>JBBJLR010000037.1:4863193-4895186 GCA_037577145.1 Brachypetersius gabonensis
CACACACACACACACACACACACACACACACACACACACACACACACACACACACACACACACACACACACCAAGATGCTGCTTTATGCCTGGCTCACAGCTCCAGTTTCCAGCGGACACACGCATACAGCATCTGCTGGGACAGCTGTCTGCAGAGTTTTCCCTGTGTCTGCACATCCGACGCAGGGATTAGTGCGATTCATGCAGTGCCCTGAGTGTGGACGCCCACTCTCCCTTCGCTCCTGTGCTCCATTTCCCCCTGACCCCTAGAGGACCACCCCCCTAATCCTCTCTCTCAGGACCAGGCTGAGAAAGCCCACAGATTGCAGCTCTTGGTGTTGCTCCTCCCAGTGCCCTTGTAGACAGCTCAGCCAGACTAGCTAATGAATGCTAAATGGCATGAGACATTGTATATGCCATTAAAGGGACAGGTCTGTTGAAACACTCAATTTGTCAGTTTTCTCTTTTCATCAAAACACATTGAGTGTGTCCGAAATCGTGCACTGCCACACTCCGAACACTATGTTTTAGTGCATAGTGTGTTCTCACTGACAAACAAGCTAAAACGATGAGCACTACTCCATTTTGACTAGGTGGCAGAAGGGGAGGGACTTTCGACAAGTTTTCAGAGTGGAACAATGGCGGCCAACAATGAAATGCCGGTGCAAGCACAAGCGGAGGCAACTAAAAAAAACAAAAGCAAATAAAATCATGATGAAAGCCGGCAGTTACTTTGGCGGGCCGGAGAATCGCAATCAAATGTTAGTCCATCACTTCCGCTAAGAGCAAAACATTAGTTTTCCATTTAGGACAACACTTACCCACAGGAGTGTGCACTACAGAAGGAAGTGCTCAGTGTGCACTATACACTACATTCCAGTGCACTCACGTAAATGCGCAATTTCAGACACACCCATTTTGTTGTTTTCCCCCAATGGAGCTACAAGGATAATGTAGCTACCAGCAATGGTAGCTTACATCTCTTACATTGTGCCTCAATCTCACACGTCTCATTCCACATTGAGCTCTGTAACCACAAACAGACTTGCCTGTGGGATTTAATAGGCTAAATATTTAGATTTCAATATAGTTAATACTACTGTTTTAACAGTTTCCCTTTTTATAGACAACTGTAAGTGTCAGAAACCCATTTAGCAGGACTACTTGAGATTACTCAACCCAGCATTGTTTGAGGCAAGCGTTGGAGGATTTAGGTAAGCAGCACTATTCAATTTGGTGTGGTATTACATTACCGACATAAGCCCCATCGCTCCAGTCCGATCCAAATATGGACACTTCTCACTCTAAACAGGTGTTGGCTGATCAACACCATTCGTTGTTGTTGAGCATGAAATCTCAACAAGGCATTACAACCTTTCCTTAAGCCCTAAAACTTTCACAGACACACTTGATGGCAATAGAATATGATATCTCTATCGCAAGGTCAATGAAAGTTAAAGTGGGCTTTCTAAGCACTGTGCAGAATAAAAGAGAGATAAAAAGAACCTGGATAAGCCATATATACCATGCAGCAGCTGGCTTAAGTTGCACCTGCCTAAGGATCTCTAAGGTAAAAAAAAAAAGCAGTAGCACAAAGGCTGAAAGGCTAAAACAGGCTAATGTGGATATACCCAAATAATCCCAGAGATGTTTATTCTGCCAGTCAGGTATTCATGAACTTGTTTCTTGGAATACTAAATTAGCACTGCTTGGGTCTGAGTCAGGAAACGTGGTTCATGATCGCCCTCTTCTGGTGTCTTCTGCTGAAATGATGTTCAGTCTGTGTCAGTAACTGAGCTGGGTGGATTGGTGTGGATCTGCCAGAGGTTCAAGCATATATGTGACAGCTCTGCTGAATTACTAGTTTATAGTGGTTTCTCTGGGGAAACAGAAAAAATGAATTGTGTTGTATCTCGGTTGCTAACGCTGGAAATACAGTTGACACATTCCCTGTCCTCAGCTGGCTGCATCTGAATGTTACTGGCATGACATATGCATTATTTTATGATTTAAATATTTTTTTCTTTCAGATTATATATCATATGCATTCTTATGATTCTTCTGAAATTACTAGAACAATACAGACTGTTTCTATAATCCAAGTCTTATTTCCTCAACACACATATACCTCTACCTGTCACACTGTCCATCTCCTGGAGTATATCTGTACTAAGAATTCTTCATATGAAAGGCAAAGAGCCTGTCTTAAATACCCCTGTAGTACATTATATCTGTCTTACATAAAAAGTCCTTTAATGGCATGAACACACCAAAGCACAGCACACGGTGTGAACAATGTGAAATTATTTCTCTGTATTTAACCCATTCACCAAGGGAAGCTGTGGGCTGCCACCAACGGGTGGCACCCGGAGAGCAGTGTGTGGGGACGGTACCTTGCTCAAGAGTACCTCAGTGGTGCCACTAGGAGTCATGGGATTCAAACCCATAACTTTTGAAATTTGGGACAACTCCCTAACCACTAGGCCACCAGTTGCCCCAGTTAGTTGAGATGCCCACTATACAAGTCTATCAAGGTAAGCCCTTGAGGTCTGCAGTCCTCAAGGGCTTACCGTAAATCGTATTGTGTCCTGAACCCCATCAAGAAGACCATGCCACCTTAATCAAGAGCTGTTGTTGAAAAACATTACTGGGTTGTTTGGGGTGACTATTAACTTCTAGTGTTTGTTAGCAATGTTAGCGTCGCAGCTCTACTTATAAACTATAGAACAAAATCTAGACTTCTGGTCTTTTCTGATCAACTTCATCTGGGGTAAGTGAAGATTAAAAGCATTTAATTGTTGTACTTCAGAGGGCACATTCACTTTTCAGCATGGAGTATTAAAATTGGGATAAAAAAGTGGGATAATGCAGTATGAGGCATTATTAACTACTGAAGTGGTGTGAGGCCCGATGTAGGCATGCAGTTTGCATGAGTGGTACAGTTTTCTTGTCTGATCCCATCAGAACACTACACCCAGACTCTGCACCTCTTCTCAACAACAACTCCTAATGATTAGCTCTAAATGACCAGACATTTAATCACAACAGCCTAATTAATAGAGATAAATACCTCAGACCTCTGCATTCAGGTTTGCAAAGTATTGCTGAGGATTATCCCTTCATAGCGAGTGTGTTTTGATCGATTTGTATTACCCTGCCTGTATTTCTCGACTTTGATTCCGGTCTTGCCCCTTGTTCTGTTCAGTGATACATTTGCCTTCATTTTCTCTGATTATTTAGAAACGGCTCTTTGATACGACGATACGATGATGCGAAATGAACTGCCTTTTGGTTTCGCAACTCTGCCACTTGAGTCTCCCTTGGTATGAACCTGACTCTTCAATTACTTGTTAGCAAGATTAGCCCTGTGCAAAACTAAAGAAACAGATTAAAAAGAAAAAGATTAGCCTAGTAAAAAAAATTAAGAAACAAACTTAAGACACCAAAAACGTCTTGGTTGACTGATTTCATTTGTAGTCAAGGAATCCTATCTGCTACAGCCTGTACCATTCACTTTTATGCATAAGTGACTCTAGATGCTGCACAAATGCGATTGTTATCTATGTTCCCCTACTTGGGGTCTGGGCTCCTTGTTCAGCAGCACGCACCTCATGGTTTGTATTCTTCTCCTTAACAGAAGAATACAAGTAGTAGATGAGTATTTGTGTGTGTGAGCCAGCCTGAGGGTTACTGCTGGCCAAGAACTGCGAAGTGATTAATGAACCCCCGTCTGAATCTTTAATCATGGTAGAGGAGATAATTTACCTCTAATGAATAGATGCGCATAAACATCCCTGAGAAAGGACAAGCGTGAGGGCAACACCGCATTAGCATAGAACAGAAGGCTACGAAGAAAAAGAGAATCTGTCCTCCATCCAGCGAAAAATGCACGGGGCCTCTGGGATTTATAGTCCATCTGAGAGAAACTGTTATCCTGGGACTAAATGTTAATTGATTGCTCTAAAACCTTGATTATTAAGCAAATACCCAAAGCCACAAAGGCAATATGCCAGTGTGTGGCATAAGAGTTGATATTACACAGATTCACATCCCCAGGGTTCTTCTCCGCTTCACGTCTTTTATTGTATGCCTGGTGTGTTCAAAGTCCCTCTTGGCCTTCGCATGCTTCTCCCAGTCCTGACAATAAATCATCATCAACGCTTGATTTTCCACCTTTCATTTAACACTCCCATTTATAAGCAATTATGCTCTTCCAGGACTGTCTATTTCCCCCACGGAGATCAGAGCATCATTTCCTCACTAAGGCAAGAATCACATTGTGTTGAATAGCTTCCAAACCGAAAAATGTCTCTTGTGAACCATTAAAAACATTTTCCGGCATTTTCCGAGACTCACTGCCTTTTCACTCTTTTTTTACATAGAAAATATCTAGCCAATTAACTCTTCTGATCGGCACACTGATTTGTGCTGTTGTGAGTGAATGGCTGTACTTCTTCTCCCTCCCATAAATCAAGATCCAAGATTATTTATATGACACAAGTATACAAATACAATGTGCCCCTGAAATGTCTGTGATGTGCAATATTTTTTCAATAAATTATAGAAAAATTATGAACTAAGGAATCAAAATTCAGCCCCAGAAAAAATGTTCTGCTTTTTAGGTTTTATTTTTTATTGGTGCAAGTATTGAACTGAACGGCTTTGCCTTTATTTTTAAAAACTGCTGACGATATTTTTCCTCATTTCCAAATAAAATTATTGTTCTTAAAAGCATAATTTTAAAGGAAATGTCAAAATATCAAAATAATAGAAACAAGTGGCAGTAATTACCTTTGACGAACTTCTAGTGTTTTACCATCCAACTGGTCTCATTGTGAGAGGAGAGTGTCGATTACAGCAGTGTTTTTATACTTTTCCTCATTAATAAGATGTGATTCAGGTGATCACTAATCGGTCCCTCATAAAGCAGAATGAGGTGCTGGTGTAGGAATTTAACAGACACTGGCATGGAATGGTTGTCACACTTAGAGATACTGATTTAAAAATAAATTGCTGTGCTCTCTAATTATTTCATGAACTCTATGTAGAAAACAATGTACTCAAATAAACCTTACAAGTGTAAAGAAACATTTACAAGATCCGAATGGTGCAAATTCGATGTGTTAGTTGCTGTTGATGTATACAGTCATAAAGAACTCATGGCAGGTGAGATACAGTGCGGTAGAGAGTTCAGTTAGTGTTTTAATGAGCAGTTTAAAGCTGTGATGGCAAGTCTTAGCTAAGGAGTCTTATGGCCCGAGGACATAATGGACATATACTCTGTATATGTTTGCAAAATCCCATTCAACCTAAATAGAAATGCTTTTTCAGATAAAAAATAAATATTGTGTTTCTGCATAAATTTCTGCTGGGGGCTCCTCATTCCTCCCACGGTCTAAAGACATACATCTGGCGATTTTGAAAATCTTAAATTGCTCCTAGGTGTGATAGTCTGTTGACATGTCCAGGGTCTTTCTCTGCTGTGATAAGCCCCAGCAATCCTGTTAAGGATAAGCAGTTCAGAAAGTAAATGAATAAAATAATTATGTGAATCACTCCGTTTGTCCATTTACAGTTACTACATAACACTGAGTTTCTAGATTTATAAAATACTGTTCTATGGAACTGCACGATGTTGCTTATTAAATTTAAACTGTATGACACCGAAACAGAATTTGGCAGCATGCAAAGGTTAACTTACATTACATCGTTTAATTCCATGATGGGTTAGATAGAATTGCAGCGTGTCCTGAAAACTGAATTAATCACAGTTTGGTTGAATAGAACGAGGTCAAATGGAATTCTTGATCACTGTTCAATGGTTGTTGTGTAAGATGTTCTTTTTGTTGCTGAAACTGGACTGAGGACACCATAACTCCGTAAATGCTTCATGCGTCAAATCCTCTATATAAAAAAGGTGGGGTTAGGGTTAGTGACATAACTTTTGTGCATATCTGTATCAAACTAAATCTTTACTTTGCTCACCAAATAATTGAATGCACTGTGCGATTTTCAGTCCATCATGTCAAACTATCTAACCACAACGGTTGAAAGCTAAATATTGACAAAGGAGCTGGTTAACATCACATTAGCTAGCATGATGACAGGTCATGTTAGAATCTAAAGCACCAACAGTGGATTAGTTGATAACTCAAACCTGAAGAAATGAAGTCAAGCAAGCAGTAGAAAGACAGAAATTAAAGTTTGTATCTGTAGTCTTGGCTTAACTTAATGTTAGCTTAGAGGGAAGGTCACACATGCAGACTGCTTCACACACTAAAGAACGGGTGTGATTCTGAATTACGACAAGAGAAAACTCAGACCTGAAGACCCATAATTAGTGTGATTGTGGAATCTTCACCATAAATGTCTTGGTAAGAGTCAGCAAGATCATGCCCCCTCAGTGGTGTAGCCATAAAGTGTCTTGACATTGAATGAAGAGAATCAGAGAGTGCAGATAAGAATCCATGGATACTTTTTTTCCCATAAACGCAATGGTTGGGTGTCTCCAAACACTGGAATATAGCATTCTGCCTATCACTTTGTGTATGTAGTTATGAATTTTGAACAGATCAGTAATTTCTACACAGAGAACATGCAGAACTCATGTGGCAAGTGAATGAAAGAAAGATCCTTGTGTCTTTAGCAAAGCCGCCCCAATTCAGATAAAGGAGTAGCACGCCCGCAAGGCCTTGAGACAACTTGTTATTCCCAAGTCATACAAAGATAAGTTCACAAGGAAACACACCTCACTTATTGGAAAGGAGAGACTCCAGGCTCCTATAAGAGGGGGGTGAACTTGAGCCTTTATTAAAGTTACTCATCATCTAACATTTCAGTAACACTAGTCAAAATCTCCTAAGATCTGACATCTATGAAAAGAACCTAGAAGGTCTGACAGGCACAGTGGATGGGGAAGGAGGAGATTAGAAGCATTTGAATGGCAAAGTGGTGTTCATTTAAAGACGCAGTTGGACGTGGTTTGTCCCACAAAGCAGCCAACCATGGCTTCTGCTAAAGCATGAGCCCACAGCATAGTGAAATTAAAATTCACACGGTTTATCTGAACATCTCCTGAAAGCTCTTCTGACGTGCTGTAAAGAGGGATTTGGAGACAAATGTCAGCTAAGTGAAAATAAAAGCAGAAAGAAGCGTCAATTTGTGTCACGTCCCTTACAGCCGCGTTCCTGCGTTTTCTTCATCTGTCTGCAGCTGTGACAGGAGGCACATTTGATGTTTTTTTTAGTGGGGAGCGTCTCACTGGGGAGCCCCCCCCCCCATGTCATCGTACGCTTTCTGCTTATACACCATCATGATTAATAACAGCAGCAGGAGGGGTGTTCAACAGCCTCATAAAACAACATCTACAACGAGCCTGAACAGGGGCTGATCAGTGGGAGCAAACCACAGGGAGCAGAGCTGCTTCCTGCTCTAAGCAGCCACTGCAGCAAGTAGGTGGGGCTTTAAGGGTCCATGCACCAAGATTTCAAGGACCCTATTGCTTCTTTATGTTCAGTACTGTGCAAAAGTCTAAGGCACTGGAGAAAATTATATTTTAAAAGTTATTTATCTGGGCAGATTTCTTTACATTCACTCGGAAACCACTAAAATAAAACAAAAATCTAAATGACATTAATGCAATTTCATGTATGTGTGTGTGTTCCCAGTATTATCGTAGTTATCACCTAATACCTGGGTAGAGCAGGGCTTTTATTAAATCAGGTGGCTGGGAATGGAACTGAATACATTCGTAAGATTTTTGTGATCTTCTAACATTCTAACATTACAATATGTGTTTAATTTTTTGTGTTTTTTTGTATTTTTTACAATTTTTTGTAAAAAATGAAGTGTTCTTGGTGTTTTCTCTTTTGTGGAAACGGGTTCCAAAAGGCTCTCTAAGTGTTAAAGGTTGCAGACCCCTGGGCTAAATGATCTTATCAATTTCCCATGACATCACAGAAACTATGAATTCAACTGCAGATTAGGGTTATAGATACATTTACATTTACAGCATTTAGCCGACACTTTAATCCAAAGCAACTTCCATTCCCTAACTACAGAGGGCAGTCTCCCTGGAGCAACTCGAGGTTAAGGGTCCTGCTCAGGGACACAGTGGTGGTCTGCTGAAGGTAGGATTCGAACCAATGACCTCTTGGTCTGAAGGCAAGTATCCTGCCCACTGAGCTTCCTCCTCGATTAATCAAATGTCAATATATTCACAGCAGAAGCAAAAAGTATATTTGAAAAAACAACGACACTGTATAGGGATGGTGGTGGCCTAGTGGTAGGATACTTGCCTCTGGACCAAAAGGTCATAGGTTCGAATCCTACCTTCAGCACACCACCACTGGGTTCCTGAGCAAGACCCTTAACCCCGAGTTGCTCCAGGGAGACTGCCCCCTGTAGTTAGGGAAAGGAAGTTGCTTGGGATAAAAGCGACTGATAAATGCCGTAAATGAAAGAAGAATATTAAAACCTATAGTTGTTTTAGTTCAGCCATATCAAAGAAGACCAATGCTGTTTCAAACACAATTCAAATATTCATATCCATGCTTTAGACCTATGTTTTCCAACCCTGGTGCTGAAGGCCCACTGCCCTGTACATAATGGTGAATTCCCTGCACACCTCCAACTCATTAGGCCCAAGTGTTAAAATAATCATAGTTAGTACAGATAGTGTTTAGGATGGAATTTTAGAATCACTCTTTGTGCAAACAATGCTTTTGGGAAACTGGCCCAGCTTATTTCCAACCCAAAACTGAGCTGAAATGGGTGTGTTAAAGCAGGGAATGCACCACAATCCCCGAGACAAAATTCACTCACACGGTCAGATAATCCTCAGTTCACCTGAAGCACATGACTTTGGACTGTGGAGGAAACCAGAGACCCCAGAGGAAACCCACGCCACCATGAGGAGAGCAAGCAAACTCTACACACATCAGGACCCGGATTGTGTGAGGCAACAGCGCTACCCACCGCACCATCGTGGGGCGTCTACAGAATGTTTGTTACCTCCTGGAGTGGCTGGAGGCCTAGTGGTTAAGACGTTTGTCTTGTGATCAGACAGTTGTGGGTTTGAATCCCAAGACTGCTAGTGGCACCCCTGAGGTACCCTGAGCATGGCTGCCTGATGCTTCACTTGGTGGGTGGGTTAAACGCAGAGGAAGAACTTCATGCTGTTCACTTTACTTTATACTTTTACACTAAAATAAAGGATAATACCTACAGTCTAACAATTCACTGTCCTCTGCACACAAATGCAAGTTTCTGTGACAAGAACGGGGTTTCTATACAAAAGAGAAACTGACATACAACAGCGAGACTGCTGAGGACAGTCAAACCCTAGGTAAGCGGAAAACACTGGAAATAGAAATTTGTGACCTGTCGACTGTGTCAAATCAAAACACAGCATATTTACACAGGAATATATTTACCTCTGTGTCTGCATGCCACACACTATCTGAATATTAACGACTTGGAACATGGGGGAGGGATGAGGGTCCTGTTGGTTTTGTTTTATTGATTTGAACTCATAAATATTCATCGAGCTTGAATATTTACTCCAATATGTAAATTGAGGCAAGCTAGTACATGATCAGCATTCCTGCTCCTCAAATTTGGGTAAACACATGACAATTATCACTACAACACACAGCGCATTCATATTCATAAGCTTGACTGATCATGTTCAAAATTTCAGGCTTGCTGTATGTGATTTATTTTTGTGAATACACTGTTCTACTGCAAGATGACCAAATAGCAACTCAAACAAAAATGTGAAATAGGCTCAACACTTGAAACTGATCCGAAAAATCAGAAACTGCTACACAGATGTACGGTCAAAGTCATCCTGTATGACAGTTAAACACATCTGAAACAGTACGAGTCTGTTGAAGACTCTACAACTCTGTCACACATGCACACGATAATCTGTGCTATATCCTGTTGCTTCTTGTTGTGTATTTTCTTAACTGGTTTAAGTAACTCTCATTATGGGTAAGACAATGTGCATTACTTTTGCTATGATGCGCAACAGTCTATCAAGTGCAGTATTGTATAATGTTCTAATCGGGTGTTATAACATTATCATGTGCAAAATCTCATGTGCTGTTGTCTTACCATGTGCCATTTCATGCGAAGTTTCCTAAACAGTTTTTTCTAGATTTTTAGTTGGATTTATTTAGACTCTATATTTTATGTTGTCCTCGTCTCTGTGTCCCTGTGTGTCTTCGCATTCGTAACATAAGCAGTATCCTCCAGGATCAAAGTTTTCTGGTTCTGATGTCAACTACAACATAGAGAGGGCGTTTTTTCCTGTATATTCTCACACTGTAGGGGAAATCTATATAAACACTGCCATTTTTCTGAACAAACTGTGGTCACTGAACAATGTCATGTCAGAGAACATAATTGGGCCTGTTTGTATTTAGTGCAGCACAGAACATGAATTGCCAGCACCCTCATGTAAAACCTCTGAGACCCCCCCCCCCCCCAAAGTAATTGTAACCCATTTCTAATGAACTTTTACAGGCAGCACGTTATCCAAAAAAAATCCAAAAAAAGGTTTTGTTCACACAGCAACGGTATTATAGAATAATATAAAAGCATTGAACAATACTGTACAATTCATATAGTTTCTTTGCTTTTTTATGCATGTTATGGATTTTTTTGGTTTATAAAACTGTGTTAAGTTAAAAAATAAAAGCTTCCATCTCCATTGCCTAATGGAAGACAGAGCTAAAACAGAACACAGAGGGCAGCTGGTGGCCTGGTAGATAGTGAGTTGCCCCTGTAGTCAGAAGGGCTAGTAACACCACTGAGGTTCCCTTGAGCAAGGTATCGTCCCTACACACTGCTCCCCGCCGGCCCTCATTGCTGGCAGCCCCCTGCTTCACTTGGTAAACCAGTTATTTGCAGAGAACGAATTTCACATTGTGTGCTGTGTTCAAATGTGACTATAAGGGATTACTTTACTTTAAAAGGTAAGTGTTATTATTTATTGTGATTTTAGGATGGAAGCTATAACAATGTTTTATTTTATGCCCTTCAAAACATGGGTAATATTTTACATCTGTGTTGGTCTGTTAGCCAATATTCTAATGTCTGAGAATCGTACAGTCGTCTGCGGATTTACACTATAGTTGCCTACTGTCTACCATACAGCACTGACCGATTGAAAGTTCTGGAGAAAAATGGTTGGAAAATCATGTCCATGTGAAATCACAGCACTTGCATTTCCATTAACTGCTTAATCCAACAACCTTCATTTCTCCTTGTTTTTGCAGAGCCTAGGCAATGACTAATTAGGCGAATTCATCTGCTAAATTAAGTTCTGAGCGTGAACTGTTTGGCTTAATGCTCATTTATAGCAGCAGTTTTGTGTCGCTATTGGACAGTTATTTCATATAAATACTAACTTTTTGCTATAACTATGTGAGATTTTTTACTTTTAATCATTGTGTGAATCATGTAGTAATACTGAAAAAACATAATAAATGAGTATAGAAAACAATAATCCCTGTTTTGCAGCCTGAAACAAACAAAAAATCCAGCTGTGTTTACTCAATGCAACTTATAACACTGTGATATGATAGAAACAGTTAAGAAACAAAATAAAGTAATCACTGCGATGGATAAAAAATACTTGTAAACTCAATCAGGTGTTACTAATCACCTTCTCCGTTGCACACCAAGCTAATCAGCTTACACTTGTGATCAAGTGTAACTGTTTTGATTAGTTCAGCATAAAAACAGCTAATTCTGGAGCATTCCAGAGCTTGGTTTTGCAAATGAAAGCAATCAAACAAACAATGGGTGGCAAGGCACTGTCAAAAGATCTCAGGGATAAAGTTGTGGACAAGAGCAAATCAAAAGATGGATACAAAAAAAGGGGTTCATCAGTATGAGAATAAAAGTGGTACTACTAGAACCTTCCCCAAATCAAGCAAGTCCCTCCAAACTGGATGGTAGAATGATAAGGAAACTGGTCAGAGAAGCTATAAGCTATCAAGAGGGCTGTGGCAGTTTTGAAGCAGTTACATTGATTTATGGCAAAGAGTGGTCAATGTGACAACAATATCCCAAGTGCTCCAAAAATAAGTGTAAAGTGACCATTCTGTCAGTGTGAAATTCCTCTGTACTTAACCCATTCCCCAAATGAAGCAGCAGGCAGCCAGCAATGCAATGCCCGGGAAGCAGTGTGTGGGGACTGGGATCTTGCTCAAGGGTACCTCAGTGGTGCCACTTGTAGTCTTGGGATTTAAACCCACAACTTTCTGATTGCAGGATGAACTCCCTAATCACTAGGCCACCGGTGCATAGAGGACTACAGGACAGCACATTACATCTCAACCAGTGGAGGCTCGAAACAAACTCAGTACCTCGGGGCAGCTTGATGTTCTTGCCCTAAGTACTTCACCTCCATGTTCTTCTTTTACTGCCTCACATTTTGATGTATCGTCTCTCACCTGCTCTTCCTTCAATCTCCTCACAGTTAGTGTTAAATCACTACAAAACATAAAAAATATTTTATTGTGCATATTTTGCAAACGTAATTGTAATGTTTATTTCAACAGCACATAATTAACAATATTTCTAAATCTCAAGACATATCTAACCACTTTCCCACCTAAATTAATTCTACCCTCCTGGTCTTCTTGGTGAAGTTGTTTATCACTCCGCCATTCCAAGGATTTCACCAGAGCCCAGCTTGGCTGGGTGGTGGTGGGGATCGCTAGCAAGCTAACAAGCTAATGCACTTCCTTCTGTGCACTCGTAGACGAACAATAAAATACAAAATAAAAAGAAATATCATTAATAAATACTAGTGAATAATATGTTACACGTTTTGTTATGTATGAAGCTTCAGTCTCACACTCAAGGTCAGTGCTCAGTAGAGGCTGACACGGGAGTTCATTTTCAAACCTCTCCCGTCCCACAACACAAAATCCCATTCCATCCCAGTCCTGTAAAAAAAACTGGGGGAATATCCCGTCCCGTCCCAATCCCAGAAGAATGACTCCCATTCCCTCCCACTCCCGTATTGTTGTTTTTTTTGGCTGGAATCGGTCAGTTACAGTAAAAAAAAAACAAAAAAAAAAAAAAACAGTACAGCTCACAGCAAGCCCAGCGTAGTCGAATAAAAGTCCAAAATGTAATTTATTTTATTGAACTGAAAGTTATTTTAACAACGCACAATGTGTTTCACGTTGAATTTTATGCAAATCATCCATCCACCAACAACACACACAGTAGTACTTAATCGGTTGTTTACAAGTCTTGCAGCTGGTTATAGCGTTTTCACGCCATCATTCTCATTGCGTAAAACATTTAGTTATTTCTGACCGCCCAGAAATATCCGTGAGCACAAGATACGTACTATTTTCAGACAGTAGTCGTTGTAGCGTAGCTTTCATGTCTGCCTCCATTTTGGTTATGATTTTCGCGCTAAAAAGTGCGTGAAGCTGCTTCCTCTCTTACGTTATTGGTGGTTGGGACCATCACCACCAACTGTGAGGGGTATGTGGAGCACGCCATTCACTTCACCAGCTACACACAGCAAACACGAGGAGACCATAAAGAGACAGGACAACTAGTATTGAGAAAATTAGTTAATTTATTTAAATGGTATTGTGTTGGGGATCACAAGGTGTTTAATGTGAAAGTTGCAGTTAATTCCTTTTTGCGTTTCGAACTGTTATTGGTTGTTCAAGACATAGGAGAGGAGGCTCCGCCCCCGTTTGTGTGTGTGTAGGGGAACGAGGGGAGGGGGGAGCCAGAAGAGAGCCTCGCTGGTTCAAGTGCGGGTCTCTTATAAGCCGGTGTGTGTACGGCGTGGGTTGTGGCCGACAACAGCCCAAATAAACATCCCTTTGCATAAAAAAGCCTCGTCCTTGTCTGAGAATGCTACAGTATATTTCAGTGTAAAGTTATGATAGTGTCCCGCTTACATTTTTTCCAGTCCCGTCCAAATCCCGAAAAACTGTCAGCCTCTAATGATCAGTACATCAAACCGAACGAAATGAAAACAAAGGCGGTGATTAACCGCATTGTTATGTTAGTCATTTTGAAGTGGAGAACTACCCAATCACAGTTACTTGTTTCACGGGTGGGACTTATTTCATATTAAAGTCCATTGAAACCTCGAAAATCCACGAGCCGCCGGGTTAAAACGAAGTGGACGCGAATGAAACAGGTTTCACTGAAATTGTTTCACCGCAGTTGGGGGTGACTCTGATTCACGTTTTTGACCAGAGCCGTTTACATCTGTAACTCTGTTAAGGAGCTGAAATTAAGAGAGCAACCTTATTATGAGCATTTTCTGTTTCACACCACCAAAAAAGTGATAGTTATGAAGTTTTTTTTGTATTACTTTTCTTGGTGAAACATTGTTTCACCTGTAGTCTTATAGAAACTGCCACAGGTCTCAATTAAGCTTTGCCAAAACTCACATTGAGGACCATGAAACCCAGCTGGAAAAAGGGGGTTATGGTCAGATGAGACCAAAATCAAACTATTTAGCCTCAACACCAAATGGCACTTTTGGCAGAACACCAGTGAACAGCTCACCATCCCAAACACAGCAAAGTGCGGTACAGATATAAAAAAAAACGTATCAAATCCTCCACTTGTGGGGTTGTTTATTTTCTATACTTACTGTAATACACATGGGATTCGTATCTAAATGTTTACAGTGGTAAACAAAGCAAGCATGGCCATGTTCATGTTCCTTTGGCGCTGACTGTATGTGGCTCACCAAGAGAAAATGTACTTCCTGAGGACTTGATCTCTGATCCGAAATTAGAATGATTTTATTTGCTTACGGAGACCTGAAAACAGACATTAACATTTTATTTTGCCCAGTGACACATCATATTAATATACATGTATATACAAATACGACACCTAATGTACATTTTTAGAAAGTAATTTAAAACGAGCAAAAATAAAAAATAGGGGGGAAAAAAGTCAGTCTCTCTTCAACTAAAATAAAAAGCATTCTTACAGTCTAGGGTAAACACACCAGGGAGGACCAACAGGAACATTTGAATAATATCTGTATATTACAGATAAGAAAATGCCCTACCCTATGTTTTCTATTCGTATATATCACAGATGGTTTGATTATGCATAGAGGAATTTGAAGTTGATAGGCAGGCTGGTCATGATGTTACCTGTGTGCGCTGTGGCACAGTCACTCATTCCTCAGTGTACCTAAGTGCGAAAAAGATGATACTTTCCCTAAACTGGATGAGTTACGAGCACCTAACATTTACATTCCTTTAATAAGGTACAATACACAGATATTATTCCATGTCGTTATCAACCTCCATAGTTTTCAGCTATCACAGGAAGTGATCTAAATCTACAATCTTTATAGTGCATTTTGAACAAAGACCCTTATATTACATACACGAAATGCTGAGACACAACCACATACACATTTTCATTTAGTAGAGCAAATGCAGCGTGAATTACTCCGGGACTACAGGATGAGTACAAAAAAAGAACTCAAAATGACACAAAAAATCCAGTTCCTTCCATTCAACTTTCACTCACTTTCAACTGTAGGCTTCAATCAAGTCTATATTCCTCACTTGTGCAGCTGAAATACAAGCTATGGCTCTTCCACATTGCAGCTGGAGTGTAAACCAAAGTAAGGGCTTGTTCATTCTATTTTAGGGAGGAGTAAACAAAATGTCCTAGTGTTCAAAGAAATATGCTACTGGATAGGGGTGCATTCTGCTACTAATCCTATTTTATTCTCAATATACATAGTAACATTTAGTGAATAATCATAGAGCATGATATTTGTGAATCACTGTTAATGGTGTTTAAAGCCTAACTATGAGGCAACACATGGTGCAGTATATATTACAACGTGAATGTACAAGACAATCGGCGACACATGGCTCTTTGAAGTGTCTGCGATAAATTTCAGACATCAACATCCTTCTTTTTGTTCTAAAATAGAGCAAGTCAAAAGAAAGCCACTCAAGCAATGGGTAATATACAATCCAATCGTCAGACAAGTGGGAAAAAACAATGCAGAGAGCGCCCTCTACCTACAAATCAGCACACCTGCTGAATGCTGAAGCATATGGAATCTTCACAGCCCTGAACATGTTCAAATCTATTTTATATTGAATTTTAGATCAGATGCAGATGAAGACCAGACTGGGCTGACTCCCAACCCCTTGGTAAGGGTGTGATTTTCCTTTTTTACGTTTATAGAGGGCTGGAAACGTTTCTACATTTAGAGATGAGTCCCTACTTTGCCAAAAGAACCACATAGTGGCGAGACCTCATGGGTGTCTAAAAACAGAACTCCCGCTATGCAGGGAAAATTAAAGACAACATTCCACACAGAACTTAAATCCTTGGAAAAAAAAAAATAAGCAAAACATTCCATTCCAGAACATACTGCAAGTTGCTAATGCCCATCTATACTAGTGAAATATCCAGGAGCTCTCCACTGAGCCAGATTCTTTTGGAAGACTACGATACGTTAATGCCTTATTTAAAGAAAGAATATAAATAACCTGCTTAAATAATTCCGCTCGGCCAAAACTTCATAAAATAAATTTTTTTTTTTTTTTTAAAAATCATAAAAAGCTGATAGTGTCAGGTACAGAGATCCCAGAAAAGTGTCAAATTCTGGATTCGGCAGCAGAGGTAAAAGGTAACAAACGGAGTGCAGGCTTTGCTTTGTGACTGCACAAACTCCATAACAGGAGAACACTTAAGAAAATAAAATAAAATTGAGATCTGCTGACAGTGTACATGTTAGAGATAATATGCACACAAAGTAAGAGAACGTGAACTACTCCCTTCAAATCTTTCTATATCAAAAAGTTGGGGGGAAAGAAATGATGGCCTTAACAGTGTTACAGTACATAAATAGTACCTAGTTGTACAATAACTCAACTTGTATTGTTGCTTGTTTCTAGGTTTAGTGTTTTAACGGCATGTGTAGTGTCTTAAAACGTGCACATAATAATGTGTGCATTATAATTACAGTAATCAATTTTGGTCCAGTTTCTAAGATGACATATATCCCAGACATTCAAACTCTCAACCCCGAAAGTTACAACTGCTTAATAATCATTGTTATTGGATACACAATACTATCTATCTAGACCAAAAGTGAACAAGGGTTGCCTCAGGTATGGTGTAACAATCACATCTTGCACTATTATGCAACATTTTCCCCCTTTCATATCTCTCATACACTTACGCTCACTCACACCACACAGACGTGTCAAGATAGAGAGAAACCTGAGCTCCTCAGAAGAGGTCAGGAGAAGTGAAATGTGTGTTCTAGACTTGATGAAAGACTGCAGTGCCCTCTGTTTAAAATACCAGAGCACAAGGCAGTCAGAGAACATGCTGGGAGGGGAGAGAGGTGGGTGGGATGAACTCTCATTTAAGGCGTCTGGGCTCCAGATCTTTTGAAGGTGTCCAGAAGGCTTTGCACGCCCTTCTTGACACTGGAGCCAACCCTGCGTGCCACGGAGTCTGCAGGAGGACCCGGCAGGCATGATGTGGTGCTGGGGGGTCTCGCATCCAGACATTTCTGATACCTCAGCTGGCATAACAGATGCACACAGTCAGACAAATACTACAAAAGTCACGAATACTGCAGTTCTTTGATACCTAAACATTTAAATAAATATATACCTAAACTGATACCTTAGTGTCAGGTTCAGATATTATAAATTCAACACAAAGTTATCTGTCTTATGACTGGATCACAATACAAGGCAGTCTGAATAAAAAATTAAATTTAAATTAGTTCTAAATGCTACGTCGTCATACATAAAAACAGAATCTAAATGTATCCGCACCTAAAATTCACTTTTCCCTTCCTTTGTTGCTATTTCTTATGAGAAAATTGAAAATGCAAACTATTACCATATTACAATAATTTTATGCATTTATCAGCAACCAAATAGGTTTTATATTATACAAATTATATAAACTCGGCATTAATTGTCTTCTCTCTTACCATACATGCAGCTTGCACAGCCTCGCTCAGGCTGGCGGCATTGGGCTCACACCAGAACATGTGGCAGATGAAGTCTCCCGGTCCTTCCGCCATAATGAAGGCAAAAGTGTGGACATCTTTACCCACGCCCATGAACGAAAGGAATCGCACACGACACTCTGACAGAACTTCTTCAGTCTACACACGCACACACACAACACACAGCACACACATTAAATAATGACTATATATTATAACAACATAATTTGATACTTGAAAAAAATGCACTACTGAAACCTTACACAATATTAGTTTAATGATGCCAAAGACAGCAAACTCACCTCTGAAGCGATGATAGTAAGGGTTGCAGAAGCCACATTCACAGTCACAGGAGTCCATTCTTCTTTGTCTTTTGAGCCAAGAGCAGTCTCCAAGGAAGAATTAACAATGTCCATGCCTATTATCAAGCACACACACAGGGAGCACAAAACAGGCTTCTTTACTTGTGACAAAAAATTTCAGCCAGTCAACTGGAAAAACTATGGAAAACTCTTTAAAAATGTGCCTCAAATTATTGCATCAAAGTTCTACCTTCAAAGCAACAGAAACAGGGGTGGATTTCTCTGAAAAATATCCCACGAGCTAAATCATTTAACTAAATTACTAAATTGTAAAAAGAAAAAGAAAAAGAAAGAACTGGCATAACGTTCAGTCCCTACAAACGCTTCAGAGACCTGGAAAGCAAAACTGAATTATCTCGGTTCCTTACCTACTGGTTTTGCTACCAACACATTACCAAGGTAGCGCACCTGGAAACGCTGGACCAGCTCATTCTTTGGTGCTGGGAACTCTGAAAGATATGAGTGAGAAAATAACAGACAGTAAATTTTGCTTGCTATTCTGCCATTTTAGCATACGCAAAACTACTGTAATTATTTTGATTAGTTGCATGAGATGACATCTTACCCTGGTAGGGGAGATCCACTAGTTTGGAAGGGTCGATGTTCAGCCTGCTTAGACCTGACTTTGAGGACTTCCTCTGGGCCATAATCTGCACAGAAGTGGTAACTCTAAATTAGACTAAACACCATTTTCGTTATAAAATGGAGTAATACCAATATCCACTCAATATGGCTATGAACAGTGTTGTAGAAGTGCTACTTCTAGTTCTTGCAGTGAAGCACATACACAAAGGGCATGTGGAGCCATTACTTTGCATTATTACTAACAAAAAAAAGATAAACATGTCACAGAGAACTGATTACCTTGGAACAGGCATCATGCATGCTGGTGGCAATGTTCTTGGCAGGAGTATCGCATCGGAACACATGACACTTCAGAACATTGGTTAGCTTGTCCCGAGCCACATATGCAAAGTCCCTGTAATGAGAAATAAACATCAGTGCTCGTGTACATATATACATTCAAGTGTAGAAGATGAAAGACGACACATGGCTATGTGAGTATAACCAAGACAATGGAAATGAAATGGAGTGTAGTATTACTTCATACTATTCCAAATGAAGCAGTGAAATAAACTGTACATTTAATGATCAATTGTTACATCCTATAAAAAAGGACAAAAAAATAAGCAATACAAAATCATATTATCCCTATGTATTATCCCTATGTATCTACTACAATTTATATGGACAATCGACAGTTAAATAGTTAAAACCTCTCAAGACGTTTTTAAAAATGAGGCTGGATGGGATGAAAATGGGCTGTGGCAGCATACTGCCATGACAACCACATGTATAGAAATTGTGCACAATAATAGCAAATACACTACCTCTCCCTGAGTCCCAGAATGCAGCAGCATAGAGAGAAATCAAACAGGGTTTAAATAGCAAACAAAAGAGGGAGCACAACAAAAGTCCAAATTGCTCTAGCAAGTCAGCTTAAACTAAATTAAGCAAAGCATGCATGTAACTGAACATTATTTATATGCAGCCATGTTTATCATTATGCAGAAACATTTAACAACGAGAGAAGTTTAGCAGAACTTAAAATAGCAACAAAAGATACAGTAGCAATGCAAGGACTCAGAAATTCAGACAGATAATGTATACCTACCAATGGCTGACGCTTAAGACTGTATTTAAGAGTGAGACCGGGGGCCATATTACAGAAACTGCCTATCTTAAGTATAAAGTTAAGACAATTTAAGATAGGATTTTTTCTTCAATTTGGTATTACAGGAGCAAATCCTAACTGAATTTAGGAATCCTACCTTATCTTGAGTTAGGACTCCTAAATAAGCAATCTAACATCAATGATGTCTGTTACCTAGCAACTAACGCACCATGTTGTCTCGCGAAATAACTGTTACCGCTACCACTGTAACTTTATGAGGCAACAGTCAGAGCATCTTCATTACTATCCTCAAAACATGGATGTTAAATAACATTATGCTCTGAACTTTAAGCCAAACGAACAGGCCTTTGTGGCCAAAAGTATTGGGCCGGAGCAGCGGACAAACAAATGTATAGGGACACACACACACACTGTCACACTTCGCTTTGAAATTTCACCTTTAGCGAAAAATTGTACCACAAATAACCAGCTGGCGACAGCAGAAGAGTTTTCCTAAAGTTACAACAGTTTATTTAAGTTTTTTGAGGTTAGGATGCTTCTTTCTTTCTGTAATACAAGTTAGGATAGGAAAATTGACTTAGGAACGGTTGTTATATAATGGCTTTTTTCTAAATAAAACTCTAAACTGCCGATGCTATGGTTACCACAAAGTTAAGTTAGGATTTTCAAGTTAGGACGTTTCTGTCATACAGCCCCTGGAATGTACTCTACACTAATGGATGTTCTTATTAATATTATTAATCACCAAAAATCCATGGTCACTTTACTACATCCTGAAACTTTGAAGAGCTTTATACCCTTCAAACTAAAACCAAATCATGGTAGCTTACAAACAAACAAAGTAAAAAGCAAAAACAAAACCTACTATTACAAGACCTTATATTTAAGAATTAATCAAATTCTTTCACCGCGTGCAACTAAACTCGTACGTCCACGTAGTCTATAAGTATGAGGCTAATGGTGTAAGCTGATTGGGAGTAAGCATGGTAGCGAGTGCCATATGTCAAGGCTGTCACTCGAGGACCCCCTGTATTTACGAGCTAAAAGCTATTCAGGAAATGTTAAAAGTGCCAGTTCGCAAAATCCATTAAAACATCTTCCAAAAAAACACCAGCACACTGCTAAAAGTTAAAACATGACTTTATAAACAGCTAGCCTTAGTAATTGCACTGACCTGCCATTGTCCCTGCCAACACCCCAAACACGGATGCTGACTATAGGCTGTGAGTGGAGCAAGGTCTGCCCCAGAGGATCAATCAGGTTGAGCATCTCATTCTCCAATACCAGTAGCATGTCCTTACCCTAAAGAATGCAATCAAACATGTCAGCAACTTTCACTCATCATGCACCTCGAGATCTCCTCTGTAAAATAAACACATGCATACCTCTCCCCAGATGCCAGCAGTGTCATGCAGGTTGTGTTTGTGGTAGGACAGCTGTCTGATGCAGTTATTAACAGCAATGCTGCTCCTGCCGGGTGCCATCTCTTCTTCTGATATCTCCACCCAGCCCAGAGATCGTACTGCAAAGCACTATAAGAACAAAAACATATAAGCAAGAAAAGAGCTCGAAATCTCTCTTAAATCTAAACAGACTAGTGGTGGGCATAGATTAATTTTTTTAATCTAGATTAATCTAACTGTAATCTTGAAATTAGTCTAGATTAATCTAGATTAAAATGGTTCATTTGAATTCCGCTGAAGGTCTGAAGCTCCCCCACCAAAATGATCCCAAGCCACCCTAAATATATAGTCATTATTCTACTATTTTTAAATTATATATCCAGACATTTCATACAAGATATCACTGCACACTTTACAAATAGAAACAAGACTATGAATTGAAATAAAAAATAATAAGTCTAGCTATAATTATTTAATTAAAATGATGTACTGGCTGTTAAAGCTACTGTAGGTAGCAGGCGGGCATTAGGACCCAGGTGAAGCTACACAGCGCTGTTTGTTAGCGAGTAGCAACCGGAGCCCGTATAATATTCCTCTGGTAGCGCTTTTTGTACTCGGTTTAACAGAACAATACTATGAGTGTCCATAACTGTTCACTGCTTAACTTTACTTGTTTCCTTAAGTGAAAGGAAAAGTTTGGTGAAAAGTTTTCAGCACTCTATACACGCTAATTCCTTCCTACAATACTGGGGGCTAAGCCCCCCTTGTCTTTCCGTCCTAGTGACGTCCCTGTTTCACAGTAGGCATACACACAGGCTCAAAGACTACCCCCTAAAGTACAATTCGGCTAGATATACATCCGCGCTAAAATAGGTGAAAGTCATCATAGCTTGTGTAGTATAGACCCAGCTCCCAACCCAACTTTGTGAATAGATTAACGGTGATTTTTTTATCACCGATAAGAGTCTCACATTAATGTAGTAGTGGCCCACCACTACAACAGACTCTGACTGATCATTACTCATAACCCTCAATACTTCATAATGTATAAATACTGATGCAAATAATCAGTAATATAATAAGAAATCTCATTTATTTGACATTTTGGTTGAGGGATTAGTTCGGTTCAGTTTAAGAAAATAGTCTCCTTGAGCTCATGTGAGTTTTAAAACTCAAAGGATGGTGCTGTGAGTTAAGCAATACTGCAGGTTATATATCAGCATTTAAAAGGTTGGGAGGCTCCCATAACAGAAAAATAGCAAAACAGTTGTAAACAGTTTTTCTATCATACTAGAATTGAGTAGTATTGTATCATACTTTTATGCACATATAATTACAAATAAGTAGCCGCAAAAAAGGCAAGACGTTTATACCTTGGCCTCCACATCAGTGCTGTAAGAATTCTGTTTATCTCCTTCTTCTGACTGGCAACAGCTGAACAAAACAGGGACAAAAAATGTTAACAAGAGAATGTTCAAAGCATCAGATACTGATGCAGCATTGGTGTTTACCACTTGGCAATACAAGTTCTTTGCTTAATTAATATCCCTGAATGCTCAAATCAAAAGGGTCACACCTGAGGTTTATGGAAGCATAGCGCAGAGTAGCCCCCTCAAACTCCTTGAGGCTCTGATCAGAAGTTACATCTTCCTCCTAAACAATATTAATGGCAGCATAATTATCAAGCAAATTTACAAAACCAAAAACAGCACATTAAATGAGTGTAAGATGAAATCATAAATCAGCTGACTTACCTTCCACAGATCATCATTAAATCGATTGTGACGGGACACACCATTCCACATAATCTAAATTAAAAGAAAGTTTTGCGCTTCATATACATGCAACTGATGAGACAGAAATAAGCGTACTTTGTTCCAGCTTAGTTGAGAATATGTCTTTTTTATTACATCTTGAAAGCCAACAGATTTACAAGCTTAACCAAAATATGCATAACCTATCAAATGTATGATGTCCAAGGTATTTAATATGTGGCAAAGTGTTTACCTGTGGCTCCTCGGATGGAGTAATGGCAGGCGAGGTGCTGGATGGTCTCTCTGGGGCTGCCCCCTCCTCTAGGGGAGATGGTGGCTCCCACTGTGTGGTGCCTGTGGGAATATGCCAGTAGTAGGTCCCTGAGGTGTCCCGCACCCGCATCCAACCAGCTGGCAGGTCTGTGTCAGTTTCAAACGCGCTGCGATCCCAGTACGACTCTAATATAAATACCAGATGGTGGAAAAGAAAAAAGAAAAACAGTAATTAGAAATGCAGGTCCCATTCTCAACAGACAACTTTGCTTTGGAGCACATAAGGCAAAATATAATGGAATGACAGCCAAAAATCATATCAATTACATTCATCTCCTAGTGAAGAAAAAATGTTTTAACATAATTTCATCACACCAAGGCTTCATCAAACTGCATTAGCCCTGCACTATATAAGACATAATGATTAATCAGCAGACAATCTTCACACAATATGCCATGTTAATGATGGTATTGACATTTTGTGGCTTCCACTGAGAAAAACAAATCTTTACAGGTGTAGTGGTTGATTAGCAACAAGTTAGACTACCTGCAGACAAGGAAAGAAGAAGGGTGTACTACTTCCACGTTTGAAAAGCTCTTTTATTGAACTTAAGACATCTCAGAATGTCAAACCTATTGAAATTGTTGTTTCGGAGGGCACTTTGGCTCGCAACAGAATGACTCTCTACCACAGGAATTCTGGACAAAAACGTAAAATGACAAAAAAATGTATGTAAATTCTCTGTAGCACAAGTGTCAATATTGAGACATTCCATTCTCCACTAACCAGTCCTTTAAACTTAGCCCATGCATTGCTCCTTTCGGTATTGTCTGTTCTTCTCTGTTTTGTTAAAATCTTCCTTCGAGTGTTTATACTTCTTCCCCTTCCTGAAGTCCATGCTAGTCTCTCCTTCTCAATTCTTTTCTGAAACACCAGGCCAGCAACAGGTCTCAAAGATCCTGTACTCATCATAAATATTGATGGTAATATCTTCCATTTTATTGTGCATATATCAGGCAAACAAATTATTTCTGCATTCTAAGGAACTGTTCAATAGACAATAAAATACAGGAAACCCTCACTTTTATGCGGATCACCATTCGCGGATTCAGTGTAACAAAGATTTTTTTAAAATGAGAACCGAACTGTATTACCGCTACCAATCCAGCGGTGGAGGTAATACATTGAAAAGTTGTCAACCACCATAAAAAAAAGAAGACGACTGCTGGAGCATGTGGTAGCATTACTGCTCCGTGTCTTGTCTTCATATTTTAGTGTTTCATATTTAATTTAACAGTTATCTCAGTTAATTTAGTATTATTTCAATGAATCTTTGTTTTGGCTCGCCGCACGCTGCTAATGCTAACGATTTTTAAGCATTTTCCTACAGGATCAATATTTTTCTGATTATGATTATTATTTCTCCTTGCTGCTGCCGTTTGCAGCATCTCTGGCAGCTGCAGACCAGAAACTCCTCCGTGGTTCTCCTGTTTTTCATTTTGTCCTTCTTGAAGCCCTGCATTTTTATTATTGTAAATTAAATTAAAAGATTATGGATTTTAATTTAAGCGATTATGGGTTTATCTTTACATTTTCTTGAAGGGTAATCCCTTAAACTAAATATAAAATGAAATTAAAGTGTTCTGGGAGCATATCTGAAGGCATATTTAGGGTTTACACTATAAAAATAGGCATTTTTTTTTACCAAAACACAACACACAATATGCGGGTGCTCTTGGAACATACTGCGATTACCATGCTATATATAACACTATAAATCACTACAATGGTGCCTTGAAAAATAATCAACAGTAGTGATGTGGTTAAAAACTGACCAACTATCTTCACTGTTTACTAATTTACTAACGAATGCTAATCTGGAACACCTGAGAGAGATAAACACTAAAAAAAGACGCGATTACGGATCTGATTTGTGTGCTACAGCCTTCTGTGCAATCAGTTTTGCAATAATTACCAGATGATATGTGAAACCTTACATTGAACATTAAAAAACACCAATAAATGTAGTACAAAGCTGTGTATAATATTCAGTTTACCTGGATCCCCGTCAGGGGTGCTGTTGGCAGTGCTCCCCTGAGACAGAGACATGCAGCTGGAGTCCTCATCACTGGCTCCATTCTTGCTGAACAGAAAGCATGCGTTCCTGCCTCTGCCTTCGCCGCCTTTCCTCGACTCACTGATGCTCTGTGTCTCAGAGGTGTCTGTGTCCTTCTCTCCACCCCCGAGAGGAAGGCTCTCCTCTTCCTCCTCTTCCTCCTCCTTCTCGTCTTCTTCCTCCTCCTCATTCTCTTCTACCTTGCCTTTGGGGGCTTCAGAGGTATCAATCAGAATAGGCTCCTTGGTGGTGTTCCTAACATCTAAGTCAGAGCATAAAACCTCCAGGGTCTTATTATTCTCCACGTCACTGCCTTGCACCCCAAGCATGGAATTCCGGTTGGGGTTCATATCAGGGCTTTCGTTTTCATTTTCCACCAGGTTAAGGTTCTGATCTGGGTTTCTGTTCAGGTCCTGCTGCTTCTCTGCTACTTTGCGTAGCTGGTTCTGGCCTTCCTTCATCCATTTGGCATTGCTCCCAGATACAGCATGACCCTGCTCATTCTCTTGGTTCCTGGCTCGTTCTTCCTCACGGTGTTGAAGGGAAGCGTCATCATCCAGTCCACCCATGATTCCGTTGAGGAGCTGGGACGGAGTTGTGTTTGCGTAGATGCGGCGGCTCTTAGGAGAGGAAGTACACGAGCCTTTAGCTTTGCCTAGCTCTGCGTCTAGGAGGGCACTGTGGGGGCAGCGCAGATCGAGGTTCAGCAAGGGGGGCAAACAGGTGTTCTCGTTGGCCAGGTCTGAAGAGTTCTCCAAAGACATGGCAGAGAAATGGAAGCCTCTGGAAAGGGCTGTCAAAACAAACACTTAGAAACAATATATTTTATTCACTATGCAATAAAAAACTCAAAATATGACCCATTACTTTTTGTGGGGACCCTGTACATGGAGTCACCTAAACCCACTATAAAGTAAAAATATTGTTACTTTAGTGAAGAAACACTGGTGCAAGAACACAAACTGAGTAGCAGTGTCAGAGTATAGCAGTATAGAGTAAGACAAAACTGAAGTGCAATTTCGGGATATGTGGCAACTTTTAGCATAGAAAGTCTAGTAGATGCGATTTCTTTTGGTCTAAAATAAAGTGCTAAAGCTTAAAAGTAATAGTTGTGAGAGACAACAAACTGCAGGCATATATAAAGAAAACTCACACATACAGTAATACAAATAAAAACAAATATCCAAGTACTAACTAAATAACAGAATATTAATTACAAATATTTTTGGTCAATATTAATATTCCCTACTGTGGTGAACACCTCTTTGTCAGATAAATAATGAAAAGGCTGGTTGGTGTTTTTGTGTATTCATAGATGTGGTCGATGTCTACAAATAAAACAAATTCCACAAATTACTACTTTGTTCAGGTTTGGGGTTTCAGTGCTGTGACAGAGTAAAGAGATGCTCATTTCAGTGTGAATCTGGTGAATCTAGTTATTTTTCAGTTGTAAGGTGTTCAACAATCCATTCAGTTTTCTCCAAATAGATTGTTCCATTCATCTCCTTAGAACTGAACACAAAAAAGTGCTTTTTGCGATGACCCTGTGTGAGGAGTTACCTAAAACTAAATAATGTTACTTAAGAGAAAGACTGAAATCCAGGTCCAAAAACACAAACTGAGTAGTAGTGACAGTTGAAGTACAGAGTAACAAGGAACTGAAGTGCATACAGCAACTATCAGCATAGAAAGTCTAGTAGATGCCATTCCTTTTCTTGTGGGGATTCATTTGGTCTGAAATAAAGTACTAATGCTTAAAAGTGATGAGACACAGCAGACTGCAGGTGTTGTCACAAATATTATGTAGAAAACTAAGCACAAAAACAGTAGGCTAATACAAACAAAACAAATCAAAGTAATAACTGAATAACTAAATGACAAAAAAATCAATAGCTAATACTGGTAGCCAATATTAAGAAAATGTAAATTCTGATGAAGCTGTGGTTAACACCAGTCTGTCAGACAAAAAAGGCTGGTTAGTGTATTCATAGATGTGGTAGCTGTGCACAAATAGAACAAATTCCACAAATGTCTACTTTGTTCAGGTTTAGGGTTTCAGTGCTGTGACAGCGTAAAGACAGTGTCATTTTGGTGTGAATCTGATGGAGCTGGCCCCTTTGCAACTACAACAGCTTCCACTCTTCGAGGAAGGATTTCCACAAGATTTTGGAGTTTCTTTGGGAATTTGTGCGCTTTAATGAATTCTGTAGAGTATTTATGAGGTCAGGCACTGATGTTAGGACAAGAAGGAGTGGCTCGCATGTTCTGATCCAGTTCATCCGAAAGGTGTTAGATGGGGATGAGGTCAAGGTTTTGTGCGGGCCAGTCAAGTTCTTCCACACCGAACTCATCCATGTCTTTACGGACCTTGATTTGTCCACTGGGGTACAGTCATGCTGGAATAGAAAAGGGCCTTCCCTAAACTGTGTCCACAAAGTTGTCCAAACTGTCGTGGGTATGCTGAAGCATTAAGATTGCCCTTTATTAGAATTCATGGGCCTAGCCCAAAGCATGAATTAAGTGAGGAGTCCCAATACTTTTGTCCATGATCGTGACATTCTTCTCCTCAGTAGCGAACACATATAACGTAATGCAGAAAGAATCCAGTAAAACTATTGACTTTTACCTAAGCTGTCTTAGACCCATATCTATTATTATTGAAGGTAGTTAGCTATATTACTGAAATAACCGGCTCCCATTTTCTAATGCTAGTGTATCAGCTATGGCTCTGTAACGATAACGGTGTGGCTACAAGGCTAATGTGGGCCCTAGCAACGTATTTGGCTTGGAGGGTCGAGCTAGAGGCTAAACTACCCATCCGACAGCCTTCTATTGACCACAATACATCAGCTACAGGCATGAGAATGTATTATAACAAACAAAGTAACGAATCCTACAACGTTAAACATTGAGTAAATAAAAGAGTTATCGTATTTTACTATGCAACGCTAGAATCATCCTCCATGATCTCCCCCATAAACACACCCAGACCCAGTCTCCCCTCGGTTCACGACCAAAACAAACGAAGCTCAACGTTTTTCGTTTTAACACTGAAGGAAAATGTCAACTCACCTTTTTTATAAAGTGTCCTTCATATATACCCAACAAATTAGTGCATAAAAGCGAGTAAAACGGATAAAATGTCCCCCTCCTCCTCTGCTCGCCCCCTATGCTGTACTCCTAGGACTGCATTAGCTAAGCTAACCAAGCTAGCACCTTTAGCCACTGCCTGCGTCACAACGCCCACGTCGAAGCGGCGTCAGCCTCCAGAGGGGGCCTTTAATGAGGTTGTGTCCAGAGGTTTGTAGGTTTAAATCGATTTGTCACACAACCTTCAAATCAGTATATAATATGCCAGTTTTACAATATGCATCTCGTTTTAAACTTACTTTAACTGGTATTCTCCAATTTTCCAGCTGAT
This sequence comes from Brachypetersius gabonensis, assembly GCA_037577145.1. Classification (NCBI taxonomy): domain Eukaryota; kingdom Metazoa; phylum Chordata; class Actinopteri; order Characiformes; family Alestidae; genus Brachypetersius; species Brachypetersius gabonensis. Next base: position 4,892,245 of record JBBJLR010000037.1, read on the forward strand.
GAGTTGCCTCTGATCAGAGGGTTGTAGACTTGAATCCCAGGACTACCACTCGGCCCTTGCAAGGTCCCACTACCACGCACTGCTTCCCGGGCGCTGTTCTTCTGGCTCCCCGCTGCTTCACTTGGTGAATGGTTTAAATGCAGAAAAAGAATTTCACACTATGTGCTGTGGTGTGGCAAATGGATACTTTACAGTACAGTATTGCTTTTAAATCATTCAAATTTGTCACATACATAAGTATACATAATACGACATGCCACGAGATGCTTATTGCTGTGCAATGCTTAACTGTAAGGATTAAAAAGAGAATTTAACAATAGAAAGAAAGTAAAACATCAGGCCATATCTGACTGTTTATGACTCAACTCCTGGTACATGCCATGGTTATCTCTTGCCTGAATTACTGCAATGCCCTCCTAAGGTGTCTTCCAGCTTGCATGATAAGACCCTTGCAGCTGGTTTAGAATTTAGCAGCTCAGCTCTTCCTACCCCACTGCTGGTTGATCTACACTGGCTACACATGGCTGCCAAATTAAGTTCCAGTCACAAATTCTTGCCTACAGAGTGACATCTGGGTCTGCACCCAGTGACTGCAATCCCATAATTCAGCCTTATATTCCTACTCGCTCCCTCCACTCCTCTAAGGAACATCATCTGGCTCTGCCATCCCTGGTTGACAAAAGCAGCAGAATCCCTCTTCAAAAACCTCCCAAAGGCTCATCTGTTCAGAGAGCATCTCCTAATCTTTTTGCACTACTCCTACATAAAGTATTGTGAGTCACTTTGGGTCTGCCAAATGAATGTGGTGTAATGTAAATTCAAATCAAATTCAAATTTTATTTGTCACAGACAATCATACACAGTACGACATGCAGTGAGATGCTTATTGCTGAATTTATTAGTAGAACAGAAGTAAAAAATACATTTTGATCCCATTTAAATACTAAAAAATATATATATTTGAGTAAAATGTGAATTAAAATGTTAATAGATGTATATAAAAAAAGTGAAAGAAAGTGATCATTCGTCATCACACCACAGCACACAGTGTGAACAGCACGAAATTCTTCCTCTGCATTTAACCCATTCACCAAGTGAAGCAGGGGGCAGCCACGAACACAGCGCCCAGGGAGCAGTGTGTGGGGACCGTACCTTGCTCAGGGTACCTCAGAGGTGCCTAGCAGTCTTGGGAATCAAACCTGGACTTTCTGATCATGGGGCGAATGCCTTAACCACTAGGCCACCAGCTGCCCAGTATATGACTATGCTGGAAATAAAATATAAAGTTATTAAAGTGCAGTACATTAGTCTATCAAAGAGGATCAATAGGGGTCACCTAGACCTTGTCCAGAGGGAAGAAGCTCCTCCTCATTTTCACTGTGTTGGCCTAAGAGGCGCTTCTCTGACCTCAACAGCGAGAAGAGTACATTGTTGGGATGGCTGATGTATTACATTATCTTCCTGGCTTTGAAACCACTTGGTGTGGATGGGCTGTTGGTCACGGGGCTCAGATTGGGTGATGTGTTCAGCTGAACGTACCATCTGTCCTGCTCAGTGCTGTTCCAAAATCAGGTGTTGATATTCCCCATCAGGAGGCTCTCGTCAAAGGTGCAGGAATAAAAGTTCCCTTTAGTTTAGATTTGCTGTTTTTTGACCATTTTTTTCTGTTATCTCTGTTTCATATACAATATGGTCAACTGTATTGGGACACCAGACCATTACACCAACAGTGCCTTTAATGACATTGTATTGTGAAACTAATACAGGTTTATCTTGTCTTAATACATTCCTTCATTTTCTGTGACAGTTTAATCCTTACTAGGGTCACAGGTACCCAGAGCCTGTCCTGGTGCCAACAGGCATGACGCAGCAACTGATGGTGGCCAGGCACCAGCCTACCGCAGGTAGGACAGTTCTTCCACACCGAACTCATTCAACTCTGTCTTTATGGACCTTTCTTTGCGCACTGGGATAGAAATGCTGAAATACAAAAGGGTCATCCCCAAATTAAGGCCACAAAGTTGGAATGTTTTGATCTGCTGAAGCATTAAGATTGTCCTTCACTGGGCCTTAGCCCAAACCCTCAAAAACAGGCATGTCCCAATACGTTTTACCATATAGTGTATTTCCATGCGTGTGTCTCTGTGACAGTGACTTAAACTGCTACTTAAAGTCCACCAGTCCTCTCCAGTAGCCAGATTACAGATTATGGACAAAAGAGGAGCACAAGAAGAGATTAAGACTGCTACAGGAATGAAGAGGCTAAACACGATTCTCCAAAATGAAATGAAAAGCAAAGCATCAACCCATGAAAATTATAATGATGGGACGTTATGTTTTTACTATACAGATTTTAAATGACCAAAAATGGTTTACACACATTACAACCTCTCGTAGAATGTGAGTTATAGAACAAAAAAAGTCCAGTAGTCGTATATCAGTAATTCCCACTTGTGGGACTAATAAAAGTTTCTCTTAACTGATCTCTCTTATTTGTCCTAGACTTCCTGCAGATTCTGTTAGTTGTTCAGAGTTTTCAGGCTTCTCAGAGACACTCTGATTTCTGCACTCATGCATGTCCAAATAGTCCTAGAAAGATAGAAAAATATTGTTTTAGAATATTTGCTGTACTTCTGGCATAGACATATACAGCATATAACATTAAGCCATATAATGACATCAGCACAGTATGCTGAAAACATTTGAATAATTCAGAACCATGTTCAGTATTACAGTATGAAGGACACTTACGCGATCATTTTCTAGAATGTTTTCCAGAACTCTCACAATGTCCTTGAAAGACGGTCGCAGGGAGTAGTACTCTTTCCAGCAGTCCTGCATTAATTGCAGCCTGTAATATAGATGCATTTTCTTAGATGTGATTTGATATATATATATATATATATATATATATATATATATATATAGAGAGAGAGAGAGAG
>JBBJLR010000037.1:4906754-4921244 GCA_037577145.1 Brachypetersius gabonensis
ACACACACACACACACACACACACACACACATACACATACACACACACACACACACACACACACACACACACACACATACACACACACAATTGCAATGGTCAAACTACTATATAGCAAACTACCATTAATGTAATGGTCTGGCCAAAATCTAATGCACACAATTTCCCCAATGTAGTTTATCCCAAATGTATAAGCAAGCCAAAATACAGTTTGCTTTTTTTGGTGTTTCAACTTTTGCACTGGAACTAACGAGTATCTGGCAAGTAACTTGTATATGCTTGTTTAGCATTAGTCACACACTTGTCTCAAACTACAGTAAGTTGTTAGTCATCTGAAATGGACTTTGACATGATATGTCACACTTTTTTCTAAAATGAGATAAGTACAAGTGTGCTTGCTATCACTGTTTTTAGCAATGCAACACACATTTTTAGATAACAAGTTAAATTTTTGGCCAGATCATGATGTTAACATTTAATGTAGGTCAGAGCTGACCTTTCATGTTACTGGAGTTGGATTGGTCTCCTGTTCCAGAGGCTGACCCCTGTTCCGATTCAGACAGCTCCTCTTCCTGCTGGCTGTGGTCTGCCTCCCGAGGTGTTAAAAATGCACTGGGGTCAAAAGAATCCCTGGGAAACCGCACAATTTTCTGAGATTTAATCCAGCGTCCATTCACAAACTGGAAACGCTTCAGATGTACAATCTGTAACAGAGAACACACAACACAGTTGAAGGCACTATAAGAGTTTTGTTGCTGACAATACAGAAATAATCATATCATGAACTCATATTTCGCAAACTTGTGCTTAATGGAATGCTAAAAACACTTGACTAGTCACAGGGAAAAATCTCAGGCCCAAGAATGCAGAGATAATGTGTGAAAAGGTATTGGGAAATGTTATTGGTACCAGTAAAGGCGGAAGTCTCCAGATATCCAGCTTTTTGGTGGCCAGGCGGTGGGTCTTGCACTTGGAGCAGTAGTACAGTTCATTTTCACCCAGCTCTTCTTCAGAGGTAAAGGCTCTCAGGCAGCTGTCCAGACTAATGGGCTCAGCCTGTGCACGGCGACTCAGCTCCACACTCACATGCTCCTCCACCAGCTGCCAAGCATAAGGGCAGAGAAATTACTGTAAAGGATTCCACTTTTCTTACCAACAGTGTCCAAGTTATATATTGGCTCAGTAGGCAGAGATACAGTTAAAGGAATGGTGCAGCAAAACATCAAATTCACATTATGTACACCAAATGTACTTTACCAGATGTGTTTGGTGTCTGAAGTTTGCATCCGTAGTTTTGTACTGGGAAGTGAATGCAGCCAATGAGTAAAGTAGGCTTGCATTGCACTGATTAGCACCTCCTTGTGGTTGCAGAGGTTTTTAAAGCAACCCTATTGATTAACAGGTCTTACCCTCTCTTGGGATGTCTGGTAGCGAAGGTGCAAGGCAGTCGGGTCCCAGTCAACTGCAATGCAAACATTTCCTACAGCAGCCCTGTCATCATTACATTCTATGGTGCAACCTCTACAGAACCTGAGGGCAAAAAAGACAGGCACAGTACTTTCTTACAAGTTCAGTCAGCCTCAAAAACAATATATACATATGCTAGTGACCCATACCTGTACCATGGACACCATGCACAAGAGTTCCCATCTCCCTGTACAACACGTAGAGTGAATGGGTACTGGTAGCCCAGACTGTCATCACTGAAGGAAAGCACAATAGCAAAAGAGCAAAATTTATGTTTGTGATGTTGAATTTGTTTACAGCAACTACAAGCACAATGCGATACACTGTTTTTGATATTAGCTTCATTTCTTTTTTTGTGGACGTCATCTCAATAAAAATAAACAAGAACAAATCCATGTGGTGAAGAAAAGAAGGCAGTCTGACTCATCCTCTTAATGGTATAATTAAAAAACAACAGTATAGCCTTACAAATACTGATATACCTAGCTGTATTTTCTAGCCAAGTAAATTAATTTTAGCCAGTTAAGTTGGTTAATCAAGTAATCACTCCCTGCGATTTCTGCTGTACACTACTGATACTAATCCAAGACAGGGAGTCCAAGAGAGTATAACAACACACTCACACACATCGGCCCCTGTGTGGATAGTACAGCCATTCATCTCCCCACACTACTTCGTGAGAATCAGGCAATGTGGACAACTGTTAGCTGACATGCAGAATAAGTAGTTTGTGTTTTCCTCCAAACATGTTGAGCCATTAAACTTTTAATTAGTGGCAGTTTGATATAATGTGATGCTTTCACATTTCACATAGGATGCATGTGCCAGCCTTCAGTCTCCCAGTTAGGCAGCACTGTGTGTTATGCAGGGAGAGCTAACTAGCAAGTGGAATTGGCCAAAGCTATGAAAACTGAGAAGAAACATGTTAAATAAAATAATGGACTTGAAGTAATGCAAACATCCATTTTGCAGAAAAAGTACTATTAGTTAATAGGACTTACATTTATTTTGACATACACAGATGTGGATCTCCTGAAGGTTTAGTGTTATGATATTGTACTAAATCTAAACACAAAGGGTTTCATTTCCTAAAGTTAGCACTACACACCAGTTAAACCTGATACACAGTTAGGACACTAACCAGTCTTGGGCATGGTTGCTTGACTCCTGAGGGGGTAGAGGACTGGCCAGTCGGGACACTTGTGTCCACACAGTGTTGTACAAGTCACGGCCACGTGTCTCCACTGTGCAGGGAACAATCAGTGGCATTCCAAACAGACTGGGCCTGTTTTTCTGAGATGAGAGGAAGTATAACTCGGCACGCATCTGGGAAAAAAAAAAGTCAAAACAACATATCAGCAATTGTTTTCTGAGGCCATGTAAAATGCTCTGAATTCCTAATGTCAATGCTGAAGAAAAATAGTTTTAAATGCGTAGATCAGTGATACATATGATTTGTAATTGATTTTCCTTTTTGTCAGAAACAAATATTTTCAAATGAACAACCAGCTGCAGTTCTCACCATTTTCCGGTGGATGGCAAAAATGTATCCAGTGAAGGGGCCAGCAGAGGGTGTCATAATGTGGCCATTAGGGAGCCCGTTGGCAGGGCTACCATCTGTGCTACAAGGCACCACCGTATTTGGCATGCCCTTGGGAATTATATCAAGCCTTAGGGATGTACCGTTGGAAACTGAAGGGCTGGTACCATTTGCAACTGTGTTGAAGTCTCCTATCAACATAAGCATCAAAATGGGAAATTTCACAGAGGTCAGTAAAATAAGTAATAAATCAACCTATAGTGTAAAATCGAAACAATCGAGAAGCAGGTATTATTATATTCTAGGTCAGTCTAAGAGGAAACAATGATATATCTAATATGAAAATATTTAACATATATATACTTTAGAAACTGCACTCATGCAGGGATTTATTGCCATTATAAGAAAATCTCCAGTTGCCCTTTACATTGTGTGAACATTATATGACAAACTGAACATTTTAAGAACATTTTCTCCTTCTTATGAATAAGCATAATTCTCCAAAGATCTTGCAGTCTCACCAGTGCCCACTTCTTTTGGAGAGGAGTCACAGGAGGGGGATGTGGGCAGCGGGATTTCAAAAGCACACAGGGAGCCACTCACTGCACGCCGCACTTTTTGATTATCTAATGGAAAATTCTAAAAGAGAAATTCTCAGTCAGAGTCTAAAATAGAAACACAAACAGTGAAGCTTCAGGTAAAAAAAAAAGGATTATGCTGGATGAGCACCTTAATACAGGACAAATGGATCTCAACCAGTAAGATCTGCTCTGGCTTCAGATGGCAAAGGTCACTGAGCAGAGTCTTGAGGCCGGAGTATTTCTCATCCACATTAAGTCTGAGACCGTACCGCACTGGAGTAGAGCCATCGAGCCTTATAACTGTATACGGATACCACAAAACAGGCTGTTAAATGAGCACAGTCTAACAAAGCAAATCAAACTGAACACATACAGCTCTGGAAAAAATAAGATACCACTGCAATTTATTTTTAAATCAGCATCTCTATGATTATGACAAATGTTCCATGCCAGTATCTGTTAAATTCCTACACAAGCACCTCATTCTGCTTTATGAGGTCCTGATTAGAGATCACCTGAATCAAATTTAATGAGGAAATGTATAAAAACACTGCTGTAATCAACACTCTCCTCTCACAATGAGACCAGTTGGATGGTGAAACACTACTAGAAAACAATAACGTTTGTCGAAGTTAATTATTGCTATTTTGTTTAAGAGTGAACAGAGTGAATGTTTCAGGTTCCATAAGCACTGCATCTTTTCTCTTATTTTGATGTTTTTTCATTTCCTTTAAAATTATGCTTTAAAGAACAATATTTTTGTTGGAAATTAGGAGAAATATTGTCAGCAGTTCTTAAAAACAAAGGTAAAGCCGTTCAGTTCAATACTTGCACCTTTAACAGATAAAAGCTGAGAACCTGAACATTTTGCAGTGGTCTCTTACCTTCATGTGTCATCTTTAACTCACCTATGATCTCTAGATGCATGGAGTTGTCCATGGGCAGGGGAAGAGAGAGGAAGTTAAATGGGTCAAAGCGAGCACTGACATGGCCACAGGTTTTACACTTGACCTGAGACCGGAGTTGACCATGGAACAGGTCCACCACAATAGAACGGTTCCTTCTCAAATGATTCTCCCAAGCCTAACAGGGCACAAAAAACATAGGCATCAAAACAACACTACTGCAGAACAAATACACTATTAACACTTGTGGAATGAGAGCTACCACGTAATCACTACTTGATAATAAGCAAAAAAAAAAAAAATGCTTGACATGCTGGGCTTTTCAGGATTTACATAAAAAAAATACTAATAACCCAATATCTTAATGAAACCATGAAGTTTTGCCTTCACGCACCTAACCATGGTTTCGCTTAAACACTGTCCTGCATCGTTTCCCACAGCATTTTTGTAACTGCAAAGCTGTGTCAGTGTTCAGGCTTGTCAAATCGCACAACCAACTGAGGTCATAAAGTCACAGAATCAAGATAAAATTAGTTTTCCATCTTCCATGTAAGCAGCTTAACAACTTCCTGGAAAGTGTCTGTTTTCACCTCGGTCCAGACAGTTGCCAGTCACTAGTCTGAACTAGTCTGAAATATTTGATGTTGAAGTTTAAAAATTTGCAGGGGATAACAAACCTCTGATGCAACTTCCCAGTCAGGTCTGCCATCGCTGTCCTTCAGTTCCACATAAGGTTTGTCATGGACTCGATTCAGATCCTCATGAAGGCCATCTAACAGAAAGGCCAGAAGTTCTTGAGAGTCTTGCTGTTGGAAGCCATCGAAACGTGGAGCATACTTTGCTATAGTCCACTGAAAAATGAACAGAAGCACCATGTAAAAAAAGTGAAGTCTTGTATCAAAGCAAAAATGTCAACACTGTGGTTTTTAGTACAAGATGTTCTTAATGCTACAGCAAGATAACACAATTACATTTGTACCTCAACGTGATACACAAGCCCTAATTAAGTCTCATTTATTTTATCATTGCAAATAATCTAGAGGATCATTCCAACACTTTCGGCCTTCCTCGCCCTTTTCCCTCAATGCTTAGACATAGGGATAATTTGAACACATTTCAAAATTGTGATCAGAAAAGCAGTCTGGAGGCGTACCCTGAGTTTGAGGGGAGCAACACTTTTTTGAGTACCACTCCACAGTTCCTGGATCAGATCCCCATAGCATTTTGCCATGTGACCGCGCATCCCGATAGGATTAGTTCTATAGGAGAGGGGTTAAAATATTCAGCAAACATTGTGCAATAAGTACCATAAATCATTTTAGATAATCTTTGAAAACCTAAATTCAAATGAGTGACATCTGCATAAATAAAGAGCATTAAAATATACCAAAGCAATGTAAAAAGTATTCATTTAACCTCTCTAACCTACGCAAACAAATGCGTTCCTTTTTACCAGCAACTGGCAAAAATTCACTCAGGCTAATGAGAAACTTTCAAACTTTCCCTAAAATCTTTTCCGGATAGCGTAGTTTTGATTAGCTACACCAACCCAAATTCATTCGAATGCTTATTTAAAGGAAGGCATTTGTAGCACAAGCATTTGACAATCTGTCACGCGAAGTACATTATTCACATTATTATTATTTGAGCAATTCAGTCACCCACAGAGATCAGACAGGGTTCGCACTGACAAACACAGACACAGACACACACCTGTTGAGTTCATAAAGGTGGTACCCTGACGTGAAGTACTCAGTGAGCGGTTTGGTATTGCTAACACACTGGATGCTGGAGTTCATGAAGCAGGTGTTGCCGAGGTTACTGAGTCCTGTGGCTCCTTTCTCAGTGGGTACTGTAGACAGGAAAAGGCAATGAGCAAATTTCAAATAGAACTCAAACATTTATCTCTGGAATCTATTTTATATCACCATTTCAATTAACATGCACCTTTATGTCTATTCATTCTGCTGCTGTTGGCCAAGAATGACATCTCTTCTGGCCAGCTCATGTCCTTGTTGCGTACTATTCAAAAGGATAGAAAGAAATTAATTAAGAGAAATAAAGACAGTAAGAGAAGTACATCCAATTCAGTATATCATACAAAAAGTGAAAAATCATAGAGAATGGTACCTTCAATAACCATGTACTGTTCATCGGGGATCTTTAGGGCTTCCAGTGAATGATCCTCATCATCAAGAAGTGTCAAATAATTCTGTCACATAAAAGATAACACTAATTGGTACCTGTACATTTTTTTAACCATGCAGATTATATGAATTTAATTAACAAACACAGTTATGGGTTGTTTACGCTGAACCTATCTTCTAATAATCAGCTAATACTCAGACTAGGAATAGTTCACACTTCTCTCTTTAATTCAGTGTATGGAATTGATTTCAATACATTCAATACATCTTACTCGATATAAATATATGATATATACTGCAGCTGAAGTCTCTTTTACTGTCTCTAATAGATATCTATAAAAAAAAAGAAAAACAAACATGTGCCAAGATTTATATCAACAGTCAAAAGTTATTATATCATGATATATATCTGCCCGTACTTCCTACTTCTAATATAAAGTCTTCTGAACTCACCTTAAACTAGAATGCTTTAGGCTAAACTAATACTAAATGAACTATCCAGCCATTGTAATGACATTTACACTTTCATTAATATCATTCATAACATAATACTAAAGGATTTACTGAAAAACACATTTCACAAGAAAATGGCATCTCGATCCACATTGTTATTTGTCCAGGAGTGTATATATATATAAAGCAAACAGAACAGAAATTATAATTTGAGAATGGGAATAAGAATGCCGTTGTTACTGTACTGTGTACCAGGGAGTGTGTGTGTATTTCACAGCCTCTTCACCTCATTGATGTAGAGCCAGAGCCTCATATCCTCCTCTTTAATTCTGAGTCTCTGTGACAGGTAATCATGAATGTCCTTTATAGTGCCCACTCGGCTGAAGCAGCCAGTATAGACTAGCACTCGCTTCAGAGGAGCACTGGGAGACGGCATGTTGCCTGCAATACAAGGGTGAGTTGAAGAGATTATGCTGTAAATCAAACAAAGATCTGGATTGAGGTAATGAGAGTTCAAAACTTCTCTTTACCTCAATCTAACCACAATATGAGGGACATCACATGACTTGGCTCAGAGCTTGCCGGTCTCGTGACTTTCACTAACAGCTACACATGATTATTAGGCAAGTGAAAACAGTGGGTTTGCACTGCTGAAGGGGAATTTTCCCCTGTTACAACCTCAGACTTAAAGATGTTTCACAACTTAAATGTTTTGCTTTAATTTAAAATCAAAACTCACTTTGCTTTAAAGGTCACTTCAAAGCCATACGAGAAGTGTTTGTGTTTATATATGCACAGCAATCTGTTTATTAACTATTTAGTTCTAAATATTATACAGAAGGGCTAACATATCTACATATGGGTTGACATGGTCAATGCTATGCCATTAATTCTAGCAAATTCTATCCATTCTCTTGCTGATTGCCACCAGCTTCTGTTGTCTGTTTACATCAGGATGCAACAGTGTTTTTTTTATTATATAACCAGGAATAACCATGTGACCAACTGGCCAGAACTTTGTGCTAAAAGATCCAGTCTTCATTGAACTCCAAATAGCTTGACTGCACATTCCGTTTCGCCAGATTTGAGTGCATCAGCTGTACAGACAAGTCTCAGTTGCTCATATGATGCTCGTGCATCCTCAGAAGGAGCGCAGTGAGAGCTCTCTAAGCCTTTCCTTTAAAAGTATACAAAGCTATCGATTTGGGTATCTAGAGAATCCTACCCATGTTGATCCAGCCATTGGACTGAGGTGTGCGGGCGGGAGGCTGCTGTCTCAGGAAGAGCAGGTGTCTAGGAAAGAGTTCTAGTTCGGCCTTGTCCATCTCCCTCGTCCTAATCACCTAAACCATTGAATAAAAAAAAAACAACACTGCAGTGTCTGTGCACTGACAAATAGATGCAACTTACTGTACCATAATATACTTACCGGTCGCGGCAGGCTGAGATTTGCTCCATACCAGTGGTAGAGAGCTCTCCAGACCGGTTCAGGTACAATCTCAAAGTCGTGGCCCAGATGCAGGCTCGGACCGCGCCTCAGCAGTCCCCCTTCCATTGTCAGTGTAGGAGCCTGTTCAGCAGAAAAAATGATAGATACAACACATGGCAAAATTATATTTTCACATGACTAAACACAAGACTGCACCCAAGCACTGTGAACCTATTTTTAAGACTTATAATATAACTGTTGTGAATTACACTAAATACTATTAATAATTCAATGAGTACATCTATATGCAATTTATACAAGTAAAAGAGTGGGTCCACATAAATGCCGACGTAGTTTAAGCACTTGGGTATGTTCTGAAACACATACAAACCTATAGGTTTCAAGGGACACATATAACACCTTAACTCCAGGTGCTCTGTTCAGTTATTAGGCACATCACTTAAGGTTCGGTAACAGCTATAAAACTAATATACATGGTATACAGTTGTAAGGAGAGTAAATGAAGTGTTGGACCGCACAAATGAATAATGAGGGATGAGTTTGGTCATAAGCTCACACAATTTATCATTCATTTTCCTAGACAGCCCTATTTGGTGATCACCTTGAGAGGCTCTGAGGTAACCAGTGGCTGGTTGTCTATGGCACCTGGCCTGAGGGCCGTCACATTCCCATCTACCCCCATAAAGCTCTGACTGTCTGTCTCAGAAGACTCAGGTTGTCGGGAAAAGCAGATATCCGTGGCAGTCGAGCTTGAGGGGAGGATACCTATACATGAGAGGAGCAAAGTGTACGAATGAGAGTCAATGGCCTTCAATAACAGTCTGTAACATGCTGAAAAAAGTTCAGAGATTTTGCATAAACACTTACTGCCACTTGTGGTTTCTGATGCTTCAGATGCACTGGAGATGTTGTCAGAAAATTTTTCCTCAGAGGATGAAAGTGAGCTGGCAATGCTGTCCCCCGGACCGCTCTGTTCTGCCCCAGACGATGATGTAGGACTTTTGCCTGCAGCAAATACGGATGGCTGCTCCACCACTATCACCTTGCTTTCCTGAGAACAAAAAAAAAAAACAACACCAAGATTAGTTATACATGTTATTACATATAAGCTATATCAGTGCTTTATATCACTGATGTATGTCATTCATTTCTATTGCAGTTACAAATTACAAATTCTGGTACTTACTAATCTGTCAGACACTTGATCCTATTACTTTTTTTTATTATTATAGCTTTGGGCACAGTACAGAGACTTAAAAACTAGACTACATTGTATGGTTACAGAACAATAAAATGGGTGTAAGAACAGACGGCTGTGACAAATAACGCAAATGTGATGCTAATAAATGATAGCAAGAGTTGTCTAAAAGTCCACATCAAAGATGGAGGGACCTTGATCTGCAACCAATGTCATTTAAACTTACATATTTAACATAATCCTTCCACTGCTGCCACCACTGTGTTGAGATTAGGAACCAATAGTCTCCAGGCTGAAGGCCATGCCGGCTCTCTCGCTCTAACCAGCCCCTGCACAGGGAGCAAAAAACACTGGTCAGTGCAGCACATTTACATCTCTGGACACCCAGTAGACTGTATACAGAATACAAAAAGCAAAAACAGGAGTAGGAAACAGGAAGAGATATGAAATGAACCTGATAATCTGTCCTTCCTCCTCTGGGGTGGCAGGTCGCAGTCCAAGAACAATGTGACATACCTAAGGAGGGTCCCAAGAAAAACAGTTTCTTACATAGTAAGTAATAAACCAATATTAACTCACATACATAATAGCAGTATGTTAATACAATGACAGATATTCCTTACCTGGAATAAGAGGTTGAGGAATTCTGCAGCAAGTGCACTCTGCACACTCCATATTTGATAGTCTTCAAGTGTTAAATGGCCCTTCTGCATATCAGAGCAAAGAGAAGCTGTAAACTCTTTCATGAACGCCCACCCAGTTCACAAAAGCTGCAGTTGAGATTGCCAATGCCAACAATATCTTCATGTAATTCTATATTTCTCACTTGTAGCTCTTTAAAACAAGTGGGGACTTTCTGTTGAATATATTAATGGCTGATCCACACCACATTTGTGTTTGAAAGTAGAAGTGGAAATATACTATGATTTGAAATTGCTGAAGTGTGTAAACTGGGTGTTGCGTGTTCAAAACCATCTTTCTCAACCACTTGGACTGGCACCATATCCTTAGCCATGGGCGCAATATAGCACTATAACAGACGTAGAGAGCAGCACATGAAGTTTGCTGCTGGGTTGTTTTTTACTGTCATTGCTATAGTGGATATAGCGTACCCCCGAGGCTTATCATACTCTCCGTACTGAGCCTGGGGGTTCGTCCGTGTCCTTCTATTTTATACTGGTTAATGCAGAAACACTCGATAATGGCAGCTGCCTCATCGTTAAAACAACAATATAGATATTATTGTAAATGATGTACATCGCACATCCCTAAAGTGCAGGCAAAATAAAAGTGGATACATGATGTGAATGGAAGCTCAAAGTAATTAAGTAATAACAATCATGTTATTAAATTAAAATAGAATAACTGTAGGCCTCTGACAGCTAAAGAAAAAGGTTCAGTCCATTACCTTGGTAGTGTCATGTACCCTAAGAATATCTTCAACTATATCTGGCACACACGACTCCAATTCCTGCAAAATGAGAAGAAAGTGAATGTCAAGGTACACAGCTTCATCATTAGGAACACTAATGCTCATGCTAAATTGTCAGAATTAGAACACATTAAATTAATAATATGAACAAAATGAACAAAAAAAGCAAAACCTAAAATATCTAGATTTCAATATCCTTTTCAGAATCTCTTACAGGGATGGAGTCAGTACGATTGTCCCTCCACACCTCCAGTAGTGCACCAACCATTTCATGAATTTCTTCTCGGCATAAAACTCCATCACGGTCAACGTCAAAGACTTTAAAGCAAACTGTTACAAAGCAAAGTAAGAAATACGCAACAGGTTATCTACACATGCATACACCCTAAATTACAGCTATACATGTTATACAGTGCCTTACAAAATTATTCACCCCTGTAACACCCCCAGTTGGCGGCAACTAGAGGCCAGTATTGGACAATTATATGGGGTGTCTCTTATTTTGACACTGGGTGTGGCTTCTAATAACAAGGACTCACAGCTGGCCAGGGATCTTGTAATTATTATGTTCAGGTGTTTTCGGTTTGCACTGTCATGTATAAATAGTCTGTTTTGTGTCCTCTCCTTTGTTGGTTCACCATCGTCATGTCTGGTTTGTGTTGGTTAGGGTTTTTCCTTGTTTTGTGTTTCTTGGCCACAGTGCCTGGTTTGTTTTCAGTTCTTAATAAATAAAAACAGTGCCTCCTGCCTGAGGGAACCAAACTGGGATGTGACCACCCCCCCTGGCTTTTTAGCTATTTAGCTTTTCCAACCTGTAATGTAAATGTATTTTAATCTTATTTTATGTGATGGGTCTGCACAAAATAGTCTAAGCTGGTGAAATGAAATGAGAAAAAAAAATATATATAAAAAGAACAAAAAAATGAAAATTGGCATGTACATATGTATTCCCTTAGCAATGAAGCCACTAAGTTTCTGGTGCAACCAATTACTTTCAAAAGTCACCTGTGTGCAATCTAAGTGTCACACAATCTGTCAGTATAAACACACCTTTTCTGAGAGGATGCAACACCACTATGCAACAGGCATCCCATCATGAAGACCAAGGAGCTTTCCAAACAAGACAGGGGCATATTTTTTTATTGTAAAAAATATCTAAATCCTTGATGATCCCCAGAGCACCATCAAATCCATCATTTTTAAATGGAAAGAACATGGTACCATAACAAACCTTCCAAGAGAGGGCCGCCCACCAAACTTAAATATCACTGTTCACAAGTGAAAACCATCCAACATGAAGGAGCTGGAGTAGTTCTGCCTTGAGGAATTGGCAAAAATCCCAGTGGCAAGATGTGACAAGCTCATAGAGACTTATCTAAAGCGACTTGCAGCTGTAATTGCAGCAAAAGGTGGCTGTACAAAGTATTTTGTCCTATTTGGTGTTTGCTTTACAATAAAAAAAATTTTCAAAGTTGTAGTCATGTTCTGTAAATGAAATGGTGGAAACTCCAGGTTGTGTATAAACAAAATATGAAAAATGCAAGACACTAGCTACCATGAACCTGAGTATAACTGGTAATTGCTTCTTTTTTTTTTTTAATTGTCTTTGTCCTACAAAATAATTCAAATCCAGCAACTGGGTCTTAATATACAGTGCTTCAGATCTGCTAGTCTTCCTCTGCATAAAAGGTTATCTGCTCAAAATGCTTGTACTGGCTGGTAAAGATCTTGTATAAACAATGCAGCAAACTTAACCACTTACATTTCTGTCTCTCAGCCAGGGGCCCCCTACAGCATGCAGACAACCCACAGGAGATTTCTTTGAAGTCTATGTGATTGTCTCTGTTCTCATCAAAAGCATGGAACAAACCTGAGGGACGGAGAAAGCATAATTCATCATCCTTCATCATCATCCAAATTCTTTTTAGAATTTGTTACATTTCTGTTGGTGAAAAAACAGAAGAAAAAAAAATCAAACTTTTAATCAAAAACTAAATAAAGTCTCAAATCAGTGACCACATACCTTCACTAATGGATGGATGAATAGGAGGAGATACCAATGGGATAAATGTTTCCAAGTCAAATCGTCCAGTTCTTGACTGAGCTTTAAGCAACCAGTACCGCTTCTCCAGGTCAATGATGTCCGATTCTTCTACTGTAATTGCAGTGATTCATTCATTTCTGAAACAGCATGCTTTTAAGCAACAGACACTTGCAAAGCAACCCATTTAGAGTAGTAAATGTATGTAGTGATATATAAGCCACATTACTACATCCAATGCACACTCATCCTTAATAGGCGGACTACCCAGACATGGATGAAGTCTAGAGTTGGACTAGAATGCAGTGCCATTGCAGAAACACCACTGGGCATTCACTTTAGTCTGTTGGGCTTAATATGAGTGTGGAAACTGTCTGTATATCACCAATTCATCAAAAGAAGAGGATGATGAGATCTGATAAAGTGACCAGTTGTGACTTTGTAACTGGACCCATTATATCAGAGACACAAGACCATGGTTAAAGTTGTCAGTTTTCTCTAGAACACAATAGACAGTACTGAAATAGCTCTTAAATTCTACATAAACATTAAATGCCTTTTAGTCAAACAGAACAGAAACAATGCACTCACAGTGTGTAACCCCAGCTAAGGTCTGGTAGAACGTGGGTGTGTCACTGTCATCAGTCAGAGTCACACAAACCCCACTAGACAGAAGCCAGCGGGAGAAGGTGAAAGCATCCTTGTTTTGCAGCAACCAGCTTTTAAACTTTTCATAATTCACCTTCTCCGCCTGTCAGAGACCGGAGCAGAGTAAGAAAACACAAAGACAATCATTAGGCAATGCCTCAAGCTGTGTGGGTTTGAAAAGTAATCTTCTTTAACATTGATAACCCTTCAGCAAGACACACAAAGACAAGGAAAAATAAGATGTGCAAGACATACAAAGAGTAATACAGTTAAGCCACAAGATCCACCATTCTGCTCACATACAGCGGAAAATTATTATATTCTCTAATAATAAGTTCATTATCTACATCAAATTTATGATTTTATATATATACACACACATGCACACACACACGTGGGCATAGATTTTTTTTTATCTAGATTAATCTCACTATAATCTTAGAATTAATCTAGATTAATCTAAAACTTTATTAAAAGTTTATTAAAAGTCTCCGTTTGTACTCAGTTTAACAGAACAATACTATGAGTGTCCATAACTGTTTACTGCTTTATTTACTTGTTTCCTTAAGTGAAAGGAAAGGTTTGGTGAAAATTTTTCAGCCCTCTATACACGCTAATTCCTTCCTAC
>JBBJLR010000037.1:4942710-4955593 GCA_037577145.1 Brachypetersius gabonensis
AGAGAGAGAGAGAGAGAGAGAGAGAGAGAGAGAGAGAGAGAGAGAGAGAGAGAGAGAGAGAGAGAGAGAGCAAATGATGCGGGTATCGAAGGGCAGCCAGTGTCCAGCCCTCAGCTCATGATGGACGTCTCTGTCAAGAGGACAAAAAGTGAGCGAGGGTGAGAGAGAAGTGCAGATGAAGAAAGAGAGGGTGAGATGAAGAAGAAGCAGGTGGGGGAGCAAAAAGTGAGAGGAAGGGCAAAATCCGAGAGGAGAAAGACACGAGACAAAGTATATAGCAGGGAAAGAAGGTTGGGGGCAGGGGGTTGTGACAGTAGAGTCAGTTCATCTTTATTAATGGCAAATAAGTGGAGGGGGAGTTATTAACAAAGAAGGAGATGGATGAAATGATGAATGAGGGTGGGGGTGGTGATGAATGCTCCCTGCAGCAGAATCAGAATTCAATCATAAAACAGATAAATGGGTCATAGAAGTGCAAAACGTAGGAAAATTGTGACCCATGTGCATGTGTATGTGTAGCGAGGTGAAGGGGTGCAACCACTGAGAACAAGGAGGAATACACAGGGTTGAGGATGTTATTAGCATTGTATGAAAGTGGTATTTTCAAGCAAACAGAAAATCAGTGATGCTTATAACTTTTTAGATGTTTAGAGTCCAATTTGATGCTTTTTACTTGATCTGGATCTGTGAGGCCAATATTGCAAAGAAACACTGGAACTCAACCAAATCAGCCCTAATCATTTCTCTAAAAACAAACCTAATCAAGCCAAGACAAGTAGGTTTATTGTCATTTTAACCATACACAGTCAAACAAAACACAGGAATACACAGAGTGCAGAAAGAGCAAAGAAAAATAAAAAACATGCAAGAGCAACAGGACTAATAATTTGAATGGATTGTGTTCTATGACAGATACTGTATTCTAGATTTATGTGTTGTTGTGTGTGCAAAAAAGTGAATAATTAGCACCAGATGAGAAAATATGCAGTATATAATAAATAAAGTGTACTGACAGTGGCAGTTGGGGTGTGTATTATTTAGAATGTAACAGATTGCACAGTAGGTGTATTTTAGTGTCGACACTATAAAAATGAATTTCACTGCTACAAAACCATCCAAATTAGGACTGTAACCTAAACTCCAGCAACAATGAAGATCTGGAGGTGGTTTGAAAGGGTTGAGAAAAGATTTGGTGCTGTATTTTTATGGAATTGATCTATGTGACCATTGAGTATTTTTTGGAACCGTCATGTGTTCACTAAAGCATGTCCACTGATTGATTATATCTGGGGTAAGTGGAATATGGTGTCAAATAGTTTTTCTTTGAACTATCCCTTTAACCATCTATTGTTTTGTAAGCCAGAGGCAATAAGATACACCTGCCAGCAGACTTTCTCTGGCCATTTTCCACAAATCTCAGTCAGAGTAGAGGTCAAACCACAGACGGGCAGGGTTACTACAAGGGGCATCAAGGATTGCAACATCCCAAAATTGCAGAAACTACAGAAAATCAGAGAATAAGTAATGAAATGGCTGGGAAACCTCAAGGGTCGAAAGAGCTGCTGGAAGTTTCTACTGCCCCTTATTTGAAAGAGCAGGTTTTCACAGAACTACAGATTTTAAACAGTGGTGTGTCCCAAGAATTTTTCCTCACAACTCCATAGTAAAAAAGTTACTTTATCAGCCACATACTATGACAGTATGTGAGAATTGCTGAATCGTTTTCATTTCTTCGCATGCTTGTTAAAAATGATTTTAGTAAACTGCAATTTATTTCAAATAAAAGTTATTATTAACCATTAGCTCAACTTACACTGCGACCACAGCAATATGCTAGTAAACTAAATGTATTGTTATTATGATTATTACTATTATTAGTAGTAGTACTAGTAGTGTTGGGGCTGCTGGTGGCCTTGTGGTCAGGGAGTTGCCCCTGCAATCAGAAGGTCATTTGTTTGAATCCCAAGACTGCTAGTGGCACCACTGAGGTACCCTTGAGTAAGGTATCGCCCCACACACTGCTCACTGGGCGCACCCCGTTGGTGGCAGCCACCATATTAGCAAATTAGTAATTTTCTCACTTTACAAAGAATTCTGACAACTTTATTTTGTCCATATTCATAAATACGTGGTGTTCAATCTAGTGGGCTGTGGTGATACTGCTAGGGAAAGTGCATTATTATTATTATTTATATTGTTATTTATTTATTTATTTATATTATTATTCTAATGGCTACTCTTTAATTGTCTTGTTCCTGCTCCCCACTAATTCATAGACATAATCTCATTTCCCATGCCTTATGAAGTCATACCCACACACAATAAGTCATGACAAATAAACCATAGTGGTGTGACCATTATTACATCAGGTTCGGGTTAAGTTCGCTGATCAGTCCGGCAAAATGACCAACACAGCTGACATCGCCAATTTATATATGCAGCACACGTCCTTTTAGATCATTTGGAATTTATAGTGGATAATTTTGTCTTTACTGTATATGACCTATATAGTCAGTATAGTCAAGGGACTACATTGTTTATTGTGTTGCATTAGATTGCATTTTAAATGCTCAAGTCAGCGAAATCTGATGCTATTGTGGCTATTTGCTTGAGACACAGGCTGCAAAAGGTTGGGAACCCTGAGACAGATCATTATATGAACAGAAGTTCTGCCTAAACCTTCAAGTTTCTTCCTTCACATTTTGTTTTCAACCTTCACATTTTTAAGGCTAGGTAGTCATTCAGTATGTTTTCAGTACTTAGGTTACTCTCCTCACTTCCCCTCCTTGTCCTCTCGCCATCAGTCAGCCTGATAACCGAGCCCTGCATATGATGTCCTTAACACAGGCCATCACTGTCCACTTTAACCAGGCACCTGAAATTCAACACCCTTTCCAACCTCAGCCCCACCCCAGCTCATCCTTTACTTTACCTCCCTGTTAACCTAGACTCTTTTGTTTCTTATTACTCTAAGAAATAAAAGTGCACACAGTAAATTCACACAGTTTGTTGTTGTACACATAATTACATCTATATATACACGTGTCCTGTGCGGAATTGACATGAATTTTCTCAACCTATCCCTAACATGAACCTCAGTAACCAAAAAAACAGCGGTTATGGCCTTATAGTGAAACACTTTGCACAGTCAGAAGCATTTGTTTAATTCTGAAAGGTAGTTTAGCTCAGTTTTACTACCAATAACAGATTTATTTTTCCCAGAGAGTGTATGAAAACAAACACACTCACACACACACACACACAGACTCATTAAAGTGAGCGCTGGCCAGTGACACATGATGCATGGTGCTGGAGGCATTGATCCTCTCACTGCAGGAAGGTGTCTGAGTGGAGATGTATGAGCGGCGGGCGCACTGGGCAGAAGCATCACTCAGGTGCCACGCTAATGGAGAGGCTAACATACACGTACGCACACACACACACAACCAGTGACAGATGGCTTGTCAGGGGTCTGCGTGGTTATTAGATAGCCGCAGTAAGGCTTGACCTCCTTCTCCCTGACACTTGTCCTTCATCTGCCCCAAGGAAAAGAGGAGCTATAGGGAGGCAGAGAGGGAAAGAGGGTCGAAGAGAGGGTGACACTTTATGGGCCTTCACACCCACAGTGGACAGACAGCGCTCTCAGTATGAAGAGTTTCGTAAAAAATAATTGAAATTGTTATTATATATAGACATATAAAGACATAATAAAATGTTTTATGTATATCATAATCATAGGTTATAAGTATACAGTCCTATAAACATTAATGTAATCAAGTCAAATATAAAACCAAAGCTATTTGCCATTGCAGGGCATTAACGTTTTATCTAGCCTGTTATTGAAAAACCCAGAGCATGAGGGAGAGGAACAATTATAGCAGCTGTAAAGGGGAACCAACTCCATATTAAAGGCTATGTATCTGAATGCAGTGTCATTAAAGTATCTGTTGGTATAATAAAATATGGACAAAAGTAATGGGATGCCTGACCTCTGCGAAAACCAGCCGAGACCTAGAGCCATAGAAGCAGAATATATGTCTGTGCGTAGAGACACACACACACATATATATATATAATGCTTTTGACAGTGATTATATGTGTGCTATCAGCACTACCTGCTTTCGTCCGAGTCACAGGAGTCACAGGGATAAAAAACTCACCCCTCCCAACACAGGTTCTAAAGATTCCCCCACCACAGCGCACAGACACCAGGGGGCAGATATATCTAGCTTTTGTAGAAGCATAATATCTCATGAAGTGGGGCAAAGCTGTCGAATAGCGGCTTCAAGATTGATGAGCGGGGGAGCATGAGGTGGTTTGTGCTGATTAAATGGAAGAACTTTTGAACTGTCTGGTTTTATGTTGCCTGCCTGAATTCGTTCTTTGGGGAGACGACGCCTGATTTTAATTGAATACTTGTTAGCTGTTTTTCTCAGAACAAGCAAAGCCCAGTCCTAGATTGCTTTGCTAGTTGAAAAAAGTGAAAAAGTAGTTCACTGTGGCTTTGTTTTTCATTTGTGGGGTTACGCACTCACTATAATATTTACAGTTACTGCATTTCGCAGATGCTTTTATCCAGAGCGACATGCATGGGTGCTTTGTAGTCCCTCACACGAATAAGCCTAGACTTGAAATTGAGCGCTACTATTGGACTAAGATTCTGAAATGGGATTAGCACACTACCAGGACTATATAAGATTACACACACTGCTAAGGGTTTTTTGTGAAGTTTTTTTTATCAGGTAAGTTAGTTTATGACACAACTGTGTCGTTATCCTAAGTGCTCAGTGAAGAGACAGGTCTTCCATCATCGCCATTTAAAGACAGCAAGGGTCTCAGCAGTTCTGTTGGTCAGGGGAAGTTCAATCCACCACTTCAGTGCCACAAATGAAAAAAGTCTTGCAAAATAGTGAACTCCAAAGACCATTGATAGGTCTTCATTCGAAAGCTGTCCAATCATTTCCAAATATTTCTCAGTGTCAGGCATCTGCACTGTATGAAGTGGTACCAAAAACATTATCCCCTCTAAATGTGCTTAAAAGTAAGCTAGCAATGAATTCTGGTCAGTAACATCTGGTCAGTTGTTCAGCATGTTTCTTCAACCACTGATCATCTAAATCAATCTTTTTTGCAGCACGGACCAGTTTCATTATTCGTAAAACAATATTTTCATAGACTGGTATGGATACAACTAAAAATAAAGTCCATATATACAAAGGAGCGCTCCAAAGACATTTGTTTTTAACTAATTTTTTCTAGCTTGTGGGCTACATTTTTGATGTACTGTATCGCATGACTGAAAAAAAAGATTTTTTATTGCTCAGTGCCAAATGACTCAGGAACTGTTACCATTCCGCAGCCTAGTGGTTGGAGACCTCAGACCTGAATCATTTAAGCTTAACGAATGCCTGAACCTCTCTCTATTCTATCTTAGTTTCCTGTCAAATTGATCTTACAGCCAATACCTTAGGCTTGATGAAATTATTACATTGGCTACATTTCCTCTGTCAAGGCATGAGCCTCCAGTCCTCTGTTTCATAAGATGCAAGCTATTCCTATTGTCGATTCCTAGTTGTATCCAGGATTATAAGAGTTAATATAGTTAATATAACATCATATTCATCCTAAGCACTTAAAAGGCCAATAGTATTGATAAACATATATTTCTTGCTTTTTTACATCAAAAAATTTGAAGTACCATGCAAACATTGCTATGGGCTCATACATCACTCCCCTGTACAGTTCTAATATGGACATTCAGGGTTGTGCTGTCACAACCATGAGCACATTTACAAGTGAAGGCTCGCTCAGCCTGCAGCATTTTAGCCCCACCCACTGATGGTAAAGTGACGTGGTGTGTTGTTCCTCCAGATAGTCTGTAGAAGGAGTTCTAGCACAGAACAGGACGAGAATTCTTTAAAATGTTGTGCATTTCCGGGTGTTGGCAAACAAATGGTTTACTGCGGCCTCCAGAAGGAGTCAGACATCTGAAAGGAGTGGCTGAATTCTTTTTTCAGAGTCTCAGATGGCCACAACAGCTCATACTGTTTTTGAATTTTAACATATTATGCCTCTTTGCACTTATGAGCCAGACAGATCACAGATCATTCATGTATATCAGTCTGAAACAGTCTTTTTTTTTTAAATGATAGTGCAGATTGGAAAATGTATAAATGATTAATGACTGTTTTGGGCACAGAAGGACACAAATTCAGGGGAGTTCAGGGAAGATAATTACACAAAAAGTGAGATGTTGGGAGCAGCAGGAGGAGCAGAGTTGGCAGGAGAGGTGCCGAAGAGAAAGAGAGAGCGAGAGAAAGTGAGGGAGAGTGAGAGAGACAGATCTTTCGCTGTCACCAGGCTCTCCGGCCTGATCCTGCCACCCAGCTGTCACACCATCAGCTCAGACTGACAGCTCACCTAAGACTGGGGATCAGGTGTGTGTCACACACACGTTTACACTCACACGCCCTTCAGCTCGTCTGGCAGATAAAAGTTTGTGCATGCAGGCTTTGGGGAAACAATGGTGCAAATGTCAGATGAAGATACAATAACGGGACATGTAGTCTGACAACATAATTAACAAGACACGGTTTTATTTGCCTTTCTCATGCCTCCGTTTGCAGCCGTGTTGACTCTTCTCACACTGCCTAAACAGTTCACTTTGGGAGGACTTAATAACATTTACAGGCAGACATTAAGATTTGGCATTCAAAATAATTTCACAAGTGAATCAGCGCAGTACAAAAATGCCTTCAATATATCACCTGGACTGCAAGTCTTCTGGGATAGAAAAAACAAAAAGTAATAAATAAGAACAAAATGTTGCTGCTGATGCAAACAGATGTTTATTGGCCCACCTTGCTATATAGACCTTGAATCTATTCTATTGAGAGCAATCAGGGATACTTGCAAGGACATCCCATTAATCAAAGAGCAAGTAAGACACTGTCATGTGCAATATATGGACAAAAGTTTTGGGACGCCTGACCATTACACCAACAGGGACTTTAATTAAATTGCATATGGACAAAATTATTGGGATGCCTGACAATTACACCAACAGGGACTTTAATTAAATTGCATATGGACAAAAGTATTGGGACACCTGACCATTACACCAACAGAGCCTTTAATTAAATTGCGTTTAAATACATAGACTTTAAAATGGAGTTGGTTCCTCTTTGCAGCTGTAACAGCTTTCACTCTTCTTGGAAGACTTTCCACAAGAGTTTGTGTTGGATTTTGTGCCCATTCATTCTGTAAAATATTTATGAGGTCAGACACTGATGTTGGACAAGAAGGCCTGGCGCGCAATCTCCGTTCCAGTTCAAACCAAAGGTGCTGGATGGGGTTGAGGTCAGGGCTCTGTGTGGTCAGCCAAGTTCTTCCACACTGAACTCATCCAACCATGTCTTTATGGCTTTGTGCACTGGGGCACAGTCATGCTGGAATAGAATAAGATAGTCCTTTCCTGGAAGTAAGAAGACACAAGGGCCTAGAGGGCCCAAACCTGTAACTTACATAACAGCGGTTACTAAATAATACATAGTAGTTACTGTAAACTTCATTTTAAGATGAAGCATTTCTACACTTTCCTTGTATCTCATTTTTAAAGATATATGTCTCAAAAAATGACCAATGTCTGACCTCAGATGCATAAATACATACAATACATCAATTCAAATACAGACCATCTATCGTTTAGTATTTAGTGTGTATGGACCACAGAGCGAATGATACATATCTAAACATTAACATTTAAATGTACTATTTCAGACTTTTATTGAAAGAAGTGAGGAGAATTCTCTGTGCAATGGGACCGGCCCTTTAATAACGGACTTTCTGAACTGAAAGGAGACGGACAACAGCAACATTTTTAAAGTGGTCCATTCTGTCTAAGTGGTCCGTTCAAAGAAGGATTCCTCTTAACGTTTATTCTCTCTTTTTGTTCTCTGGCCTGTCTCTCCAGGATAATGTGTAAGTGAGCTCTTTTCTGCTCCTCTGGGGGAGGGGGCGAGCGAGGGAGATGGAGATTGAGAGAGAAAGGTGTCACTGTGGGAGGAAATGCAGGGCAGAGTGTGCCTGACAGCTGAGTCCTATTAATCACAGAGTCACCTGGGAGAGAGACAGAAAAGGAGGGAGAGCAAGAGGGAGAGAGAGAGGGAGAGAGAGAGAGAGAGAGAGAGAGAGACAGAGAGAGAGAAACAGAGAGAGAGAGATGAGTGAGAAAGTCAAAGACGACCTTTCCTTTACTTGAAAAAGACGAGTTCACACTCATATTCCAAACCATACTGAGACAATGATTAAACATACATGCCTGTGGCTCTCTCTCACTCTCTCTCTTTCTCTCTCTCTCTCACACACACATACACACACACGTCAAGAGAGTTAGTGAAAGATAGGGATGATGGATCACTGACAGTGGCTGGTCAGCAGCTGACCTCTCTATTCCTGACTGTCTGTCATAAAGTGTAATCCGTGATCTCCAAATGAGAGTGTGTGTAAGTGCATGTGTGTATGTGTGAGAGTGTGTGTGTGTGTGTGTGTGTGTGTGTGTATGTGTGTGTGAGAGAGAGAATGAGGGAGTGTGTGTGTGTGCGTGTATTTCAACAGTATGGCCTGACCAACAAATCCATTTGTTAAGACAATCAGAGAGAAGTAAAGAAATGCCCCAGCATTTTTCAAACTAATCTCCATCTGCAGCATCTGTTGCGTATGGTCAATTAGCATGAAGAGCAAATTCAACAAATCTCCCTCTACTTCATAAGTCAACGGTAAACACACTCATTTCAGAGCACAATGGGCAGATGCTTCATACTGAACTCAAAAACGACTGCAAAACCATTTCGATAATAACAAAAGCATCAAAGATGCATTAAAACATTACACTCAGACTGGGAGCGGCAAGGATCGGCTCTAGCTGCCCCATCAACACTGTGGAAATTCAGTAATAGATAAAATACACGTTCGTTTGGAATGCTTCGTCTTACAAACGTTTTTTTAAAGGAGCCACAAGCAAACAAGTATTGATTGTCTATCTTTGTGCTGACTGAATTGAGCTGTGTACTTCAATTGTGTTGTGAAATGACTCACTGCATATCAGTGCAGATGTATGATAACATAGACTTTACAGCATGAAAAGCAAGAAACAAGCTCATGTCATGTTAACTGCACTGGCGGTAGTTTTGTTTTAGCTTGTGAAATAGATCAGGCTAAAGTCAGCCACTGTACAATGCCATTAAAACCTCCTTTGTCATCAATGCAGGTCACAAGTAAGGAAATAACCATTTGTGCCCCGACAACCATATTTGCCATGTATACACAACAGGTGATCATATGAATCAGTGGACTGTCTAACAAGAACGATTGCAGTGTGGAGGTTCAGAAACTCTCAGTCCCTGAAAGAGTCGCATTTCTGTTTACAAACCTGCAGCAGTCTGAGAGCGAGCCCTGTGGTAAAGAGTGGGCAGCAGGGGGCAGAAAATACAGCACTGTATCATTCCACCCTTCCTATAAATCCATTACATGACCCACTTTAGAAATAGCACATGTACACTAAGTTAACGAGACACTTGGATTTGCCTCTTGCAATAAAGCACAGCTGTTCCTGCGGACAACACAGATGACATGAAGCAGTTCGCTTCGGGCGCCTATCGTAAACCTCAACCATTTTGTGAGGAGTGAAGGTGACGTCACTGGTTTCCAACCCCCATGTTTATTACTTTGTTTATCAGTGCGATGTCATTAGATTTTGCAGGTCAGTTAAACTTTGTGTGACCCCTTTTTTTATCTTTATTAACATTTTCAAGACACATTGTTTTCATTGCTCTCCAGTGTCACTCAGTACAATAACGATTTATAATAATACATTTTATTTATAGAGCGCTTTTAAAGTTGTACTCTAAGATGTTTCGATTTATGAGACAAAGGAAGGCAAAGCAAGAATGCATTACTATGTTCAGTGATTCATTTCTAGACGTTATTGGTGCATTTGGCTAGTTTGACCCATGAAACAATCTCATAGTTCGGGTTCCTCACAGATTGACATAACGTAGTGCTATGAGTGGCAGAACAGTTAGACTGTGTTTATGGTATACAGCAGTGGTTCCCAAACTTTTTTCCTTGAAGCCCCCCTTGCCTGTGTCCAAGACAAGCCAGGATCCCCAACTCCTACCCCCGTAGACACCCAAAAAGAATAAAATGATTAAAACAAACATTTATTTGCAAAAAATAAACGGTGGTTGTAGGTTTTTGCTCTTATACTCTTATACACACACACACACACACACACACACTTTTACATTTCACTCTTTAAGAATTTATTGTGTACAATTATAATTTTGGTAAACTCAATTCAGACAAAATTCTGCACACCCCCTGTGATCTCTAGCGCCCCCCTAAGGGGGGCCCGGACCCCAGGTTGGGAACCACTGGTATACAGTATAACATAAAGCTATAAAGATGCATGGGCAGAACATCCATTCCACATCAATATTAAACAATTGCAAATCAAGTTGATTTTATTCTAATATTCAAGTCAATTTGTTAAATTATTCAAAGTTATACATATATTCGAATGAACCTTATGTTGTATAGTCAAACAACTATATTTGTAATTGTTTAGGGTCAAATTAACTGACAAATGCAATCACTTAGAAACAGTTCCACAGCAGCCTTACACAAAACACATCACTAAAGTAACTGCATTAGCTTCTAGTATAAATGAGTTTTACGATAAGATAAAATAAGATTTATTAGTCCCACAGGTCAATGGGTCACCTTCAGGGAAACTCATTGAACCACACAGTGCAGATAAGAATTATGATGAAACACACTGGAGCAATGATAGACTCCCTGCTAGAAGAGAAATCAGAATTCAGTCTGGTCCCAATTTCACTACATATGTTTGTTTTGCTCAAAAGTTTTCTTTTAACTGATGACTAATAGTTGCTGTGTCAAGACTTTTTCCATAAAATGTTGACTGCCTATAAAAAAAATCAGTTATGGGTTTAAAATGGTTTATTATTGTCATAATAAACAAGGGTACCTTAGGGTAATTTTTCCTAAAAAATCACCTCAATTCGTTGTCCTGAACCCTATGGAAAAACAACGTAGTGTTATATGTTGTCAGTTATATGTTGAAAAACAGAAATACAATAAACTACAAACCATTTCAGTACCGTTTTTTTTTTTTTGTGTGAGACTTAGCCAGTAAGTAAGACTTGGCTGCAAAAATAAAGAAAGCCGTTTTTGCATTGCAGACATTGTGGGTGGTCTGCGTGTATGAGGGTATGCGAGAGAATGTGTGTGTATGAATGTGTGTGTGTGTGTGTGTGTGAGTGTGAATATGTGCATGCGTGTGCGCATCAGACCAGCTTAGGTTACTTTTAACATTAACTCTACATTACAGTTGATTCAAGCGTATTATTTCAACTGTCATCACTGCAATATTTTTCTTGCCGCAGCCTTCAGCTGTACAAACCCAAACCTGCAAAGAGGAGAGAGAGCTTACCGAAAAGCCCTTCCAACACATAATGAGCAGTTTATTCTCTCCCTGCCCTGAACCGTCATTCATTTCATCCGTGTGTCAGAAGACCACACTCAGGCAGCGAGCGGCTAATGGAAGAATAAGCATCTCAGTGGCGAGAAGACAAGAAAACTAAACATGGAAGAAATTAAAGGTCACTGTAATTATATAATCCGGCGCTTTGGAGTTGTGTTCCTGACAACTGCATAAATCATGAGATGATTTGTTGTAAAAACAAGGCCAGGGCATCAGTCATCAGAGGGTAAACCCAAAGGGAAGTGATGAGTAGGATAATACACAGACCTCTGTGAAAAAAAGAGGCAGATGAAAAAGCCTGTCCAAAAAATTGTGTTTGTGCACCTGTGTGTAAGTACTACAACTAACAATGTAATAATAATAATAATAATAATAATAATAATAATAATAATAATATATCCTTTAAGCACTGTAAGTTGTGAGGTGGGGTCTCCATGGATCAGACTAGTTTGCCCAGCACATGCTACAGATGCCTTGGAGGGCAAGTCAGCCACCTAGAATTCTTTGACATGTTCCTCAAACCCTTTCCGGTGCCAGGATCTTGCAGAAAGAAGCTGCTGCCATTAGCAAATACTGGTAAACTGGATTAGGCAGGTGTTAATATCCAAATGAATGCTAGGAGCCAAAGTTTCTGAGCAGAACATCACACTGCCTTTATTATAAAAGAAAACGTGAGTCATTAAACCTTCTTCCCTCTCGTTGCTCCATAGTCCGCTTCTAAAGCTCATGTGCCCACTGTGGGTGCTTTCGGTGGTTGACGGGTTAGCATGGAGACTCTGTGACTATACAGCCTCATACAACTGTGATGTGTGTTCTATCACCTTTCTATAATAACCCGCACAGACCTTCTTAACAATTTGTGCTCTTCTGTGAGATTGGACTAGACAGCTTAACCTTCACTCCTCACTCGCATCAGTTGGACCGCTTGGACGACTTTTGAACGGTGCTTCCCACTGACCTGTACTGTACTGTACAACTGTACAACTGACCCCACAGTATCTCCTGTACTGGAGATTCCCTGACCCGGTCATCTAGACATCACAATGTGACCGTCGTCAGTGTCGATCAGATTCTTACTCTTGCCCACTTTTCCTGCTTCCAGCACATCCACTTCAGGAACTGACTGTTCACTTGCTGCCTAATATATCCCACCCCTTGACGGGTGCCACTGTAACAAGATAATTAATGCTATTCACTCCAACTGTCTTTGGTTTTTAATGTTGTTTCAGATCAGTTTATATGTGTTCATGAGTGTGTGTGTGTGTGTGTGTGTGTGTGTGTGTGTGTGTGTGTGTGTGTGTGTGTGTGTGTGTGTGT
>JBBJLR010000037.1:4956692-4968191 GCA_037577145.1 Brachypetersius gabonensis
TCTCTCTCTCTCTCTCTCTCTCTCTCTCTCTCTCTCTCTCTCTCTCTCTCTCTCTCTCTCTCTTACTCTCTCTCTCTTTCTCTGGTGCCACTGATGATAAATGAAAGGCCGGCCATGCAGTGGGAGCTTGCAGCACTTAGAATAATGCCTGTTTAAGCACACTCCTCAATTACACTGCGACTGTGCCCTACACAAAGCAGACAGCGCCGGGGCGGGTGCTCACTGCTGCAAGCCTTATCGGGCACTGCTCTCTTCCTCAAAACTCTGCTGAATACTGGAGCCATTTGTGCAGTAGGATGTTCATAAGGGAGTTTAGAGTTGTAACCCTCATGATTAATTCTTGGCAGGAACATCCCCTATTGATACTGAATGACAATTGGCAGAGGCAACTTGTTCATTGACATCACGCAAGGATATCCTTATAATGTAATTTTTGTGGGACTAGCAAACAGCATAGCTAATACAATCCTCACCTCGACACACAAAACCTCAGTGTTATTGGTGGGCAACACCATGGCTAGCTTAAGCAAAGGAATAACACAGGATGTTAGCTAACATTTGCTAGGTTAGCTTCTCTATCAGCTTTTAAGCCATGCAGTGTGTAACTAATCACTGTAATTATACGCATTCTAAACCAGCATAAGCAACTTTCCATCATTCCATCTCTGTGACAAGGATTGGATTGACTGGACCTCACAAATGTGATTCATTAGAAGTGCATTTATTTTAGTTGGAAATCCAGTTGGTGCCTGAGAATCAGACAGAATGACAGAATGACAGCCCAATAAAGCTAAACAAGATCCAGCACGTAAACCAATGAAGGCATCAAACCCATCCTTTACATCTCCTTAGCAAGTTACTGTTGCTGCACTCAGACACGTCCACTCAGCTTCCAATAATTCTTCCCCTTGCCACAGGTCCTGTAGCTGCAGCAGGCCACTCATTAAATTAAGGACCATTATTGCTGCTTTTATAGCAAAATCACTACCAGCAATTTGCTAGCACTCGTAAAAAACTGGTTCCAGGTAGTGCTCGTGGGGGTCCAGTCTTACACCATGTCATGCTTCATGGCACATTGTAAAGCTGCATGCAGCAACAGGAGTAATCATTTTTAGCAATACACTAATTTAGCAAAGGAAACTTTGTCCCATAGTTACTTCCAGCAATGAGAAATGAAAAGAACAGCATGAGGCTTCTATTATGAGTATGTAACAGGAATTTCACATTTTAGAAGGCTCTTTTGAAGGTCAAGGAATTAGACAAACCTCTAGTTTGGGCACCGTAGCTTGACTGCTTGTAGGTTCCAGAGGTGATTTTAATGTTTCTATCCAATTGATCTTGAATTGGATTTGTGTTTTACACCAATTATTGGATTTATGGCATCGTGGTCCTAAAGTATGAGACCACACTGAGTAGTTTTGGGATAGAACCCAAAATTAACAACACTGTGTCTCAGATTTGTTTCATATTTACAACAAAGAAAAGTAAAATGAACTGCAGCTAAATAAACATCTAGAAAAATACATTTCTAGTAAAATATTCAAATTATGCTCAAATAAGGTTTTGAAACAAACAAGCCAGATTTTTTGTCTTCTCCTCTCACTGAAGTGTGTGTTCAGATGATTTACGGGTCACAGAAGTGACAGCAAGTGCGGGTGCTGAGGATCCTACATTTCACTTAAATTATTGTGTCTTATGGCCTCACCGTGAGCCCACTGCATGTTCTGTACTATGATATGATAGATTATATCTATATAATAACTACTATGCTTTCAATTGGCTTATATTACTGCACAATGTATATATGGTTAAATTATGAATATATTTACAACCTACACATTCCTGTACCCTAATGTATAATTCACTTCATTTGCATATAATTCTGTACCCATTTAAATCAGATAAAGGTATAACAAAGGTTTAAAAAAAGATTTTGCAAATGTGTTTTATCCCTCAGCGAATCCATATGACTGAATTTGAATATACATCAGTACATTACAAATGAATTATCGTTCTGTGCTGACTCTGTTCGGTATTCCACCGCAAACAAACTCGGAGCTGCTTTGCCAAAGAGAGGCAGGGAAAAGAAGCTGAGTGGATAGCTCTATCTAATTGTCTGGACGAGGAGAGAAAAAAGTGCACCGTCCTCCGCCAACACCAACCACCCCCCTCCTCCCCTTCACATACACTGACAAGCACTTTACAAACAAACCCAGGCTGGCAGCTTTATTGATAGGGTAATCCAAGACTGATTAATGGCCCGATAATCAAGCGTAACCTGCTATAAATCAGGGGCCGATCGATAGGGCCTGTGCACCCTGGCTACGCAGAGATCATTACCATGTCACTGTATATCTTCCATTAGCAACCAGCCGAGGGAGGGGGGCAGAAAAGTCATCCTGTTTCAGTGTGTGATGGGAAGGGGTGATAAAGAGACTGTTTCCTTGTGCGCAGAGGAGAGGACAGAGGAGAGAACAGGAGAGGAGGAAAGGGGAGATAACATTCTTTTAGACAGGTGCAAAGAAGTCAGCTTTATTCTGCTGTGAGGGGCTGCTAAGTCAATGCTTCTTCTCTGCAAGGGTATTAAAGCGACAGTCTGATGCTAAATCAAATGACACCATACATACTTACCCCAGATGTAATCCATCAGTCAAGGCATGTGTAGTGTCCAAACTATGACGCTATAACAAACACTAGAAGTCATTACTCACTCAAGTCTTTTCTCTACATACACACCCAGTTCTCTCAAACCATCAATCCAGGTCTTCATTAACACTTCATAAATGTGGTTTAGGACACAGTGTTGCTTATTCTGAGCTACAAACTTGAACTAAACCATGCTGTGAGGCTGAACGCTGTAGGCAGACACTTCCAACACCAAGGTCTGTTTTCACATACCGCCTCAAGAGGTGTGGAGATCTAGAAGCAATTTTTGTGTCAAATACCATTATATGGAGGAATCTGATCAAGATTAGACCTTTCCAGCATTGGTGTTGCCTAAAACAGCCATGTGTACCAGTGAATCTTTATAGCTTAAAGTCTATTGTACCCTAAGTCATATCGACAAGTCATGCTGCACTTTATGTTTCTACAAAAAAGATTTGGTTGACTATTGATTTCAAGTTTTCGCAATTTTACCCAGATAAATTTGTAATAATTAATGCTGAGGGGGGTGTAGAACCGCTGCTGTTTGCAATCGGAAAAAAAAATTGTCAAAGTGAGAAGCGGCAATATGTATAATTCTATTAATTGCATACATTACTCAGATTTTATTTAATTATAATTATAGGCAACATTATCAACAGTGTTGATAAAAAGTGTTTTGGTCAAAGTGGGAAACAGCAAGAAATAACCTAGACATTGTAGATGAGTCAGACCAAGAATGACACAACCAACAAAATAACTGGGGGTCTTACAGACAGACTTGGGCTTTAATTTAATAATAGCAATTTTGGTTAGACACATGTTCCAGCCCTAGATACGAGAATAGTACAAACAATATATTGTTTGAAACCACAAAAGCAAGTCTGTTTGTTATTACTAAACCTAGTTTAAGTGCAGTTAAGGCAAGTGCAGTTCATTTAGGATCACATAGGATACTATGCGTGTTTACGTTTATAGCTACGCTTACAGCATTTAGCAGACGCTCTTATCCAGAGCAGCGAACATCAGTGTAACACTGTCAGCCACATTAGCCTCATAGACCTAACACAAAGCAACCATTAGGCCTCAAATATGTCTTGGCTGACTGACTACATTTGCGGAAAGAGTGTAAATTAGAATAGATTTGAATGGACTTTCTACTTGATCCTTAATCCTGCTAACCTAGGTTAAGGGTAATATTATTAGCGTTAACAACAAAAGCTAATTTATGGATTCTATTTGCCCAGGACACTAATGTATGTACGTGAGAAAGAAAGAGAGAGAGAGAGAGAGTTTGTGTGGGTGTAGCTAAGAGTATGTATATGTGTGTGCACATGTCCCAGTATAATTTCACAAATTGAGGCATCTGTCTCTTACTATTTTTGGTGGGCCCTGCTTTGCCATACTCCCTTTGCACCCCCCACTCTCCCGCCCTCCTCTCTCTCTCCTTCCCCTCACATCCTTCTCTTTATAAATGATTTTCTAATGTGCGTCAGTGGTGATTCACATTGGAGCTCAGACAAAAACCTCCATTATTCTTCCCTCTAACTCACATCCCCACACCCAGGCCCCCACCTTCTCTGTCCTATGGCTTTTCATTTGTCTTCTCGCTTTTTCCTCGTGCTTGCGGTGGCCTTTTTTCCTCCACTGCTTCTCCACACATGAAATTCCGCTGACGAAGATGCAAACCCGACGCATCTGACAGAATCCAATTCAGATGGAGTCAGATTGAAACGAGTCTCTGAGTAAATCAGGATGAGTCGGCCCATCCTTTCTGCGCCGCAAGAGTGGGAGATGTGCCAAAACTATAGCATCGATACTTGAAGGTTGATTCACGATGCAAGATATCCACATGATATGTACTTTGTCTGAAGCTTGTAAAATGTTAGAACGAACAAAACGTACCAGCAAAACAGCAGAGCCAACTGAAAGTCTATGAAAACTGAGGACACGGACAAAGTGAAATAATGAAGATGGAGGGAAAACTCAATCAATTGCTAAGAATAGACAAATAAAAGGTTAACATCTAATCAGATACTTGTTATCGTGCTGTTTATGCAGTTTTGTTTATGATACACACAGTTGTTGAGTGCTCTACTGATGATGCCCAGGATATACTGGTTTCCAGTAATTAAGCAGTAACACTGAATAACTACATATAGGACATATATATGCCCAAATCTACCACTATACTAGAAGAATTTCTTTCTGAATACCATATACTCCTTCAGCAAGTGTCAAAACTTGATGCATTTTGTCAGTGTTTGTCTCCAGGAGCTTTAGATAAATAATACAGAAAGTGGTCTTCATTGTGAAAAAGGATATACTCCTGTTTCTTCCCAAACAAATTGCAGCAAAAATAAAATCTATTGTAGTTCCCGTCTACTGACCTGATATTGAGAATCATTTGCTCATTCATGAGCCCCTGTTCTTTTATTAATTGACTTATTTTTTATTAATCACATTTTTTTCCTGAACTTAATGTTTTTATTCTGTCTGTTATTTCTTAATATTATAGTCCAGAATGTTTTCTTTGTTTTTGGTTTTTTTTTTCCAAGTAACAATGTGCAATTGTAGTAAAAAAGAAGTTGACTGATAATGATTTCAGGCTTTACAAGACTTTTTTGCTGTCCAGGGTATTTCTCTACTTTTCACCCTAAGAGCCCCGGGACAGGCTCTCAGCACCCCTTGAGAAACTGATTAGACTATGTAGCTTAGATGATGGATGGACT
This sequence comes from Brachypetersius gabonensis, assembly GCA_037577145.1. Classification (NCBI taxonomy): domain Eukaryota; kingdom Metazoa; phylum Chordata; class Actinopteri; order Characiformes; family Alestidae; genus Brachypetersius; species Brachypetersius gabonensis. The sequence continues at coordinate 4,962,068 of JBBJLR010000037.1, forward strand.
GATGATAATGTTGCCATGACTCATTAATAAATCAGGCACTTTATGAAAGATTAAATTCTGTCCCATAGAAAGGCCTGTGTTTTATCTGTTCCTCATTAGTAGCTCTGTCTCTCCCATCTGTCCGTATGCCATCTACAATTGGAGAGTGTGAACTTGCATAGATGTCTGAATCACTGAGAAGGATTAAAGAGCAGCACAAAAAGACAGACCTTAACAGAGAACATGCACAGGAAATAAATGAAATGTATTAGGAGACTGGGTGAGAAAGACGGAAATAATACAGCTGTAATACAAGTCACAACATTAAAATCACTGACAGGTGAAGTGAATGACATTATCTCATTACATTGGCACCTGTCAAGGGGTGGGATATATTAGGCAGCAAATGAACAGCCAGTTCTTGAAGTTGATGTGTTGGAAGCAGAAAAATGGGCAAGTGTAAGAATCTGAGTGACTTTGACAAGAGCCAAATTGTGATAGCTAGACAGCTGGGTCAGGACCTCTCTAAAAAGCAAGTATTTTGGGGTGCAACCTAAAAAAAGTGGACAGCTTACAGCATGATCATGGGCTCCCAGGATTTACTAATTCACATGGGGAGTGACGACTAGACCAGACAAAAACTACTGAAGCACAAATTGCTGAAAAAGTTCATGCTGGTTGTTACTTAAAGCTGTCAGAACACAGTACATCTGCTTATGTGGCTACATAGCCACAGACCAGTCAGAGTGCCCATGCTAACCCCTGTCCACAGCTGGCCTGCAGTGGGAATATGAGCATCAGAACTAAGCATGTGAAGTACATCACCTGAAATGCACCTGGATACACTGTGGGAATAGGACAAGCTGGCAGAGGCAGTTAAGTCTTGGCCTTCGTGTGGCTGTTACTTTGACATGTAACGCCTACCTAAACATTGCTGCAGACAACTACACAAGAGCAGTGGCTTCTTTCAATAGGATAATAGTCCTTGCCACAGTGCAAAATATAATCAGGAATGGTTCGAAGAACATAACGCCTTTAAATTCCTCCGATCTCAGTCCAACCAAGCATCTGTATAAAGTGTGGGACAAAGGAATCCAATCAGTGGAGGACCAACCGCACCACTCACAGGATCTGCTGCTAACGTCTAGGTGCCAGATACAACAGTAGATCTTCAGAGTCCATGCCTTCATGGGTCAGAGCTGTTTTGACAGCACAAGAGAACCTACTCAATTTTAGTCAAGGGCTTTTAATGTTATGACTGATTGATGTTCATGAAATAAAGACTAAGCAGGCTTAGCAGATGAGACAGGTACACAGACAGCAGGCTTTGGAACAGTAAACTGTAGAAAAGTAGAACTACATTCCCTGAAGTGATGCAAATAACCTTTGGGATGAGTTTTGAGTGGCATTTGTGATCCAGAACCGATCATTCAACACTCACACTGACCCCACTTTTGTAGCTGACTGCAGTCAAATCCTCACAGCAATGTTCCAATGTAAACCCTTCCCAGAAGAGTAGACTGTTATTGCAGTAAAGAGGTATAACCCCCGTAAAAAAAAACCCTGTTTATTTCAAAAGAAGCCCTGCGCCCACAGACTTTTGGACATATAGTGTGTAGTTGTAAATAAAAAAAACAGCCCAGGCATCTTGTCGACATGTCACATAAACACTTTATGGACTCAAAATGGTAAACTAATTATTGATTTTTTAACATCTTACAAGTTAATAGAGAAATCCTGTTGGTCCATTCATCACACATTTTAAACGAGTATTGTCTGTCCAAATAAAACTCAAATAACAAGTAAAGGTTACACGTTTCCACAATTGCAACAATATGTGTAAAAGGTCTATTTGTCATATTTGAACACACTACAGCACGGTCCACAGTGTAAACAATAACAGAAAATTGTTTTCTGCAGTTAGCCCATTCACCAAGTGAAGCAGCAAGCAGCCAGGAACACAGCACCAGTGAACAGTACTTTGCCAGGGTTACACCAGGACACCAGCTGCCCCAAGTTATTCCTGGATACAGGTTTTTATTAACATTTTCACAGCTACTACCACCATTACAGTGGTTTACAAAATATAGACATTTTACATACACATTACATACTGAGTTACCTCTCTGCTCTAGGAGACTATTTAAAGGTTGAAGCACTCATAACCAGCTTTGTTGACAGTAAAATTCAAACCATAATATGAAGTGCAATTTCCTGACCTAATCAAATATTAGCGAACGAGTAATATTTGCTTAACTGAAAACCTGACATAAAACTTTACACGCTCTCTCAGCCGCAGTGGATCCCGAGCCTAATAGGTAGACTACGCATTCGTGAACATTTTCCTTCCTGACAAGAAAAATGTCACTTCTAATCTGCACTTGCATCGACTTTGCAAGCGCAGTCTACTGGGCCCAGCTGTTTTCTCTGAAAGCTGCACTGAGAGTTGACATTGACGCACAGGCAGGAATATATTTACCACTTACGTATGATCTCTTCAGAAGTTTGAGTCTATATCACGCCTCTACCTTCTTTCCTTCTTCTTTTTTTCCATAATGCGGTTTATGTTGACAGACATTCCTTTCGTTATTGTTATATGGAGGCCATAAGCCTGAAGGTGTTCTGTGTGATTGAGTTCAATCTGGTTACATTAGGATCATAACACTTTGTTATATGTGGCCTTCTCTGAAGCTGCAGCGCATCAAGTCAAGTCAAGTAGGTTTTATTTGTCGTTTATACACACAGTACATAGTAAAAATGAAAGAACGTTCCTCCAGGACCATGGTGCAACACAAGAGCAGAACAGAACACAAGACCACAGGTGCAAACAGGACAAAGAGCTTGAAAAGGAACACTGGAGCAATAATGCAACTGGACAAGAAAAGACAATGTTCGAGACTTTGATGCTCTGTCTCAATAATAATGGATACCAGTGGTGTCTTTCTATCCACCACCTGCTCTGAAACAGGAGGAATCTGTGTCGTTTATACAGTATTTGCTTCATTAATAAGTCTGAATGCTGTTTAATGCAGCCCAAAAAAAACTGGCCAACCCTATGAAGATAAGCAGCCTTGGAAAACACATTTTCCACATATATGTGTGTCAATATCAATAACGTACTTGAGGAAAAGTAAACATACTTCTAGTAGTGTTTTGCCATCCAGCTGGTCACATTGTGAGAGGAGAGTGTTGATTGCAGCAGTGTTTTTATACTTTTCCTCATTAAATAAGATGTGATTCCAGTGATCAGTAATCCGTACCGCATAAAGCAGAATGATGTGCTGGTGTAGGAATTTAACAGACACTGGCATGGAACAAATGTCATAATCGGAGAGATGCGGATTTAAAAATGAATAGCAGTATTTTTTCCGGAGCTGAATTTATATATTCACACATTACATTCAAGCTTACAAGCAAAAAGGAAATGCTTTAACAAATACATTTCGTTTTCTTGGTTTGGTCATGTGTGGTGCAGTGGTGTGTGGCACAGCGACTAATTAGTGCTACTTGTCCCCCTTCGCACAAAGACAAATTAGCATAAATGTTGCAGTTTTGTTTTACACTGATATGAATTAGATGGTTGGGTGTTTTGAGAGCAACAACAAATTCAGATGTCCTTGTCCTCAACTCAGCAGAAACTTCTGCTGTACAAAGCCTTTAAGGTTTGTAACAAGTACTTTTAAAAGTCTACATAAAACTGTAAGGAGAGACTTATTAGTAGACTGCTGCCCGAAGTATCGACCAGTGGACTTAATAATTGATTAGTTGCCCAGTCTATTCGACCTCTAGTCTGAACACTAGAGTGGACTGATAGAGCCCTGACAGCAAAATAAAGGCCACAAAAACAGCTGCTTAGATTCTTTCTTCCGCTATGTGTGTCTGTGCAATCAATAATGTCTTCTGATTCTGATAAATAAAAAAATGACTAGAATTACCTGAGTGGCGTTAGCATGTTTGTGAATGCATTCATTTCTACCCGGAACTCCAGTTTCCTCCCACAGTCTAAAAACATGAATGTCAGGTAATCTAGAGATACTAAATTTCCCATGGATGTGGCTGTTTTTGTCTCTGTATCTAAATGGTGACCTGTCCAGGGTGGTTAACTCCCTTTCGTCCTCTGAATGGTGGGATAGGCTTGAGGACCACCCTGTGACCTCACAAAGTTGGGTTGGGAGCTGGGTCTATACTATGATGACTTTCAGGTTGATATTTTAGCACGGATGTATACTTAGCCAAATTGCACTGTAGGGGGCGAGAACGAGTCTTCGAACCTGTGTGTATGCCACCACATGCTGCTCCCCAGGCGCCATGTTCCTCGCTGCCGGCTGCTTGGTTAAATACAGAAAAAAGAATTTTGTGCTGTTCACGCTGTGTGTGTTCATATATGACAGAATGGTCACTTTCACTACATTGGATGACACATAACTCATACCAGCTACATGTTTGTGGATCTGATAGATTTAATTGACTTCATCTTGTAAAATGTACCATGCAGTAAATCTACAAGAGTCCAGATTAGCAATTGTCAATCATGCATGAGCTCCATTATTGCTCAGAATACTCAGAAGCTGTTCACAATGTTACACTAAGGGGATATCAATTCCTCTTTATCATCCTGGTGAGTGTATTGATCAGAGTGAGTGGGATGTCATGCTGAATGGGGGGGCTATTGATGGTGGACAGGTGCAGCACTGCTATCTGATGGGCATCAATAGGAGTGAAGAGAAGGTACTTTCTCAATCTACATTACTGATGTAATTTTATGTTACTTTTGACACCACTTTGTAGCATTTTGTTGGTACTTTTCTACATTTTTTACTGTTTTCCTGTATTTTTCCTCTTTAAACACTTAGACTAAATGTTAGATGATGCCTTATTCTTTAAAGCATCATTAAAAGACCATTATTCTGCTACTGTGTAAGACTGATTAGATGACCGTATGTAAGTGTGTGTCCATGCACACCGCCATCTTGGATCTATAGACCTCACAGCCCTGATTAATGTTTGAAATGTGAAGTGAACATTTTGAGTCTTTATTTGTGTAGTTTCAAACTTTCAAACTCTTTCAAACAAGGATATGACCCCTTCATCTTTATTCTCTGATCATATGCACACACACGCAAGGGCTTTGTCTAAGCATGCCAGTTCCAGAAGGATCTGTTTCTCTTTCTCATTTTTCATTCACTGAAAATACTTGAAATATGAGCTACAGTGTGTATGTGTGCATTTCAATGTGTATGTGTGTTGGCTATTAAACTATACAGGGATTGTATCTGTAACTGTCATGCCTTGTATCAATACATGTCAAAGCATGCTCAGAGGCAGAGGCAGTGTGGGCTCAGTGTGTTCTGTGTGTTCTATGAGTTCAATGTGTTCAGTGTGTTTAGTGTATTCTGTGTGTTCAGTGTGTTCTATATGTTCTATGCGTTCAGTGTGTTCAATGTGTCCAGTGTGTTCTATGTTTTCTATGTGCAGTGTGTTCAGTGTATTCTGTATGTTCAGTGTATTCTGTGTGTACAGTGTGTTCTGTGTGTACAGTGTATTCTGTGTGTTTAGTGTGTTCAGTGTGTTCAGTGTATTCTGTTTTCAGTGTGTTCAGTATGTTCAGTGCATTCTGTGCGTTTAGTGTATTCTGTGTGTTCGGTGTGTTCTGTGTGTTCAGTGTATTCTGTGTGTTCAGTGTATTCTGTGTGTTCAGTGTGTTCAGTGTATTGTGTGTATTCTGTGTGTTCTGTGTGTTCAGTGTATTCTGTGTATTCTGTGTGTTCTGTGTGTTCTGTGTGTTCAGTGTGTTCAGTGTTCTATGTGTTCAGCAAGTGTGTTTAGTCCTGCTTCACTCTTTGTGTTACTTATAATTTTATTTTCACATAGTTGTTTGTGTGTTTATGTGTGCTTCAAATAACATCTCCATATTTATATATTTTCTGCTTCATGATAAATGGACCATTAGAATCAATCTAACATTACTGGGAATGAAATCTCTTTATGTCGTTAAACGTTAAGATTTTTTGACGTATGTATGTCAGTGGTGTGTGTGTGTGTATGTAATACCAAAGCAAGAGAGACTGACGGAGAGAGAGAGAGAGAGAGAGAGAGAGAGAGAGAGAGAGAGAGAGAGAGAGAGAGAGAGAGAGAGAGAGAGAGA
>JBBJLR010000037.1:5003844-5013844 GCA_037577145.1 Brachypetersius gabonensis
TCTCTCTCTCTCTCTCTCTCTCTCTCTCTCTCTCTCTCTCTCTCTCTCTCTCTCTCTCTCTGTGTCTCTCCCTCTCTCTCTCTATCTCTCTCCCTCCCTCTCTCTCTATCTCTCTCTGCCTTGTGGCCCTGTAGGCCTCACATTCAATCAGTTTGAAGCGTAAGCCTCAGTCTTTGATGGCTCATTTGACCACACGGCCCTGGGCTCTCTTATTCCCAGTGCCAAACATAATAACTTCTTTAGCCCCAGCTATTTCATAATTTTACAACAGTGTTTTTCACTGTCAGGGTCAGTACATTTCATAGACTCATACATCTGCTTTCACATGATTTCACGTTTCAGTTATGCTCTACAGGTTCTGCCTGGCAGCTCAGTCCCTTACTGAGCACTTTCCCCTCTGTAGTTTTCAGTCAGTCCAAGCTAGCAGCATCTGATGATCTATAGAGGCCTAAACTTAGTAATCACCACAGCTGGACTTATGTGAAATGACCGAGCTTTACTAAGTGACTCCTAGCTACTTAAGGTATCTTCAGAATGCAAAAGCATTATAGACATAGTCCTACCAAATGTGCACATTTCTCAATACTTTCTTCTATTGTCTATTGTTTGCTTCTTTCATTTTAAACAGGGGCTATGAGGCAAATGAGGCCAAAAAGCAACATACTGAGAAGCCAGTTGAGTGAATTGCATACCTAAATCACACACTTTATTCAAACTGTTTCAAGTATTGATTTTCTCAGATAGACATGCTTGTGTGGTTTCTAATGCTACATGATATGATATTGTCTATATATTTGGAGCAAAACCCATTTTTTTCCCATTTTGCAATGTAAACTGTTGACTATAGCAGCAGCAAGTTAACATTAGACAGTGCACATAGCCATTCCTAGCTTCAGTCATTCAAAGTCATTATGATTCCATAAAATAAATACCTCAGTCTCTTTCCATAGGAATAGAATTACAACATCACGAGCTTCCACTGCATGGGCTACGGGGTTTAGTTTCCTCTTACAGTCAGGCCATATCAAATACATGAGCAATAGCTTTGCCCTACAGGAATGTCAATAATAGCTTGTAATGAGGAAATTATTGATCATAACAGAACAACACTGATATTGCTAACATAATAATGTATAACGAATTGCTGCCAAACCATCAACAGCACAGAAGTGGAGCGAGATCCAGTTGCGGTGATTTGGAATAGCCATACTTCAGGAATTTGCTGGAGTTTGAAAGTTTGCATTATAAAGGAGCCAAAGCCTACAATTTCCTTGTATCTGTAGGTAATTTATGTGTGTTTGGTTTGTGTACCACAACCACAACATTGGACAATGTTTCCATCCTCTTAACACTGTTTAAACCTGTTTAATTACAGTGCCTTTAAGACTGATGTGTGTAAATGATCTCTTTTCCTATTAGCTGCTCCTTATAACTTCAGTGAGAATGGGTGGAGCTAAACTTCTGCAGACTAAATGGAAGGGCATGTGTAAATGCATTGGTTTTCATAAGAAAAACAGTTTATTCTAACTGATCTTTGCTTCTATATAAGAACAGTATGGGCTGGGGAGTGAATGCCATGTTGTTTACAATAGTTATATACTGCATCAGATGTTTAGGGTTTTCTATAGTATGGATCTTGTCGAAAGATGTAGCCCTAAATCAATAGTGATCTAAGCTTCTTTCATCATTTTTTCACATATCTAGGAGCATGGCTAGAGCACAAAAACATCTCCTGCAAAAGTTTAAACACAAATCAGCCATCAAACAGTTGTCCAGGCGCTGTGGTGGGAGCAGTCAAAACAGAGGACAGTAGCAGAGGCCTGTCAGGCCTTTATGTTGGCTAGTAAGGATAGCAACACTGAGGCCTAATCAAATCGGAGTGGTTAGATTGTGTAGCGAGCCTTCACTTCCAATTGAGGTGCTTAACCCTGACATGTTTTTTTCTCTCTCTCTTTGATATCTCCCTCCGTAAATGACAGCGAGTGCCAGAGCGAGAATGTGCTCCTCCGCTGTAATGGCAGCACGGATCATATGGTTGAAATTAGCTCGTATGTGAACACGGGTGTGGGCGGCAGAGCGGCCGGAGCAGTCAGGGAGACCTTGTGACCCCTTAATATCGCGTCACATGTCTGATCCTCTTCCTGTCTGCCATCTGAACCCTCATCATGTGTTCTTCTGCTAATCTGTCACACTTAATCGCTCAAGAAAGAGGACGTTAAAAAGAGAAGGCCGTGACTGCTCCAGGGAAGACGGCGGCGAATAAGCGGCACAAGAAAAACAAAGAGAGCGAAAGTGAGGAAAAATTGCTGCCACGCAGCTTGGTCAAGCCGTGAATAGGTTTCATTCTTTTCTGGAAGAGCATGAACGCAGAGGGAGAGAATGAGATAAGGGAACAATGCTGGTGCTGTATTTTTTTTTCATCTGAAATAAATCACTGGGCCTCTCACTTTGTCAGCCACTTTGGAGTGTAAGTTGTGCACAAACTTATAATTAATGACTTGTGACTGTGTTGCAGCAGATACCCGACTGAATGCTGTAGGAATATGACCACGAGAGACTTTAGATAGTTCACTTCTGGTTGCGTTTGGGGCAGATCACTGATACTGTGTTCTGAGCCCTTTCATAACCAAGCTTATGTCTGAACAAGCGGAGATGCGGGTGTCTGAATTCTTACCCCATGACTTCAGTTGCAAAATGAAACAGGAGCTCATTCATTTTGTTACGTTCTTGTAAACGTTAACATTTTCTAAACATAAGCTACAAGACAGCCATCATTTCGCAACATTTAAATCAATTTCATGCTGCCCATGAAACACTTACATTACACTTACAAATAACATTACTACAAAACATGTATATTTAATGTAGATGTTGTAATTTATCCAAAACTGTTCTCAAAGTAGTCTAGTATTATTTGTAATTGTCAGTTACTTGGTTTGGTTTTTCGGTCCTGCAAATTTGTAAAGTTATATTAACTTGGGGGTGTGGCCTATGCACATGTGTAAGACAGATTACTTGAAAACTTACTTACTTTGAAAACAGCAATGGGGACAACAGTCCAAGGGTCTATATACAGTGGAGCATAATGTTACAACTACTGTTTCAATGTACATATATATCGAAAAACACTACCACCTGTACAGATAAGACATGATAGCAATTTTAACTCTGGTTCTTCTTTTCTGAAAAGCAAAAAGAGGCATAATGTTGTGTAACAACCCATCTAGCAATGTTGTATTACCACATTTGATGCCAAGGCTAGCTTAACACAGACAAGTGAAGCTTCTAACACTTGTGGAGACTCACCAGCTACACGTGTCAAGCTCTGATTTCCATTTATCCGGATTAAACAAAGAAGTAAATATATATAAAGGAAGATATGCAAGTACATAACAACAGAACAACAACAGAAGCTCTTCTGCTTACTATCAAACCATGATGTGCCATGAAGATAGGAAAAAGTGCAAAAGGCCTTCAGCAGTTAACTGTGAAGCTTTTTATGCTTTGGGTAGGATACTTGCCTCCGGACCAAGAGGTCATGGGTTCAAATCCTCCCTTCAGCACCACCATTGGTATACTGTTCCCTGTAGTTAGAGAAAGAAAGTCGCTTTGGACAAAAGCGTCTGATAAATGCCGTAAATGTAAATGTCCATAAGTAGACCTGGCAGTGAGTGTGTGTTGATCTTGCCTGTCTGTGGTCGTGATCTGACATGGTTGGGTGTGTGATGGGCAGGCCAGGGCAATCTTCAGCAAATACTGAATAAGACAAGCTGTCTTTCTTTGTTTCCTGGATAAACATAAGAAGGTTCCGTGTGAACAATCACTGGCCTGGCATTTTGCCTGTGAGTTTTAAGCCAGTTGTGTGTGTAGGAAATGACAGGCATGATTCCACCACAGAAGTCTACAGTTATCACCAGCGATAGCAAATTTGCTGAAAGTGCAGATTCTATCCATTTTTCGATTCCATCTTTGTGCTCATAACCAGAAGATTTGATTGTGATGTGAATCTGATACTGTTTGTATAGACTGTCCTGTTTTGTGGAAAGAGAAAGTGTCGTTTATATTTGTGCTGTGTTACATCTGTCATTTTTTGATAGAACAAAAAATCTTTGAATGTAAAGTGAATGTAAATGTAATTCCGTTTGTAACCCAAGACTTTAGATCTGGAGATTTTAATCTGGCAGCTCATCCTGCAGTTTTCAGGACGTTAATAATGATGAAGTCTGGATAGTTTGTCCTCATCAGGAATCAGGAATGCAGCTTTTTGATCCAATGTACATTTTTTTTCAACAGTTTTCTACCCCGATGTTTTTCAATTGTAAGGAGTGATGGGCAAAAGTTTGTGCACCCCATTTATTTTGCCATATTTTAAATACAGCACCAAGCAATTCCCTAATAACCACCTGGAACACCCTAGCAATCGCAAGAGACATCATAGCAACTGGGGAAGTACTGCCCAGTCACTGGACATTTTTTTCATGAAAGGCACTTTTCTAGTTAATTGTGACACTATATTTAAGTAGCCTTTAAAGGGAGTTATTTCAGGTTTCTCTTTAGCATATCATTATCATTACTGCCACCAAAGTGGCCTTATTTCAGTGTGCTTAATCTGAAAAAAGGCTTCTTCAGTGTTTAGTAGTGAACAGAATATATTGCAAAATATAACTTGAAGCACTTAAAAAGTTATTCAATATAGACAATGGTTATATGTAGAACTGTGGACATCCAAAGTACCATATGAATATACAAATGATTCCTTTTATTGCAAAAGGCATTCAGACAAAATAATTCCCGGGAGTTCTAATTGTGTAAATGTAAAAACAGTGTATATTAAAATTAATTTAACTGACTAACATTTCTCTCCTGATACATTCTATAAATCTCAAAATTATTTTGCTTTCAGACAAGTAATATGAGTTTTTTTTATCAGTTTCTGTCAAAGTTCTAAAAAACTGCTTCTTATATGAATCCGTTTCAAAGTTGTGATTGAACCCACTGTGTATTATTAGCACCAAGCTAACAAAAAAAAAAACTCACTTGGGTCCTCTCGCTGTCAGCAAGCTGCTTCAGTCCACATCTTGAGACTTGATGGAGCAGAGTTTCAGCCGGTTATATGGAGCATCTAATACCCCATATGAGATGTGTGTTCTGGATGAGTTTTCTCTGAGAGCCAAGCTTTTATATGAAAGCAGACAGCTTTCTGGAATACAGAAATGGGAGGCAGAGAGTGAAAGCAAACACAGAGGAAACAGTAAATCTGTAGTCTTTACAGTTTTTTTAAAACCGCATTTAATTCCATCTTCCTGGCAGGGTGGACCACAGCGACAAATGTTTGAGGCCAGTTTAGATTTAAAACACATCTGGAGAAGTCCAGTGTGGGGACTGCGGGAGTCTGTTGGAGGATTCTCTGACCACTACTAGCCATGTAGTCCACCAGGTGAATATTTTGGGTAGAAAGAGGAGATTTGTTTAGTTGCTCTGAGAAAAAAAAAGTCTTTTTATATTATTATTATTATATATTTCATTAGTAGCTTAAAATAAGATTGGATTTACTATTGCCAAATGTCAATAGAAACACCCCACAAATATGAAAAGACCAAGTATTGTTTCTGTGTGTGTGTGTGTGTGTATGTGTGTGTGAGCATATGCGTCTTTGGGGGTGTGTTTGTGTGTATGTGTGTGTGTATTTGTGCATGTTGGACTCGAACCAGAAAGTGGACAAGGACATCTGGCAGGGAGAAACGGAATTCTCTTTCACACACAGACATTCAAGGATATGGACAATAATATCTAAACATAGAAGCCCTGGTCTGAATCGAGAGTCATGAAAACCTGTGTATCTCAAAGCGAATGCTGTATAGCTGACTGTACTGTGTGAGTCTGGCCTATGGCAGAAAATAGCTGCATATTTTTGCAATGGTAGCATTTTGCACCGGTGCAGACAGATTTGCAGGTGCGTCTCCAAAAAAACATCGTACTGCTGCGATTCGACCCCAGGGACCAGGCCATCCATGCTCTAATTTTTTGAACAACTCTCTTCAAATAAAAACACAGGTCAAGTTATTACGTCTGGCCTATTCCCTAATATCTCTCAATTGCTTTAAGGAGGTTACTAGGCCTCTTCATATTTCACTTTGTGACACTGATTCCAGACGGGAACTCTGGCCTTTAGAAATGTTCTCCAACATTCTTAAAACTTCTGTTCGAGTTGAGGCCCATATTTCACAACTGGCCCCTATCATTTAGTCCTGAAGACTGCTTTAATGCATCCAATTCCTTCATAGTTCACTTCCTGTTTGTAAAATCTGGGATAATATGGGATCTGTGGTCAATGAAAGTCATTTATTTTGAATGTCTTTGTGTTAAAATGGTAAGAGTCTCATCAGTAAATTCTTCTAGTAACAAAAACAAATAGGGCATTGCAATTTAGCTTTTACCCCAAATGTCAACCAAAACATTTTTTTAGTGTGTGAACTTTGCTTCCTGAGTTTTGCAATGGAGCTGCAATGGAAATTCAAAGCCAATTCTGTAGTTGGCATCATGCTCGTATTAGGAACTGTGCTTTTCTCACCAGAGCACCCATGTGGTACACAAACAATGCTTTAAATACCAGCTTCTCAAACTGTAGCCTAGTGCTACTGGAGTATTAGAGTCAAGATTCTTTATTTGTCACATGCATATATTATACAAGTACAAGGTGCAGTGAAATGTTTCCTGAATTGCTAATTTAATGACTGTGAAAACATAAAAATAAATACAATTTTAAATACACATCTGAAAATGTATAAAACATAAAAAACTTAGATAAAAAGTAAAACAGCTTGAACAAAGAGCAAAGGTTACAAGGGTAAAACAGGTCAAACTTAACAAACACACCTGGCAAAGCTTGCTGGTTTGTGAATAGTGTGTTGTTGAGGTTCCTGTATAATAATATATTAAGGGTTGCACAAGTTACTTTTACTAGTTAACAAGTCATTCAACAACATAGAGAGTCGTCTCTGAGTAGTCTACACTCCCAAAGTAAGAAAAGTGTCCCAGAAAAGTATTTTGTTAGTTGCTTGTTAATAGGGCCTATGCAGATAATGCAGTTTTATGCAGCACAGTTGTATTTCACTCCGTATGTTTCAGGCTACAAAAGTAAACAGACTGATGGATGTAAATTACAGACCATAATCACCACAGCACCCACAATCTCACCTCTCACACAGAATTTAAAATGGATCATTGATATCAGCGCTTGTTTGATGGTAACCAAATGATTATTAAGCTAAATGCTCATTTCATGCAGCTGTCATGTCTACACACAGTCTTTCACAAACATTCACATGTGTAAGACAACTCACCTCTGTCTTTGAATGAAGTTATTATTTTAAAGAGGTTATGCCTTTTGGGTTGCCTCTGGTACTCCTGTTTCTGATTTTTGACTAGTGCTACATTTTTATTGATTATGCTGATGTTTGCCCTAGTTTATCTGGAATGCTTTATAGACTGTGGTGCTGGATTTGCCATGTTATTCTTATTTACTACTTTTAGAAACTTCACCCTATTTGATTGCCCAACCGCGACTGAGAGCACTCTCCTGATTTTGGTATGATTTGGTAACAACTTATTTCTTATGTATAAGAGTATATGTGTGACTTATTCATATTTTGGCCTCGTAATTGAGAAGATTCAGTGTCCTCCTATGGAAAACTGTCGGCGCAGCAAAACGTGTCAGATTTGGAACAATTTTGTTTACTACAGGGCACAAGAGTGTTAACAGAGGCACGTTTGTTAGCCGTGGCACTTTTCAAAGGTCAATTTTGCCATTAATTTCTCTTATGGAGAAAACCTGCTTAGACCTGGAGTTCTCAATGTTCAAAGAAACTGAGATCCTATCGAAGTCCAAACTCATTCGCCTCCCTGGAGAAAGGCGCCTGCCGCAACTGAAGAAGCTTCAGTGCCTCCATATTTATGCTTCCCATTGTAGTCGCAAAGATCCAAAGATCTGAGCTGATTTGGAATGCAGGGAGAGAGCCAGCTCTGAGGGAACCATAAATCTCCTCTTTCAACAGCTCATTTATGATATTTAGCCTGCACGTATCACCATAACGACTCGAGACATTCCGATAAAACAGGCCAAGAGCGTATCAAATCTGAGCTAAGGGGAAACGCTGGTTGGAGGCTTTATTAACACACTCAGCACTTCCAGGTTCTAGCCTAGATTGCATTTTTTTACGAGTGGAGCCGCAGTTATGGAGTCGTTTAAGTGTGTGCACATGTGCTGTGACTGCTGTCTGTTTGTGGTGACTTATTGCCACTGACAGCTCACATTAATATGTCAAATTAAAGTGACCATTTTGTTGACAGGCTCAATTTGACCTCTGTCACGGTGTGCACACGTGTCCTTCTGGACTTGTTAGATTTCCTTTCCAATCCACACACGCACACAGACACACACACACACACACATATATTTATATGCACACATATAAATATATCTAGCAGTCTCCAGATATTTGTACACTCATGATCTGGAGTGTGTCACATGAAGTTAAGTGACGAGAAGGTCTGATCTCCAAAACACATGAAGAAACATTTTAAGCAGAATTTGTGATTTAATTTTTGGTTTGTATAAGGACATTACGTGGCCAAAAAAGGACATTAGAACCAGCAAAAGTTTTTAACTCAGCCCAGTGTTAGAGCAGTGGCTTGTTCACAGTCATCATAAGGAAATGCCAGGTAATTAAAAAGATTCATAAATGACTCCCTCAAAGTATGCCCATATGTATATAGCAGTATATTCAAATTACATTCAAATAATAAAGTGTTTTTATTGTGTCAATGTGCTCGCTAAACCATTGCCAGACCCCTCCTTTTGAAGCCCAGTAGTGCTTCATAGTTACGGTAAAACACCTGGTTTGGCCCAGTCCGTACTTCGTTAGAGTAAATTGAGTGGCTGCCAATGAATTTTACACGCTGGCTAAAATAGTAGGATGGTAAGAAGACTTTTTTTTGGATTCACCAATCTTTCACCATAACTCACAATACATGTTTAGGTTCACTGTCTGGTTTTAGATAGTAAAATGACTTTATTCGCACTGCAGACATTTACGACCCTCCTATCACCGCTACTGTAAAGAAATTCACAGCAACTCGATGGGACTCCTCTTTAATATTTATGCTCACCAGTTAACATACTCTAATGCACATAAACAGGGAGAACATGAACCCTCAACCTTTAAGCTAAATCTCCCAAGTACTGATATCCCCTATACGCTGGTCCTCAAAAATGCCTCCTTTCCACCCGCCTTCTGTCTCTCTGTCTCTCTCTCTCTCTCTCTCTTTCTCTCCCTCCCTCCCTCCCTCCCCCACTGAGCCCCTGTTGTGTCAGTTCAGTTGCTTTTTGCTGAGGAAATGTGTGTTGAAGTCCAGGGGGTTTGACTGGCCACTGAGGCCAAGAACACTAATACCACACGGCAGGTTTTTCCACTGAGAAGCGCGGAAACTCTAGCCGCGGCTATATCCATTCCTCTGATCCTCTGAGTCCCTGGCCATCGTTTGCCTCTGTCTCTACCAAGTGCATTTGTTCCACATCATTTCAACTTCCTTCACTCATTCCTGTCCGGTGAGTATCTCTTGAACCAGCACAAAGGCCCAAGGTTTCCAAAACTCATATATCTGACACTACGATAATCTTTACCTACTATGACAGTGGATCGACCTCAATGTGGATGGCTGCTGAGGTTCTTCAAGTCTTATGGGTGATCTGGCCGGCCTCTGCGAAATATTTTAGGAAACAGCCTGATGATTTTGGACAAGTTTGCCCTGAACCGAAACCTTACACAATCTACTTGCAGTGTGGACATTTCTACTCATGCCAGGAAAGCTCTTTCAAAACGGGCCTGAAAAGCAACCCAGAAACCTCATCACACACACTTCAGTCCGATCCTATCCCCCATGTCAGTTTGATGGATTGAGAAGCCTCTCGTCGGTGGAGCTGATCGATGGCCGGTGAGCT
>JBBJLR010000037.1:5015800-5026390 GCA_037577145.1 Brachypetersius gabonensis
TGTGTGTGTGTGTGTGTGTGTGTGTGTGTGTGTGTGTGTGTGTGTGTGTGTGTGTGTGTGTGTGTATATGTGTGTTTCATTTCTCATGCCACAAAAAATGTCCTCGGTTTGCACAAAAAACTGAGAAAAATAAGAGAATACGATAACCAGACCAACTAAATGGTCCAGTATGCTACATGCCTTTGTATGAAGTCCTGCCATTGTGTGATAACAAACTTTTACACGTTTCATTTAACTTCCTCCGCTTGTTCTCTGTTGTTATGGCTAGCACACAAAGAGCTCATTTCCATTTGTCATCCTCATAATAGGTTGTGAACAAAACTCACTCTTGAGGTAAAGGTTTCCTAAGCCATTATGTGTAGCGCAGCAGTGAAAGACGAGTACTATTTTAATCCATCTTTACTAGACACACATGCACATTAGGAACCACCCTTTTTCTCCTGACCGAAGGTCAGTCAGGGTGGGTTTCTCACAACAGGGGAGACTGACAGGCCCTGGCCTTGGCTAGTTGCTTCCCCGCCCGCTGCTGAGGGAGGAATCACCAGTTTAGCAGCGCTTCCTTCTCTCATCCCCCCACTTCAAAGCCACTTCACACTCAAGTGTTTCCTTGTGCGCACAATGGCTCCTTTCAAGGTGTTTTTCAGGTTCAAAAAAGCTCCACTTTTGTTTTCCTTCAGCTTCCCTTCCCACTCCCCGTTCCGCACCTCTTTTGTCACGTCCTGTCATTTCCCAGGCAGGGGTGTGGATGAAAAGGGAGGCGTTTTATGAAGATGATAGCTCATTAAAGCAGCTCTCACTTCACAATAGACGTTTTAAAAAGAGCAAGGTACGTGTTAGTGGGAAGCGCAGTTTAATCATGAAGCCCTGCTGAACCAGGCATGTAGGGCCATGCCAAAGTTTGACGCTAACACCTGAACTAAAATAAGCTGCAGTCTGTCATTTTTGACTTCCTTTTCTTCTTTCAAGATGTGGTCAAACGCCCATCCAACAAATCTGTCAAGGCCCAAATCATGATGTCAGAATGGTATTCTAACCTCGTAAATTGACCATTGTCAGCTAGCCAGATTTATTGAAAGGAAGTAAGTACAGAATACTAGGCATGCTTGCTGTAAAACTGGGCTTTCAAATGAATTCTTGAACCAAAACATTTCTCACAGAGCCTTGTGCTTCTTTCAGCCTCAGCTTTAGTAGCATTAAATCACAGCGGAGGAGATCTGCCATGGTTGTCTGTTACAACACACAATCAACAGCAAAAGTGAAGAGGTGGCTTCACATTGGTCAACACACAAATTTAAACAAAACTAAGAAGAGGATGGTGTGTGTGTGTGTGTGTGTGTGTGTGTGTGTGTGTGTGTGTGTGTGTGTGGAATGCAAGAAAAATATCTCCCCGGGATAACTGCATAGCAGAGTGTCCAAACGCAAACTAGCACTAACAATGATGTATACTATGGCATTTCTTTCTTTCCTGTTTTCTTTCATTTCTTCCATTGTTCATTGTGTTACAATACAGCACAAGCTAGCTAATGCTCATACTCAGCTTGTGTGGGGTGATTTAAAATCTGTACCTACCTAGATAGCAGTGAGTTGTGATATTTTCAAACTGTAAAATGTTCACAGCGTGTATATATAATAGTTTACATAAGAATGAATACGAGGAGTTGGCATGAGTAGGCAGCTTGTAACAATAGCCACTTTGTATGGGAGTATAGCTAAAATTAGCAAAGTGACTTTTAGCTACATAAGCTAACTGCAGTCTTGTACAAGTTATCTAGATTAGGCGGCGACAACATCAGATACTCTTGTGTATGTCTGTGTGTTTGTCAACAGCTGTCTGTTTAGAATGGAATAAATAAAATATGCTACTACCTATTTAGCCCATTTGCAGGGAGATGCTAATTTGGAAGAAGGAAAGAGTCATTAAATTATTCTTTCATCCTTGTGCCACTGCATTTTCCTGTCCCCAGCCCTTGTGGTGGCACAAACAAGTTAAGTCAAAACCAAGATTAGCTCTGACTTCCTTTGGCATGCTAAAATTGCTGTTTAGCGGCTGCCATTCACTGTCGGAGTGCTGACACTGAAGGAACAAAGCTCAGATATTGACACGGGGGCTCAAAGTGAGCTTGTGTTAAAAATGTAATAAAGGCGCTGTCGCCTGCGGCCTCCTCGGCGCGGCAGTGTTATTATCGGACCGAGGCACAGACTCTGACCTGCAGCCATCACCAGCCGAGCCCCGCTAATCCCTCAGCTGAGCACAAAGAGCAGCGGTGACAGAGGCGGCAACGGTAGAGAGAGAGAGAGAGAGAGAGAGAGAGCTTTCAGAAAAAGAGATGAGAGGATGACAAAGATGGCGAGAGAAGAGTCTGAGATTCTGTCCCTAAGGGAAATCTGAAGACGGCGGTGATAATTATATCTACTTCAGCCTTGGTCTGTCCTCCGCTAGCCCCGGGGCCTGGAGCTCCTCTTTCTCTCTACGTTTCACTCATTTCCCTCAGACTGAGACTTCGGATGAGGTCTTCTAGTCGGGGCACATGGGTTACCATTTCCTAGCTGTCATGAAAACGCTCATAACTCATACTGTTATACAGTACATACTGCTAAAGATACAAGTGTTTTCTATCAATCAATTGTAAGGGCTCATTTTTAAACCCTCCATTTTATTACTACTTCAAAAAATTATGAAAGGAAAACAGGAAATGAATACATTTAATAACATTAAAATGAGGTAGCAAAGTAGTTAGGGTAACATTTTGGTAGCCCATATTCATATTGTAGTATACAAGTACTGTTTATTTTTTAAATTGAACATACTGGGAAAAAAGAAAACTTGTGGGCTGTGCAAGAGAGTTTTTCAGTATGTGCAAATACATATAAACTGGGTGCTAAAACGAGCAGGAAAAATGCCGTATATCACTTAGTTCCCTGTAGAGGATGTGTACTTCCTCAACAAAACATATAATTAAACTGACGGGGTTCAAACTTTCGCATACACTGTTGCAAAAACAAGATTTCAACAAGATTTCAGAGGAAGAGAACAGATTGCTGTAGTAAAGACCATGGTGGGGTTTGCCACTGTTTTTTTTTACACCATTTTACTAACCCTAACCCTGACTCTCATTGTAAACGCTCCTTAAATTGTCTGAACAGGCCCAAAATAACAGATAAAATACAGATGTTAAGTCAATGTTGTTTACTCCTTTAATGTATCATTTCAGAGATGAGGGTTTAGTCTGACAGCGATGATTTGTATGTGTTAATGGAAACCTATTTTTTGAAGGTAAGAGTTAGAAATGGCAAATTAGATGCCATTTTAGGAAAAACAGATGGTCGTGGCAAGAGCTATGGTGGTTGAGTCACTTTTGGAGTGTGTGGGGTTTGTTAGGTTTCGTGTGCAGCTGTGTGTTCATTCCCATTGTCTGCGTAACAGTGTCGCTTCCCTGAAGCTATGGCCAACTGGGTACTGTAAACCTCCTAATGTGCTCAATAAGGCCAGGTGCCGAAAGCCACAGCTCTGTAATGTGTGTGTGCTCTCTCCTCAGCGGTCAAGGTGCTCTGACTGACACCTCCATTCATTACCATCTCAGGGGAGGAGAGGGAGAGAGAGAGAAGGAGAGAGAGAGAGAGAGAGAGAGAGAGAGAGAGAGAGAGATCGTAAACAGATGGCAGCAGAGCAGTTCCTGGGAAGCTGTGAGACACACAAAAGGCTGACACATTAGTTATGCATTCGCGCGGCATTGTCTAAGCCAAGACAGACAATCTGCGGGATTAACACACACAGATGAACGCATGCTTGTCTGACAAGTGACATCCAATATAAAACATCCGTGTTTTGTCAGAAGGCTCAGGTGGTTTGATTGACACATCGGAATCGTGACTCTACTGTCTTGTTATGAGAACATTTCAGATAATAGAGGACATTAAAGAAAGGCTTTTACTCATTCAGCGCCACTAAAAACTGCCACGCCACGTACAGACACAGACTACATCAATTGCTTCCAACTCCTTCAACTATAAGAACCCTTAGTGTGTCCACACTGCAGTTCCTCACTCTGAAAACTGCATGCAAACTTGCAGTAATGGTAATCAGTTTAGTCTTATTTTAATTTCTACTCTTAGCTGATGAAGAAGAAGCAGAATACCTTTATTGTCATTGTACAAGTACGACGTAATTAAGTGCAGTCTTTACGGTGTTAAGAAAGAGATATAGAAAAGAAATAAATGAATACACCAAATAAATACATAAATAAAAATAAGGCTAATCTAAATATTAGTTCTTCAGCCATAATTTACACCAGTCCCTTCCATACATCACTATTATTAAGTAGTGTTTAATGCTTTGATGGCTGTAGGGTAAAAACGGTTTTTTAGTCTATTAGTCCTTGATTTTATGATCCTGTATCGTTTGCCTGATGGCAGCAGTTCAAAAAGATTATGACTTGGGTGTGAGGAGTCACACAAAAGGTTGTGAGCTTTTCTGAGACAACGAGTTTTGCGAAGTTGTTCCAAAGAAGCGAGAGGGGAACCAATGATTTCCTGGGCAACCTTTATAACCTTCTGGAGCGCTTTCCTCTGTGCCACTGTGCAGCTGCAAAACCACACACAGACACAGTAGGTCAGCAGGCTTTCTATTGAGCAGTGATAGAAGGACCTTAGCAGTTTTTGGGGGATGTTGTTTTTCCTGAGCTCTCTCAGAAAATAAAGTCTCGGCTGGGCCTTTTTCCCCAGATCAGCTGTGTTCACACCCCAGGTTAGGTCCTCTGTAATATGGACTCCCAGGAAACGGAAGTCTGAAACCCTCTCTACACAGTCCCCGTTAATCAGTAATGGCTGCGTGTCCTTACCCTTCTTCCTGAAGTCCACGATGAGCTCCTTTGTAGTCGTAGGTGTACAGGGTATAGAGCAGGGGACTCAGTACACAGCCCTGGGGGGAGCCATTGCTGAGCCTGAGGGCTGTGGAGATGTGAGGGCCCAATCTAACCCTCTGAGAATGATCTGTTAGAAAGTCTTTTATCCAAAGGCAGGTGGCATATGGTAGACCCATGTTCAGCAGTTTAGACAGCAGTCTATGAGGGAGGATAGTATTAAAAGCAGAGCTAAAATCAATGAAGAGCAACCGTGCATAGCTTCCCAGCTTTTCCAGATGTGACACCACAGCATGGAGTGTTACAGCCACGGCGTCCTCAGTGGATCTATTTGCCCTGTATGCAAACTGGTATGCATCAAAAGTGGAAGGAATAAATGACATAATATGATTGATCACATATGGTGAAAAAAATATGTATGTTTAATAGTACAGGAAAATGGAAAATGTCATTTTATCTTGAACCTCTTGGTTAAACAGCAGCTTTACTACTTACTTGGTTTCCAAATTTGGCACCTTTGATGTAAAACTAAAGTGAGACTAACATTGCTTGTGATTTTAAACAAGAGGGTTTGTTTTCATAACCTGCCTCCTGAGCAGGAGTGCTGATCTAGAGCCAGTTTTTGTGTTTATGACGGCCATCAAAATCTGTCCCAATGCAGCCCTGGTGTTCCTTTAAAACAACTGTCTATAGTGGTTGAGTTCGCATTTTAAAGTCCACAGTGAGTCACACAGTGCTCTAAACCACTTTCACAAGTCTGCACCACCGTAATAAAGAGCTCGTTGTAGTTTGAGTGGGTTTGTGAGGAGGTTTGTGTGGGAAGAAAAGACTATTGGAAAAAAGACTATTGACTTCCAGTACCAGTATATTTTTTCTCCAAATACGTCTTGGCTGATTGATTACATTTGCAGAAAAAAATGTGCGCATTTATATTCTTTTACTGCAAATATTCAGTTATGCATTTATTTACAGATTGACTTGTACAGTTACATTTATATTAGATATTTTTTCTCAAATTGCTGGTCACTTTGGATAAAAGCATCTTTGCATCATTAGGTTTGAATCTTCTTCTTTTCGTTTGTTTTCAGTGTCATGAATTTACAAAAAATGTCATGCTTGTTTTTTCTTTTTTCTGCAGAACAAAACTACACACACTGCGTCCCTAATTTAGTGATGCCCTGTTCAACCCATGAGTCAAATCACATGATGTTACCAAGCTGGGAGGGAGAATGCTAGAACATGTTTCCTTCAAGTCACATGAAGTGCTCCTACATTTGTATGACCCTTTTATGACATCCTAATGCAACGTCACTGGACAGCTTAGAACGCTTGGAGGAGAACTATTCAGTTGTGTCTAAGAACAAGTATCTAGTTAACAGTGTTGGCTTGTTGTCTGTTTTCTTGCTGAGTGACGCGGGAGCTGAAGGGTCATCCTACCCACCCAAATACAGCCAGGCCAATTATTCTCTCTTGGGTTACCAGGCTTGGAGAGTTGTAACATTGCTGGGGACTGGACTCGTGAAAATATAGCAATCATACAAATGGTTGCATCCCTTGGGAGCCTATATCTTTTTCTAAAATTGAAATAACAAAACGGCAACTTCTTAGATCTAAGGGGCTAATGCAACTGCAACTAATGCAAATATGTGTACCTTGCTAAATGTAAACACACCTGGACATTTAACCTGTTAAAAGGTACGTTCAGGCAGGTTTTAAGATGTCAAAAAGCACCGACGGATGCTTGGTCTTCGTAGTCTTATGAAACTGCACAAACAGCTGCATGTGAAATGTTTTGAAGTAAGCGTGAACAAGGTCCAAGCCATGAAATATGTATGGAGCCATACCTAAGGCTGACCTCTTCTGGAACAGCCATTCGTCTTGTGTCAGCACGGCAGGGTGCCGAGAGTGGCTTTTCTGGCCAGAAGTGTGTGTGTCAGCAGAGTGGGTGTTTACAGCCGGATCACCTTCGGCCTACTTAAGCCACAAGCTTTCAGGTTGAAAGAAAAAATGGAACACAGCTGTCACTATCAAAATATTTTGTCGTTCATCCTAAAACAGATAGACAAGTCACTTTTTTCTCATTCAAAATTCAAATATCTTCTAAGTTCTACAATTTGATTGGTGTAAGACACTGACTTTACACAGTCACGATTCAAAGCAATCAAAACAACTGTCGAATAGATGAACAAAATCTATGTTCAAATCCTAATAAACTCTGGTGTCGGCCCTTTGTTCATTTCTTACAGAGTTTTACTGTTACAGGATAGACAAAGAAAAAGGTGGAGACGAAAAAGAAACAAAAGCATCGGTGACGCATGAAAGGCATTTCTGAAAAATGACAGAGGACGGCGGTGGCGTGCCTTGAGATGATATGTGTTGTTGACATGATACTGTGACTTTTAGCAATGTAATGTCACTTTGACAGTGTATTTATATGGAGAGCAAGAATGTCAGTCGTAAATCCAACATCCTCTGCTTCGCTCTCTCTCTCTCTCTCTCTCTCACTTTATTTCTTTCTATCTCCACCTCCCTCCCTCCCTCCCTCCCTCGCCCCCACCCCTTTCTCTATCTCTCACTATGCCCCTCCCTCTCTCACTCATCTGTCTCTTTCTCCCAGCTCCTCCTTCTCTCTCTCCTGTCGCTCTCTCTCTCTCTCTCTCCTGTCTCTTTCTCTCTTCCTCTACATCCACGGTGCGAATCAACACTGCCTTGACAGCAGTATTCACACTCCGCAACACTTCCTCTGCAGGTTGCAATCTGACTAAAACAAAACAAGCTTGAAAGGCATTGGGCAAGAAAAGCAAGGAGAAAGGAAGGGGGGGAAATAATTAAATTATTCAAGAAAAATCCTCTCATCCTCTATACCCCCCCCTACATCATCATCTCCCTCGCTGCCAAATCGTTTCCAACAAATCCGGTTTGATTCGACATCACAGGGCCCGCAAAGTGAAGATAATCCTTGACATTTTTATCACCAGCCCCCCTCTTTTATTTAGTCTGTGACGGGCGCTCGCTCTCTCTCTCCATACTGCCACGGTGGCCCGATAAAATCTGCCAGCCAACGCAAAAGCCTTGGTGGATCACACATCAAAAAAGCCGGGCTGTCCCTCCGGGCCAGTGAGGTGTCAGATCCGTCTTCCTGCATGAACTCTGGGTGGCAGTCCCATTTTGAAAACTTCATTTGATTTGTTACTTTGTTGCATTTAGGACAGTCTTCACGTCTCTCTCTCCTCCACAAGCCCCCTTCTCACTGGCACATCAACCCTCAGCACCGAAACACTGCAAATAACCCACTCGCTACAAATTAGACATGATGCCAATTCAAACTCATTTCTGCATGGGGTTTTGAAATCCTTCACATTCAGACTTAACCTGTTACAGTGTATCTATAAAACAGTGCACAGTGCTGCCTAAACCCCTTGTAAGTCTTGTAAACATTTTTACAGTTTTTGCCAGCAGTAACTCAGTGTTTTCTCTGGGTTGCTTACTAGACTTTTTTGTGTTTTTTTTTGTTGTTGTTATTATCGATTAAACACCATCCTAGACTCATAAAAGATTTTATCTGAAGCTTGGGATTGACATATTAACAGGTATCTTACTGTCTGTGAAGCATTTTTAGAGTTACTCCTTCAGTAAAAAGCTCTGGCAAAGAGCTGCAGCTGTTTACCATCTGTCGACTGATCGTATTCACAGTCAGTGACATATCTAGGGCTTCCATAAATCCTAGAGTGACTAGTTTCCTCTCAAATTTGGTCTCATCCGTTAATTTGAACGAAATGGATTCCTTTGTCAGATCCTAATTATGTTGATGGGTAATCTGACACGTTCGGCCTTCACTTCAGCCCATAAAGGCTTAACCAATAGAAAAAGCTCCTTTAGCTGTTTGCATCTATATACCACAGAGACGTTTTGATCATTTTACATTGGGTGGTTTAAGAATCTAACACTAATGTTTCTAGTGAAACCTTTAATTACCGCCTATAAGAGAAGAACCACAGTAATTGCTGAGTTTATATACAAATATGACTTTATGACAGATCCATGACAGATTCCACTTCGGGGAAACCTCTTGGGGAAAAAAACCATTTGTTTATTGTAAAACATGGAAGCATAGACTTCAGGTTGAGTCCAAAACAAAGACAAACGGTGGGTGGTGAATAGCTTCAACTCCAAGAATCTGTCTGACAAATTACTTTCATAGTAATTTATTTAGTTACAACATATATAACATACAATGCATGCACTAAAATGCTCTTTAAAAACAGTCACTTAAATACAGCTGATTCTATTGGCCCCATATTTGTCTGCCAGTACGTCAGTCAGCGCAGATGTGGTGTGTATCAGTAACCGGATGAACGACAAGTCTTTCTTGTGAACGTTCATGCAGAGCTGTTGTCCCACATACTATAACGCTGCATTTTCCCCACCAAGCTGACATAAAATACGGGGGTGGAAAAAAAAGATGAGACCAAGACTCATTGTGCGGGGGAGATGGCGAAAGCAAGGAAGAAGAAGAAAGAAGGGATAGAGAATGAAAACTGGAGCTTTTGAAGAGAGAAGATGGGAACATGGGTAGGGATGAGTAAAAGAAGGCAGGTTTCCTGCATGTCCTAAGAGGGGAAGGAGTGAGAAAGAGAGCAAGAAGGAACAGAGAGAGTCAGATACAGAGGGCAAAAGAAAGAAGGGAGTATAAAAGGAAAAGAAAGATAGACAGAGAGAGAGAGAGAGAGAGAGAGAGAGAGAGAGAATAAGAGGAAACAGCGAGAGTCAGATACAGAGGGCAAAAGAAAGAAGGGAGTATAAAAGGAAAAGAAAGAGAGACAGAGAGAGAGAGAGAGAGCATAAGAGGAAACAGAGAGAGTCAGATACAAAGGGCAAAAAAAGAAGGGAGTAAAAAAGGAAAGGAGAGAGAGACAGGGAGAGAGAGAGCGAGAGAGAGCATAACAGGAAACAGAGAGAGTCAGATACAGAGGGCAAAAGAAAGAAGGGAGAGAGAAAGAGAGCGAGAGAGAGAGAGAGAGAGTGAGAAAGAGAAAAGATTGTTCTTTTTTGGTCTTATAAGAAAGAAAAGGTCTTCAAAATTAATCTCTCAAAGTTTCATCATAGAAATAATTGCGAAAATGTACTGAAATGGCTATTTAATCTGAGTCAGATACAGAGGGCAAAAGAATGAAGGGAGAAAAACAAATAAAGAGAAACGGAGAGCGAGAAAGAGAGAGAGAGAATTTGTTTGCATTTCCAACTGTGATTTATCTCCAGCAACTTTGATCTTCTAAAAGGCTTGAAGACGTACGCAACAATAATTCTTCTTGGCCCCTGCTGAAATAAATGATGTGTTAGTGGCAGCTTTCCAGAATAGATTTTAATAGATTTATCCACAGACACCCAGAGTAAGAGACAGAGAGACAGAGCGAGAGAGAAGGAGGGGAGGAGGAGGTTGTGAATGAGTAAGTGCAGGGAGACAAGAAGAGTAACCATATGCTTTGTGCCGGTTGGAAGGTACACAAATGTGACACGGATGAACAGCAGAAAGCTTTTGGAGAGGAGAGAGAGACAAAATGATGGTGGTCGCATCAGCGATGCTAAACAGACAGAGACAAAAAGCAGATTCCAGCATAACCATAACAATAGGAACTCAAGAGACACAGGTGTACATCCAGTGTGTGTGTGTGTGTGTGTGTGTGTGTGTGTGTGTGTGTGTGTGTGTGTGTGTGTGTGTGTGTGTGTGTGT
>JBBJLR010000037.1:5036556-5048825 GCA_037577145.1 Brachypetersius gabonensis
GTGTGTGTGTGTGTGTGTGTGTGTGTGTGTGTGTGTGTGTGTGTGTGTGTGTGTGTGTGTGTGTGTGGTCATCATTCTCTGAATCAAGCGCCCTCTGCCTGCCACACGTTTTGAAACGCTTTACTGTGGGAACGGTGGAACGTGAGACAGCTGAGATCTCTGTTAGCAAATACAAACCGAGCCGGGAGAGTCTAATATGGTGACATTTGAAGGGCTGTTGTTGTCATTCTCATGCCACAATGAGTAGAAACGCCACAAAGGATCGGTGGGTGGAGCAAGTGAGCAAGCCACGCCCGAGTATAGAGTAGCCCCGCCTCATACTCAATTTGCCACGCCTTCATCAGAGATCCAACGCTTTATTTCCATTCCAACGCGTTTTGTATCAAGCCCCGCCTCTACAGCACCGGGATTGGCTAGGGGTTAGGCAAATTCTGCCCGAGGATTGGCTAAAAGGCATGCCCACCATGTACTACTAGCCAATTCTAGTGGAGGAAGGGCGGGGATTGTCGAAATATGGGCGGAGCAAAGAACCCTATCATCTCATTACTGATGCAGCCGGCGACTATTGGGCTTCAGAAGGTCCTCCTTAAGCTTTAGAAGGTCCGTGAAGTACAAGAAGACACACCAGAACAGCAGAAGGACGACGCAGCAAAAGAGATCAAGCTTGACCGTTTTTGTTGTTTTATTTTCCGCCACTGTCCAAATTTGTGTGGATTTCCTTGCTCTCCTGTCCCTACTAGATCGCCTCAAGCTTAGGTTCGTGAAGTAGGAACCGTTTCAGACGAAACAGGACACTTTTCATCCTTGTTTTTTTCGTTGCTGCGTGTCTCCTGAGACGACTTGGAGCCAGAAACGGAGCTATGAGTGGCTTTGGAGTAATTCTTCACCTGTGAAAAGTGTGTCATTTTGGGACATTGTGTGGATTATTTCAGAAACAAATGGACCTAATGGACAAAATGCGCCCCTTCTTCTGATCCTCCGGCCCGGACCCCTGCTCAGTCTGAGTGTCGCTTTCAAATGAAAGATACTTTCGGTGGAGCTACAGTGCACAGCTTTTCACGCAGAGAAACAGAGCAGAGCTACTTCCCCTTCCGAAAGGTTTCTTCTGGGATTAGGAGCTCGCCTGCAGACATCAGGTTCACCTCCCTGAAGCCCTCGGACCCTCTCCGGCAGGCCAAAAGGCTCCCCGTAAAGATCCTCACCATGCTGACGGCGCACTCGGGCCACTTGCTGCACCCGGAGTATCTCCAGCCCCTGACCTCAGCCCCCGTCAGCATCGAGGTGATCATGCAGCACGACGCGCTCTGCATTATTCATCCACCTCACATTACTCATTTACCTCACATTACTCATTTACCTCACATTACTCATTTAGGCTCCGCGTCCTTTTCATCACATATTCTAATTTATAATAATTAAAAATGTGCCTTAAAATGACACTTTTTGTTGTATGAAACGAATATAAAAATTTTAGGGACCATGGTAAAATAATTTTAGACCATATGATTATATGTGTGCAACGTTGAAAGCATAGGCGTTAACACTACAAATATATTTTTATATATATATATATGTGTATATTTATGCAATAAATGCATATCCACACTTTTACGTTTTGCTTACATAATTTTAGCTCAATGTTTGTAACCATTAGAAGGCTTCCTCATGGAACTTTACTAACCAGTTTTGTCCTGCCAACTTTTGCTCTTCTGTTTTGTTCATTTTGGTTTTTTTCCCTCCTGGAGAGGCAATTCGATCCATTTTATTCCTTAAAAGTAAAAAAGAAAAACTTGAAGTGGCTAACGTGAAATAATTTTTTTTCCCATTACTCTTACAGCTGGACGCTAAGAAGAGTCCACTGGCCCTGTTGGCTCAGACCTGTTCCCAGATAGGTAAGCCAGATCCTCCGTCATCCTCCAAACTGGCCTCAGTCACTTCCAGTGGACACGGTGACAAAGACTCTTCGTCTCGTACCTCCTCCTCGACCCTGAAACTTGGAGAGCAGCGGTCCACTCTGGATGACAAGTCCAGCTTCAAGCCCTATTCCAAAATAGGCACAGACAGCCAGAGGGATGGTACCAACAGCAGCACTAACAAGTCTGGGTTTTGTCTTCCCATGGGTGGAGGTAATGGCAGCAATAACACACAGAGCTGTCAGTCCCACCCTCCTCGTACTGTTTCTCCAAATTCCAGAGTGGGCTCGCCGCCACAGACGCAGACGCATAGACCAAGTATGTCCCCCAGCACAGCCCGTCCGACCAGCCATTCACAGACTGCGAACGGAGAGCTGCAAACCACAGAGTCAGCGAACTCTGACAACAGTAGCAATCTAAAGAAGGAGGCAGAGTCGAGCAAGGCTAGTCTGGACAGTCCCCAGCTGGCCAACTCAAGCCACACCAGAGCAAGTGCCAACTCCAGCAGTGGCAGCTCGGACAGTAGCCCCAGTCATGAGGGCAAGGCAGACACGCAACCAGCACAGCCTGGAGGACTGGGGCCTGTTTCCATTTCTCCCTTCAAATCCAGTCACCCTGTTTTTCCTCTACCGTCTTCCAGTATGGGCTATCATGGGTCAATAGTGGGCACTTATGCAGGGTATCCTGGTCAGTTTGTCCCTGGCTTGGACCCTACAAAGTCCAGTCTTGGCGGTGCTGGTGTAGGGGTTGCAGGAAAACACCCCAGCTCCAGCCCACTGACAGGAGCATCTCCCCCCTCGTTTATGCAAGGCTTGTGCAGGGACCCGTACTGTTTAAGTTACTCAAATGCTCCTCACCTTGGCGGTAGTAATTGCAGCACGTGTGTTCACGACCCGTCTTCACTGAAGAACGGCTTCCCGCTGGTGTACCCCACCCATCCCCTTCACTCTCTTCACCAGAGCCCCCTCTCTTCTAGTGTCACCCCCTCGCTGTCCCACCCTCTCTACACATACGGCTTCATGCTCCCCAA
This sequence comes from Brachypetersius gabonensis, assembly GCA_037577145.1. NCBI lineage: Eukaryota > Metazoa > Chordata > Actinopteri > Characiformes > Alestidae > Brachypetersius > Brachypetersius gabonensis. Next base: position 5,039,500 of record JBBJLR010000037.1, read on the forward strand.
TGAGCCACTACCACACGCCTGCAACTGGGTCTCTGCCAGCGGACCTTGCGACAAACGATTCGCAACCTCTGAGGAACTCTTGGCCCACTTGCGCACACACACCTCACTACCAGGCATGGACGGCAAGCTCCTGTCTGCATACCCCCCTTCCTCCTCTTCTGCTGCTGTGGCCGCCGCCTCCTGCCACCTCCACCTGCCTCCCCAGGGCAGCCCAGCCTCTCTCCCCACCTCCTTCTCCCTAAGAGCACCTCCTAGCCTGGGGCTGGCACGTTACCATCCCTACAGCAAAATGCACCTGCCCACAGCCCCATCTTTGCCCATGCACACTTTACCGGCCTCCGCGCCCTACTACTCCCATTACGCCCTCTACAGTCAAAGACTGGGATCTGCCTCAGCTCTCGGCTACCAATGAGGCACCAAGCAGACTCTCCACATTTAAGAACAAGCGGAGTGCTTGCATGATGACGGCTGAGATATCCAGGTGATACTGGACACTGGTTGTTGCCCCTTGGTTCTAGCTCCCTGTGCTGGGCAGGGACAAGTGAATCGGACAAAAAGGGAATCCATGGAGTCCCTTATGGCCTGGTTTATGGGTATGCAGGGTGCATGCAAGCTTGAAACAGTGTATGAGACTGAAGTGTCGACACAGTTTTCAGAACAGAAAATGTATTTATTTTTTAACAAGCGCTTGGCTTCCCAGTTTATAATCCAAGACACAATGTTCTTAATTATTGTTTACTTTTCCAAATCAGAGTACATCAGCTAATTTCACTATTAATTTTACTTACGTTGTCCGCCCATCATTTGTACACAGTATGGTGCAAACCTCAAGCTTCAGAAATTTCTTTTCTTTTCATGAGGCACATGTCCTGCGATGCCTCCGTTTCTTTTGTCTGTGCGGTATGAATGTGCATGTCCGAGTCCCTCTGGGCTTTCTAAATACTCCTTTTTTTTATTTGAACAGCTGAAAAATAAATGGTATAAAGAGCTGTAATATTTTTTTGTAATGTGTCAAGATTACTAAGCTGGTTAAGGTGCCGGTTCAATAAAAAAAAAAAATGCGATGGCAGTGCTGTCCCAACTTTGGAGTTATAATTTTGTTAAATAAATGAAATGGTTATATTTAAATGTATGCTTTTGTATTCCTTTATCCTGCTCTAAATGTCGTTCCCAACACGCCACATGACTGCTATTCAGCCCTTCACTATATATATAAGGTTAGAGCAGTGTTATAGAGGAAAAAGTGTAGGGTTTAATCCTCAACATAACTCAAAGCCTCAGAGAATTCTTATCAGCATCACTTTAGATTGGTCCAGGCCTATCTTTATAATGCAGGTCTCTGGAGATCATGTCAGGAAGTGCAGTATCGATCCACAAGGCCGAACAGTCTTTTCCTTTGCCCTGAGTTGTCTCGCCGTGTCTTGTGTCTTGACACACTGAGTGAGTGGAGCAGTGAGGACTTGACTAGGACAGCAGCCTAGACCTGGGGAGACAGGCAGTTCATTCATTTTGTACACACCATGATTTACAGAGTAATAAACATACTATAAAAACGTAACAAGCACTTTACAAATTCATGCTTACTAAATCTTGTTTGTTCTAAAAAACAACAAAAGTATAGACTGGTTCACCGATCTAGCCAAACAGCTCCCTATCTTATTATGTTTAAGTTTTGTGTGTCACCATGCTGTTTACAGTTTGTTCCACTCACATATGTGGCAACATGCTCTACCCACCACTTCGGCACTCGGCTGCAAAGCTATGAAGCAAGAGCACTACCGGCAGTAGCCTGGTGCCTTAGTGCAGGCGTTGCAGTCTTCAATGCCATAGTGGATTTGTGCTTTTCCTTCATGTTGGGAGTGCCGCCTCAGCATATCCTGAGGCATGCTGCTGTTGTGAAACCTGCGTGTGTGCTTGTAATGATGACCCAGGGGACACCTTCCCTCCTTTCCTTCTCTTCCGCCCTGCTTCCAAGCATTTCTCTTTGTGTCCCGAACCCAAAGAGTGACAGCAGATGTCAATTGATACATCAGGAACTGGTTTGTAGTTATGCAAACATTTACCTTGAAGGTTATCATTCGCAGCACGCTATTAGAGTTTCCATTCTTCTGCTGTTTTTTCTTTTTTTTGGCCTGCGCATACTCTCTCGTGCGTGCAGTAATTAATCCTCGAGGAACGCAGTGCCACGGACAGTTCAATTAAATTTAATTACAGTGAGTCATTTTGCTTTTATGAATCACGCTTTTATAATTAACAGAGTAATTCCGTGGCGTAAGCCACCTACAATCCCCAGAAGGAGCCGCCTGGCCTTTCAGATCCCACAGGGCTGGAGCTCCTGATACCTGGGCGTGTTCTTGTTTTGTGGCTTTTCGATACTTTTGCCTGACGATAGCTGACGGCATGGGTCAGACTGCTATGTGGCCCATAACCGTGGAGGATTTTGATTTGGAATGCAAAACCAGTCATCAAGGACGGACAGAAACCAGAGCAGTGTATCTTGTCAGCTTGACTGGCAAAAGGTCTTGGTGTCGGGCCCGAGTTCAATGCCAGCGCTCATCACAAGGTGGAGTAGGGAAAGCTTTGAAATTGTCTAGCTGACTCTGGAACAGCATACCGCTGGCATGGCTCAGCTTGCCAGTTTGATTGGCAACAATAATATCCTACGGCCTCGTGGAGTAACACAACAGGGACTGACAGCTCAGTATCTGTGTACCATCACTCACCCACACTGACAGTCAGCTCGCAAGGTTACAGTGCACTACCCCTGGGGCTCAGACTCTCATTACATTCTTATCCGAACTGATCTAGGACCTCTCTTGAAGGTGCCCCTGCCTTAATGCAATCAACTGCAAAGCTTCGAACGCTGATCCCACGTCAGAGCAGAAAGCCATTGTGTCTTCATTGGTTCTGGGCAGGTAATCGGAGAGGTCGGCCTCGGCTCGCTTTCCCAGACATTGTGCGAATCGCGCTTTGTGATGCTGAGTGAAGGAACAGATCCACTTGGCTGGACTAGGGCGGGCGGCTCAAGTTTCCAAAGGCTGTGGTCGGCGGGTGAGGCAGGATGCAGCGCAAACACGCGGGTCGCGTCTCCGTCCCTCACACCGAGTAATCAGCCTGTCATGGGCACTGACTAACATCCCTCAGCGACTCGGACAAAAGAAGGTCAAGCCACGTTCACTGTACCATGTACTAACCACCGTCTTCACCAGTAACGACTTCTTTCTCTCAAACCCTGCCCGCGTTTAAATGCGCTTCAGCTTTGTGTCACTACTTACAAGCGTCCAGTTAAGTAATGCTGAGCTAACAGGGCAAATTTGTGCTAAAATGACATTACCGGTGACGACTGTCCGCCTTTAAATCAATAAAAGGTGCAGAAGATGAAATTTCAAGAGCAGAGGTCCGCTCTCAAGGGAGAGATGAATAGTGGTGCCATTTTCCATTTTGCTGTAACTCGTCCATCACGCTGTCATCCGATCCATCTTCCCTTTCTTCCTCCTTCGCTTCTCATCAATCACTCTGTCCGTCTCTCTCTTCCCCCAGCTCCCAGGAATCAACACCCACACTCTATTTCTGTCATCCCTGCTGCTCATGCCGAGGAGAGATACATCACCGCCGACCCAACGAAGACAGACAGAATGGACTACTGTGTGTGGAGCTAGGAAGGAGCTGCCTTTACAGTCTAATATGTCTTTTGGGAAGACACACATTTACACATTAGATGATGGACACCATTGCCTGTACTCACAGGGAGATGTGTAAACATACAGAATGGAGAGGTGCACACACACTCATCGGCCATGTGCCCATCCCCCAGTGTCGAGGGTGAAATGGGAAGTGCTAGTGATGTCTGAGGCCTGCGCTGGGTGGACAACTGACAACGGGCAGTGATTAATGATGACAGAGTGTGGAGCTGCTGCTCCGTCACCCTGCAAGGCTCCAGCATCTCTTAGCTTCACCTCAGATCCAACCGCTATCCTCATCGCTCCCTGTGAAGGGATCAAACCAACATTTTACAGTGCCTTCAAAGCCTTGGGGTGCACACTAAGATCTGCGCATGACTCTCCTTTTCTTTTTGATGTTCCCCTGCATGATGTGTGGCTTCGCCTGACTCTCATGTCTTTAAAGTGGCATGAATGAGGAGATGCTTACAGATGTCAACAATGTTTTAACGACGTGCTGAAGCTATCAAACAGCTCATTACTCCCACTCACACAGACATAAGGAGAGGCAAAATGCAGAAAATGTTCACAGCCAACCACTGCATTCAAGCATTGAGCATTGAGAAACTCTTTGGCCAAACAAATCCCTCAGGTCTGTTACTGTGCTGCTTCATGATGGACTGCCTGCATCCCACAGTAAATTAACCTATCTTGTATTTCTTTTTTTTTCTTACGTCACGTGTCCACCATTACACACCCATTCATCTGGAGACTTGGAGAGGCAGCTACAGTTCAAGACCTGCAGCTTCAGCATAATGTGTGTAATATTCAGGCCCAGTGGTTATTTAGTGGCGCAGTACTCCACCAACTAATCATCATGTTCCACTAAACCCACTATTTTGTACAAGCTCTTGTAATTGCAAGTGCAAAACAAGTACACTTCACATGCTCTGTTAAAGTACTTGCTGCACACAACCAGTATAAAAGGCTTCTTTGACTAAGATAATAGGGTTTGCACTCATCACTTAGATTATTGTTAGAAATGTATGGCGCTTTTAAAAAGATCTACCATAGATTTCTTGCCCTATGTGTTCTTTAGTCGATTTTTGTTGTGCATGTTTAAATTGATTATCTTTTCAAATAACAATCAGTTCTAGTTTTTTTCTAGTCTTTTGTTATGGAAAAATAGTTGTCAAATAAAGCATACAAGTAACTGGTCTAATTACCATTTCATAACAAAGCATCTTTTATATGAAATGCTTTGGCCAATTTTGGCTTTTCTCGCAGCACCATTCATTGGTCTTTTTTACTGTTGGAACAAATCTGTTATCAGTAGTGCAGCAAAAAAATCTTAGCTTATGAAGGAGGTTAATAAGATTTTCCCCTTTTATACTTGTGCTTCATTCTTGGCCTTGTCTTTATGCTCTACAAAGTGACTTTGTACGACTGCACAGACAGAGACAGAGACACAGAAACAAAAACCGTATCAAATATAAAGACAAAATATTCTGAAAATATTCTGAAGGACAGGACAAAGAGGGGTGCAAAGGCAAAAAAAAGGGAATATCCTGGAACTGCAGGTCTAGTACTGTGTCTGAGGGGGGATACAGCAGGGTAGAGGGGGTAGGTTAGAGGGTGGGGTGGGCGTACGCGTCTAAAAGGTGGACGAGGGCCCAGAGGTCTGCGAGAAGGTCCTCAGTAATTACTGCGAGCCGGTCTAACCCGCGTAACTCCAGCTGGTTTTGATCGCCCGCTGAACTTGTCAGCTCTCTTGCGTCCCGGACGAGACGCTCTGTGGAGAAACGTGCCTTGGCAGTAGGCTTGAGGAGCTGCATGCGCACTCTGTTCGCCTCGCGGTCTCCTTCTGACATTCCTTTTGGTTTCTGCGCCCCTTTTCCGGGCGGAACCGAGCCCGACATGCCCGACCTGACCTTCAGCAGAGCCTCTCCCTCGGAGCGCAGGGGAGGTCCGGGCCCCATCAGGCCGTCTGCGGCACACGCGCCGGTGTTTTTGGAACCCACAGGCCGTGATTTCTCTGTTGGGTTCTTTTTCTCATTTTTCTTCTTTTTTTCATCTTTCTGTGAGGGACTGCATCAGTCACACCAGCACAATCCTTCGATATGCTTTACGAAGGCAAAGTAAATGCAGTGGCCCTTATAGTCACAGCCAGTGGAGCGGTGTGTGGGGACTGTGCCTTGCTCAAGAGGTGCCATTATCAGACCTGGGATTCAAACCCACAACCTCCCGAACACGAGGGCAACTCCCTAACCATCAGGCCACTAGCTGCTCCATTTTTCGTTTAAATTTAGCTGTGCAGTTGTGCTAGACTAGGAAATGAAAGCTTATTTAATACATTTGCACAGCAAGTGACTGTGATCGGGTTCATTTTCACCATGACTAACCATTTAATAACTTAAAATAACATTTACCTTGCTGTCAGCGATCAATTAGGACATGGCTTGTAACACCCCTCCCACCGAATGCCCTCCCCCCTCCCCCCCAAGCCCAGTCCAGCGCAGCACTGCCCAGCCCAGACCTTCGGTCAGGAAAAAGCCCTTTTCAGAGAGAAAAAAAGGAGGCAGGAGCAATGCAAAGAGAGGAAGCAGACGTGATTCTCCAAATACAGTCATTAAAGGGGAAATGTGTTTTTCAAACTGTCAAGATGATTAATGACTGAGTGCAAAGCAGCACAAATGCTCTTGTTTAGTCTGACTGGCAGACACGATCCTGTCCATTGATTTATGGCAGGTCCTGTGTGTGTGGCACTGCTGTGGTTTGAACAGCAGGAAGGTGGAGTCTTAGCACACTGCAGTGAAATAACAGAACAGAGAGAGAGAGAGAGAAAGAGACTGAGAGAGAGAGAGAGAGAACAAATTGAATTGTGGGAGATTTTGCCCTTGGAGAAATTGTAGCTCATTATGAACAGCCTCATGTTTCATTGCTCCGTCAGTTCATATGATAAAATAAAACACCAGGCCCAAAGCACAAAAGAAGTTTTAGTTGATGTTCACGTATGAATAGCAGCCAAGGGCGCGCTCCGTAGTCTTTATAGCTGCAAGATGTTCTTTCTAGGTCTGTCACAGTCTTCAGAAACATCAGTTATTCCTGCGAGTGGGGCAGGGCTGAATTTATGTGAGGAATCGTTCGTTATGTTCATGTTCCTTAGATGAGTATTCGTGTTTTATTATTTGCTTTGTTTGTACCCCTAACTTTTAACCCCTTGGACTGAATTCTGCGACACGTTTCAGAGTTTATCACTGTTTTAAAATGAACATTTTATCAGCAGGGAAATTGCTTTCATGTGAAGGACATGATGTAATATTACCTAAAGGCTAAACACAGCCATGGATTTCACAACTCAGCCATTCCTGCTGAAAGACTGATGCAATCTAAGTTAAATGCATGAAAGATATTATAATGGCAAACACTGTTTAAACAAAGACAAACAGCCGAACTCAGGTTACTAGTTTAGCTCTAATTTTTGACTGTTAAACATTAAGTGTGTGAGAAAAGCTGGGCTCAGTCACTAATTTAGATACTGCGGAACTAAGATACAGGGATAAACAGAGATCATCACTAGACTTGCAAAAACGTAATATAAAAAACAACTTGCAGAGTCACTTGCCTTATTTTCTGCTCCACCTTAAATAATGCAACGTTTATATTTTAAGTCGTGTTAAAAAATGATGACCACACAAACAAACACGTTGGTTCAACATGTAATGTAAAAAGAAGTGTTTTATATGAGGATGAATATTTGGATACTTGGAGTATTTGAGGCCTAAAAGTGTTTTACAGGTCAGCCATGTGTGTGCACAGTGTTATCTTTGATCAGTTCGCATTTTACAATAGCAGTCAGTGATTAAGACATTTATTTTTCTTATCGTTTACATGAACCACATGCATACAGAGTCATTACCAGTACTGATGGAGTGGGCTAATTACTATGCCATGCACTTGAAGCCTCAGTAAAAATCTTACATCATCTCCTTTTCTGTTTTTCTCTCAGGTTACTCCAGCCTGTTGACCTCATAGCCCGTACAAACGAAGGTGTCTGATTCAATCAGGCTGTGGAAGGTCTTGCACTGGCGAGCTTAGCATGAAGCAGAGGGGCAAAAAAAAGAGGAGCAGCAGGGAAAGAACCAAGAATTACACTCACATTTGTTGCCGTTTCAGTTCAAAGACTTTTCTCTGAAACCGCTACATTCTTTCTTGTTAACCCGCTCCACAAAGAATGATATAGAGTGATAATTACTGCCACTAAGCGATGAGTCAGGCGTGTTCCAAAATCTAGAACACTTCAGAACAACCGCACTGTTGTTTGTGAGATATAAAGTCCCTCCGCTCAGAGAAAGAAGTCATTTTGGTCTCCACATACTAATGGAGGTCTTTTGGATAAAAATAAGGCACTTTTTTTTTCTGACAGGAAACAGAGAAAACCAAAATATCCAAAGCTAAGTAAGGTCACCAAACAAGAAGATTTATTATCTTCTGCGGAGAAGAGCAGCGGCCGTATTTCACATGACAATTGAGGACCTGCTACTCTGAGACGGGCTTTTTCAAATCCTCCCAGGAGCCGCAGCCTATTTTTTATTTCTCATCTTGACTCTCCAGAACTTGCTCAGAACACAAAGAACTCTCCGAAGCTTCCAGCTCAAAACCAATCCCCAATGCCTGTAAATCTGGGAAATGAAGAGGGAAACGGGCAGCACTCATCTGGAAGAAGTTACATGTGGAAGACAGGCAGAGAAATAAAAGAAAGATGAATGGCCGGAGAAAAATAGAGAGAGAGAGAGAGACGAGAAAGGCAGTGGTTGCTCAGAAGTGTCCCTGAAACGAGGAAACTTGGAGAAAGTCATTTTTTATGCATCCTCGTCCTTTGTGAGGGAATGTGCTGTACAAAAGCTGAGGAACGCTTTTAAAAATAAAAGCTCCTGAACAGTTCTTGGCTTGCGGGCACAGATGTATGCAACACTTTCACTTTTATAGGACCCTAACATTATTTGGAGGTCCTTTAAAATATGAAAGGCTTTCTTTACACCATTATATTAATTTCCAAACACACTTCTTTGAGGAACCGTCCACTGAAAAGATCTTCGGGGGAAGAAAGCGTCGCTTTCACCTTTCGTTTTTCAGAGCGAAGAACAAAATTGTGATCTGAGGTGATCAGCAGATGGATGGATGGATAGATGGATGGATAGAGTGGATAGAAGGTGTCATAGATTGGACAGACAGCTGATGGAGATGGATGGACGATTGAATGAAAGACGGAATGGTCATTAAAAAGAATGAGCTAAAAGAAGGAAAGCAAGGGCAACAGAAGCTCGTGGGATATCCATCTCCCGTGCCAGCAGTGGAGCCCAGCTGTATGCACAGGGGGGCCGTGGCCCCTGCCTGCACATGTCAGAGGCCATGATTAATGACCCTGAGGCCCTGCTCTTTCTCCCCCTTAACCTCCCCCCAAAAACACTCACCCCCACCCGCCCACATCCACTCTCCTCACCAGTCACACCACACTACTGCCTGTCAACCTAATGGACATAGGCAGAATGACATGACATGAAAGCCCCTAGTGCTCCAAGCGAGACACTGTGTGTGTGTGTGTGTGTGTGTGTGTGTGTGTGTGTGTGCGTGCGCAGTGAATGTAGGCCTTCCCCTCACATGCAG
>JBBJLR010000037.1:5048925-5062572 GCA_037577145.1 Brachypetersius gabonensis
TGTGTGTGTGTGTGTGTGTGTGTGTGTGTGTGTGTGTGTGCGTGCGCAGTGAATGTAGGCCTTCCCCTCACATGCAGACGCAGCCATTTAGTGAAACCGTCCAACCAATCACGCAATCACATAGACCTTTTAAGTACTCCAGTATTTTTCCTGATAAGTAGGTTAAAGTTACATTCTAAAGGATCCAGTGCTGCTATTCTTTCCATTAGCGTACCCTTGCTGCCGTATCAAAACACCATTATAGAACTCCAGCTGTCTTTTATATTGTGTGCACATTTCAGGATACATGGACCAATCGAAAGGATCCAAAATCAACTCATTTCAATACATTAGTATGCATTTAGGTTAAGAACACTTTGTTAAAACAGTCAAAACATTACAAGCAATATGAGTAAAAATGCATAAAGTGGACCAATTTGTCCAAATTTCCTCATAATCAAATGGCTTAGAAATGCAGCATTCTAGAGGAACTTACCTTTAATAACTTGCTTGATAATTTGTAACACTGAGGACCGAAATCAGACATCTAATGTGTTTAATGTTACAAACACTAGATCAAAGAAAGGTGTTGTATAAATATGTTACCTGGTTCTTGAGACATAGTGTTACCGTAGTTTAAGCTTAAATTAGGTTTTTTTTTTTACCAAAAATGCAATTATTTAAACCCTTCGTGGTCATTCCGGGTCAATGTGTGGCAAAAGAAACGTACTTTTCCTGACTTCGAATTTTAGAATTCCTTTTTAGAATTTACTCCACATTAAAAAAATCTAAGAGGAAGTCAAGGTTCACTGAACGTTTTAGATATAACGGCTATGTTTTCATTAGAGACCCTGGTTCCTGTCACTGTCAGAGTTAGTAAGTATCTCCACAGTGAACCATTTGACATCAAAGCACTCGTAGTCTTAGCGGTTGAATAATGCAGAAGTTCGGAAAAATCAGTACAATAGTGCTTTAACAGACACCTTAACATATATTGAAACCGCAAACCTTATGTATGAAACCTATACACATATTAAATAAATATATAAACGTTTCCCACCCAAACCTCTCCTTATTGAAATGCTATGCAGTGCAGAGAAAGCAGCTGTTTAGGACTATTATGATGGACCATAATCTCTTCTGAGATAAGAAGTAAAGGCTTTCCTTTTAAAATTCCTCCAGTTTATCCTTTCAAACAAGTCATGCTGAATGAAAAGGAAAAAATGGCCTAAAATGGACATTCTGTATTTTTATCATACAGAAAGCTGCGTTAGCGATGAACCACAGAGGCCTTTTACACACTCATAAATTTCTCCAGTATTCGGTTCTTGAGAAAACATTTCACTTCAAAACTATTCAACTATTTTTCTAATGAAAAAAAAGTTTCCTTTGTGGACTACTGTCTATTGCATGTACAACAATGAGCGGATTTTAAAAAGTACATTTAGACCACAATCTTATCCCAAAACTATAATACACTGGTGGGTCAGGCAACACATCCACAACCATTTCATTTAATAAAATTTTAATAAAATTCTACATAATGAACAATTTTGAGTTTGTAAGTTTCTCTAGAACGCACTGTCATATGTTGTATACTCATAAACTCAGCAAGCCTCATTTTGACTTACACGTGCTCACATGCTTGAACCACTTGATCCAAAAAATACACAAGGCCTGCTTTCCGGTCCTTTACTCCAGGCCTCACTCTGCCACCAGTGGCCTGTAATATAAAAGGTGTCCATGCTCCAGCTGAAGGGAACTGCTAGGGAGCTCTTTGATGACTTGTTTTGGGGCAGGCGTGTGTGCGCACACGTGTGCGTGTGTGCGTGTGTGTGTGCGTGCTCAGATGTGCTGAGCGAGAGGGAACGGAAAAGGCGCCCGCATGCATGTGCGCTGGTTCCCAGCCTGTCAGAGGGCTGTCGGTCTGTGATTTATGGCCACAAGACTCCAACCTGTCTTCGCTGCCAGTTCAGTATTGTTACAACTGACAGCTAATGAGGCCAGACATGCTTTCAAGCCGAGCACTTAACAGCGCCTCAATCTCCTCCAGTCACGGGTCCATTATGCTCTCTCTCTCTTTCTCTCTCTGTCTGCCTGCTCTCTGTTTTCCTCCGAGGAGGCGAACGCTGAATCTGAAGCGAAGAGGGAGCCGCCTCGCCGCAGACAAATAGAGATAGACTCTGAGAATATGGAGCTCTCAGGTGCTCAGAGTGTCATACATAAGCCCAAGCACTTCATCACTTGCAATAGGAGTGAAGCGAGATTGCACCCGGGGACACTGCAACTCATAGCACAAGACTGAACTCACAACGAATTGGAAACTGGAAAGTCTGTAGAGTTTATTTGGCCTTTTGTTCACTTTTCATGCACCTAGATCAGTAGCACTGTGAACTATACATAGAACAAAGACTCCTAAATGGTTCCTGCTTTGGATATCCGGTTCTAGACAATAACATTAATAGACACAGAAGCTTTCCATTATGTTCAGGTCCCCTAAGCTTTAGATTAATCGTGCATATCTCATTCCTGAATTCTGTGTTTTGAAGAAGCATCCACTGAAAAGGTATTTGCAATAAAGGCTGGGGAATAAAGTTAAAGGGAAATTTAGTCTGTTCACCTCAAAACTGTTCATGTCAAGTGGCTGTGCATGCTGACTTTATGCATATAATGCTTAGAATAATGAAATAGTGGTAAATCTGACCACAAAAGATTTTCTTTGGGGATTATTGTCATTCAACCCTTGCATGCACTTCACTGCCATGAGTGGATTTAAAAATGTACATGTTCTAGGCCACAATCCTATCTCAAAATGTTCATAAAAAACTTTGCATAAGGCATCAGGCTGTGCATTCACAACCGTCTCTGCAAGGTAGCTTTTAGACACCTCTTCTGATCTCCACTTTGAACTCTACAACAAGATCATTCACATCAGACCATTCTGATTGACTTTATACATCTTAACCATTACGGAATACCCTTTAAAAGACTAAATAAATTTTTCATAAATAAATCTAGGCTTGTATGTAAGGTTCCTGGTGGGGAAACCAGCTCTTCTATGATATCAATCCCAAGTCCAAAACCCTTTTTGGCACCTTAATGAGTAAACGTGTAGAGCTTACTATTTGGCTGTTTTGTGCTGTAGGCCTGCAAAAGTTGGAATATGGGGCTTTTTTCTCTGTTTAGTCATTTTTTTATGCCCCAGACTTCTTGAGTGTCGCTTGTGTTTTCACACCTCATGCCCCATGTCTCGGTTCCATTCGCAGTCAGGGGGTGAAAACAGCTGCAGCGCAAGATGTCACGTTTCGCTGCCATCTGACTGGGTTCGTGTAGATTTTTTATAATTCTAAGGTTAGGACACGGCCTTATTATGGAAACGTCAGCCTGTAGCCCAAGCTAGACGAGTTCTGAGTTGCTAGGAGTGTTTCCATTCTGCTCTCTCTCTCTCCCTCTCTCTCTCTCCCTCTACACTATAATCACTATCAGAGGCACTGGCAGCTCTCCCACCTTTAACCCTGGTTCCTTGTCAGCCATGATTAATGGCAGCTCGGCGGAGTGCAGCTTGCATTGCCACTTTCAGCATTGTTCCCTGGATACATAATGAACTCTGACAGGACTTTTCTTCTCCCTTTACTTTCCTTCTCTTTCACACTTTCACGGGCCCATTTCACAATGTACGCTGGCAACAGCGACACCTCCGCCAGAGGCTGTGTGAGATGAAACAGTAATTAGGATTGAAAAGCTAACGTTGCGCGGGGGTTCGGCAAATATTCCTCAGATGTTCACACGTACAGACGCAGGACACAAGCAGGCGCACCGGCACTCGGCCGGAAACAGTTAAGCAGATGAACCCTGTTCAGGTTTTGAGCTCGTAAGCAATTCACTCCTCTCTTCTCCCTCTCCCTCTGACCCCTTTCCCTAACTATTTTAGGTGTGAATTGGTGAATCCAATTTACACCCACTTTGCACACCAATTCTCCTAAAGCTTGGCCTGTTTGTACAAGCCAGTTTTGACCTTAAGTCAAACTGTATTTAGTCATTTAAAATGTCATCTCGGAATGTTTTAAGGCCCAGGAAGGCTTTAGCTCTGAGAACTACTACTTAATCTCTGGCATCCTCTGCTGGAAACCAACATGTAGTACAATCAGACACTCTCTCATTGTTCAAAGCTAGTTCTGAGAAAACATACATTTATGTGTATTAGCAGACAGGAAAAATGTGCAAGTGTCTGTGAAATGAGTGGCAAACGGTTTAATTTCTTAATCACTGCACAAAGCAAGACATTTTCGAAAGACATCAGTTAATTGATTATATTCCTTCCCTTTAATGAATGTAAGTTGGGATTTGAGGTAATTTTAGACCCATTAACCCATTCATTACATGACATTATAGAGATTAATTGAGAATAAACGAATTGTGTAATATGAAACATTCAAAATGAATTACTTAGTGTTTTAATGTTACAGCAGATATATATTGCAATGTTTTTTGATTATTGCATAATGATTATTATTTATTGGCCTGTCAAACTTTGCATAGACCAACTGAAGGAAGACGTCCAGGCAAATTCCCAGGCAAATATGAAGATGTGGAGTCACGACTCAATTTTCAAACTCATTTCCCGTTCATTCACACAGACTTAGGCTGCAGCATTAGGCCTCATCTGGAATTTTAATGCACTCAATGAATATGCATCACAATAGCACACTTTTAAACACCCCTGATCCTTAACTTGTCCAAACATTGCTTGGGCTATTATGGACTCACCAGTTACACTTGTTCTAACTGTTCTAACTGTTCTAACATGTAAATGGTTTAAATACAAATTAAATTTGCAGAAAAAGAAAGTTAAAGCATTATACATGTGACCTGCAGATATATCTATCACATATTGTTTCCGAAGTAGAATTTCAGAAAGTCCTGCCAATCCCAAGTTTGTAAAATGCAGAATTAAAGAACAAAAAATGTGGTTGTAATGAATTTCCAACAAAGTATCTCAATTAGTTTTATTCCATGATTTCAAAGATCTTAATCTCTGGATTAATGGGGTGAAATAATTCAGTTTCTTGGTTGAAAATGAAACAATCATGATTGTCAAAAACAGACCATCATGATTGTTTAGGAGAAGCCAGGAGATGTTAGTTTAGCTTTTGTTTGTCAGTAGAAAGAAAGAAGTAGAAAGATTCAAAAATTTTTCATGTTTTATTAGAAATAAGAAGTAACGTCCCAACTGTGGCCGCACTAAATACAAATAAAGAGAATTTCTCAGAGACATAAAGGTGGTAAATTGCACAGCCTTTTTCAATGGTCTCCTAATGTTTCTCATTGTCCTGTTAATGAACGAGAAGAAGTGTGAATTACAAAGACGAGCCTGTCTGAGCTTGTCAGGAGTGCTTGATCTACTCTGTTGCCCAAAATGTGTGTCAAAACAATCCACAACAGGTGGTGGGTAGAATTCTAGGCAGTAAGTAACTAGACATTAATCCACCAGCTGATTCAGACCAAGCAACTTGTTGGCCAAAAGCTAGAAGTATGTGGCACATTTTTTTAATTATTAGAGATAACTTGTTTTTAAAATGTACATACACAGATCAGCCATGACATTTAAACAACCGGAATATTTTTGTGCCACCAAAACAGCTCGGACCCACTGAGGTATGAACCACACGACGAAAAGGAAAACGTGGTTTGTCAGACCAGACCACCTTTCATTGCTCCATGTCCCAGTTCAGAGAGTGCTTGTTTTTTTGGTACTTTTCAGGGTCGGCATGGAAGCATAGGCAGGTATTAACCACTGCATACTGACAAAACCCCACAAGACCTGCCGAGACGCTCTGACTCCGTTGTCTAGCCATCACAATTTGGCCCTTGTCAAAATGGCTCCTTACGTTTTCCCATTTTGGCTGCTTCCAACACATCAACTTCAAGAACTGACTGTTCACTTGCTGCCTAATATATCGCACCTCTTGACAGGTGCCCCTGTAATGAGATAATCAATGTTATTCCCTTCACCTGTCTGTGGTCATCTCAGCTATATACATGTATGTAGTGAGAGGAGACAGCATGGCTCCAGATTTTGACATATATAAAGAGTACACATATATAAAGAAACTCAAAACTAGAAGTTAAAAAAAGTGGTACAATGTAGTGGTTTTTTCATCCAAAAAAAATGCAAATGTTGCATCAGCAGCCAGGTGGAAAGCAGCAGTACTGGAATGTAATTGTGTGTTTTCTATGTGCAACAGGTCAACAGCAGTTCAGCATAAACAAATATACAATCAGTCTATGAAAATATACAGAAACTATGAGACGGCATCCAAGAACAAGTGTTACATGGATGTGTTCTTGCATGTAGAAGCATGTGCATCATAAAAGAGTGATGTGTAAAGTTCAAGGTGGAAAGTTGTGTGTTTGGGGTGGGAGTGGGGGCAGGCAGTGTGTTGAGGAGCTTGGGGAAAAAAAGCTCTCTACCAGCTAATGTTGTGGCTGATCAGTGCAGATGCAGTAAGTATTTGTGACTGCATACATTTTGGAAGGGTTGATGGTTCAGCTGCTGTAAACTTTTAGTTGGTTTGATTTGCTGTACATTCTGGGATGCCATTTGCGGCCGTTTTTGTCCCCTTGAGTCATTAGCGGTTAATGTTCTGGTGTCCTATGATCACAGATGCACCTGGGCAGTAATAAAAGTAACTTTGAGGAAACATTCAAGCTTCAGGACAGTGGGAGAACCAGAGGAGAGTTCTAAGCACTAAATCTTTAAGGAAGGAGTAGTGCAAGAAGATGTAAGCTGATTCAAAAGATTGAGCAGTTCTGATTTAGAATGGATAGTGCATCAGGAGAGGAGGAGCTTAAAGGTCAAGGAAATAAAAAAAGAGCTTTCAGATAATATAAAATAACCCTTTAGTCCCACAAGTGAGAAATTTGCGCTGTAATAGCAGCAAAGTGGGCAGAACAAAAGAAGAAAGTAGATGCCGCACAACAAGTAGAGTAAAAGCTAAGCAACACAACAGTTTAATATAAAAATTGGTATGAATACAAATATGTTTGTGTGTATGCACCAGAAGATCGCACATGTTGCACAGAACCTGAAATATTGCACATGTTCATTCAAATATTCAGATTGCAAGTCAGTTTGAGCCACACCCCCTGGTTAGATGCAGAAATGTGTTCTGACTAGAGCCATTCTAAGTTGGTGGGTGGGAGTGTAATCCTGGCAGGCAGGATTCTGGGCCGCTGCTCATTTGCAGGCCGTTAATTCTCGCATTGGAGCGCAGCCTTTTCTCGTGTTGGAGCGCAGAAGCAGATCCGTCATCCTCAAATTTCAGGAATTTCCCACTTGCAAAAAGAAGAGGGCGACATTTCTCGGCTCTGTTCTCTCCGTTAACTTTTCTATTCAGCTCCATTTCCCGAATAGGACCTCCTTCCCAAATTTAACCCCTAGGAGGTACTCTGCTGAAGTTCTCGGAGGAGCCTGGGCTTTGCAGGGGAGGCGAGTAGTGTTGCAGTCCCTTCGCAAAATGGTGTTGATGATCGAGCAGACAGAGAGAGTCCAGACTCCGTTTTCATCTCCTGAAGCGGTTAAATCCTTCAGGACTGAGAAAAGAGACGCACGGTTCCAAAATAAGTAAGTTTTTTATTACTATTATTCGTCCTCCTTCCTAGAGTGTAAACAAACATTAGCCCCAGTTAAAGGCTTTAGCAGCTAGACGTTGCTTAGTCGTCGAGTAACACTTTGTTGTCCTGGAAAGCAGCTGGGTTTCTTTAAAAGTCCCTAAAGGGAGAGACTAACTCGTGGTCCCAGCTGACTGAGTGTTTCTGCCGCCTTTTATGGACTGGAACTTTTCTCGCTCCTCACACGGTTAGCCGTTACATGCAGCTCCTCTATTAGTAGCTCACAACTCATAACCACAAACAGTTACAAAACTTCACCTTCTGCCTCATACTGTGTCATTATAATTTACTTCTAAGTGAAATGTCCACCTATCTTTCCTCGCTCGACCCCGTCTGCTCGTATTTGCATCCGTTTTGATTAACAAATATGTCACTCAACTTTAATGGATAGGAATTCCTCGGTTGACGCCATGTCTCCCAGCCAAAAAAAGCTGAAACTGTACACTGTTGTGGAAACACAGCATGACTTCATACACCTGGCACAGTGTTGAGACTGTAAAAACGGGCCGGATTCATTTCTGACATGTGTTTCTCTCTAACAATCCAAAATCCACAGGTTTCCTGTTGTGGAACAGCCCCACATCCACAATTCAGAGGCTGAGAATGGAGAAGAGAGGCAGGCCAGAAGTGGGAAGTCTGGGTTTGATTCCCAGCTGTCTGTGGAAACGGAGTCGGATCTCTCAGAGAGCAGGAAAAAATCAGCCCTCATGAAGTGAGTGTGATTACTTTCCACATAAAACAAGTCAAGTGGGTCCGTATAGTCACATATGAACACACCACATCACACAGTGTGAAACTCTTTCTCTGCATTTACCTCCTTCACTGAGTGAAGCAGTGGACAGTCAGCAACGCTGCATCTGGGGAGCAGTGTTTTGGGACGGTGTCTTGCTCAAGGGTATCCCAGTGGTGCCACTGGCATTCAAGCCCATGGCCTTCTGCACGGGCAACTCCTGAACCACCAGCTGTCCCATTTTTTTCCCCCAAATATAAAATGTATTGCGCTGCAAACAAGTGTTTGATGTTTAAACACAGCAAAGGAAGTCAGCCTGACTGGACTGGCTAACTTGAGATAATAAGTGAGCAGAATGTTTCAATAGATAGAGACAGGCAGGTTAATTTTTAAATTAGAACAGCAAATATTAATGAAAGATGATTAAAGATTGATAATGTAGTAACATGGGCATGTATAATCCCATAATTCGGGGGGTGGGGGTTGTTTACAGACTCTTTTTATGATACACACAGCTGCTCAGTGGTAGAGAGGTACTGACCGTACTGATCTTGTTACAGTAGCTGTAGCTCTTGTCAAAGAGGGGAATTTACGAGGCAGCAAGTGGACAGTCAGTTCTTAAAGTCGATGTGTTGAAAGGAGGAAAAATAGCAACGTGTATAAATCTGAGTGACATTAGTTGAGATGGAGCAAAAAAAGGAGGGGGCCTGGTCTTTTGTATCATGGTTCATCATGTAGACAAATGTGTGCGTCACTTACCTGGAGAAGCCTTCAAATTCCCCAGATCTAAATCCGATCAAGCATGAGTGGAGTGCACTACTTCACAACTTACCGAACTTAAAGGTTCTCTTACTAACGTGTAGGTGCCAGATACCACAGCACTTGTAGGTGCCAGATACCACAGATTTTGTGGAATTCATGCCTGGATGGGTCAGAGTAGGGCTGGATGATATTATGAATACACTCAATGTATTGCGGCTTGTTGTATATGAGAAATGACTAAATCACTAGATCATGAACGTCAGATGTAATTTTTTAAACCTGTATGAGACTCTCTTTGGAGTCTATCTCCTACACCAATCGTTCACCAACCAAACCATTCTTGGACAGATAAGTGGGAAGTGTGTTTTTCTATGTAAAGTGAACATAGTTAATTCCCACTTATTTTAAAATTTGTTCTAATAGAAACTGATCAATCAATATAAATAAGAATGTTTCAATGTAGACACTAATCCAGTCATTTATGAAGTGCGTTAGAGAATTCAAAATATTCATATACATTCTGCCCTAGAAAGTGCAGTAACTACCAAAGCTGAAACCGAGAAAAGTGGCTTTAAAGTTTGTTTTATTATGGATTTTGTAGTTACTGCAACTTTGACACACTCATTTCTCTGAAATGGGATAACTTTGAACCAGGATATTTTCTCATAAGACAAAGGCGACGTCTAAAGACGTCTAATATTTAGTTACTGCACTTTGACTTTGTAGGGCAGTATTGTGCATCGTAATGTAGTCCCTGTATTGTTTATAGACCATAAAATATCGCAATATTATTAAAATACTAGATCGCCCAGCCCCAGGTCAGACCTGCTGTGGTGACAGGATGGGGACCCACACAATTTTAGGCTTGTGATTTTAATGCTTAGTGTATGTATAGAATTGCATTAGTTATATGTCACCCCTGTATGAATTAAATGATCGAGGCCATCAGTGAATGTAGGGATGGTGGCTTCTTCTTTAAACAAAGTCTATACTTGTATGCGTCATGTTTGCAGACCCCACTGCTGTGTAAACGCTTTTATGTAACAGTGCACAGTGCCTTTGTGTGAAGCTTGGGATCCTGTCAGTTATGTTTACAACAGGGATGCTTGCTTTGTTTCCTCAGAGTGTAACATTGACTGAAGTCCGCTCTTTCTTCCTTTAGCTGAGAGGTTAAGGCAGCTCAATAAAGTAAAAAGAAAGACAGATCCAACAAAAGTAATGAAGATTTTGCTCTTCTGCTGTTCATGCTCACATCACGAGGTGTATTCCTCAGAGGGTTCTGCTGTACTGATCAGAAGACAGTTTAAGGCTAACTGAGAAACGAGTGTGTGAACAGCATCTGAAAAGCTTCTTTCTCTCCCCGTTAGTGAGCTAATGTTGTAAAAACTGTTTACCAATGCCTGGATATACACATTAGCCCCAAAAGTATTTAGATATTTGCGAAAACAAAAGGTTAAACCAAGGGGCCTTTACTTCAAATACACTGTTCCAGAATTCACTGTCGACTTCCTTTCAGTAACAGATGCTTTTAAAAGCACTGTAAGAAAAAATAAACTCTGAATGTGATGTTTTCATCTGTGTGCTTTACAGAAGCCTACTGTTAAATGCAGTCTGTATTTCTCTCAAGTGTTTTATGAATCAATTAAGTTTGCCAATGCTTAAAGTATACAAATAGTATTATCTTGGTATATTATATATGGCCTTATACTGCTGCAAAAATAAAATGAATTGTTTACAACATTGATAAAAGTGGCAGTGATTAGTTATGCATGCTTTGTCTGTGTTTGTCTGTCTTTTTTTCTTTAACAAGGCATTTTTTAAAAGGCTTGTAAGTTTATATTTTTTGCCATAGACCATTTTGAACACCAATTCTGTCATTTCTAAGCTACAATTACAGAATTGACCTACAAAATCATCAGCAAATCTCTCGAGCACCAACATTATAACTGTTACGTCATGATTTCAAATAGAAATTGCTGATTTTGAACTACATGAAGCTGGGTTTATTGTAATTAAACCCTAAACTACATGCAGCTAGGTTGATTGTAGGAAACACTGATGATCGTATGAAAGGGACACGTTTGAAAGCTGTTCTTTACCTTTCTCTCCTTGATTTTTGAAGGTTCAAACCAGTCGACCAGGCCTCAATTTCCCAAAGCCCAACAGACATTGAGTCAAAGCTGGAGAGGAAGGTCGCGAGATACAGCCAGGTATAAAAACACCTACTGGGTTGATCTAGTCTTGGCCTGTTCGTTTGCAAAAGCAGAAATGTGCTGTTTGTTAAAAACTGTATATTGTCTATTTACTCATTAAGTGAAAAAAGGCTAAAATGAAATGATTACGCAAAACATTTTCTTTTTTTCTAGTTTTCCAAAGCAAATGCTCAGTATCATAAGCTCTTCAAAGAAATAAGCAAGGATGAGATACTCAAACAAAGTAAGTCCTTGTGTTCACAGTTCTACATGATGCTGGTCAATCTCATGAGCTTCTGCAGACTCTTCGCTAACTCTTAAGTCAAACAGAGTGCGTCATTTCATTTGAATGGTATCAGTCCACTGATATCTGAGGTCAAAGGAATTTTTCTTCTTGTCTTCTCTAACAGCTCCTATCTGTCCTCAGGTTACACCTGTGCTCTACAGAAAGACATGCTTTATCAGGGAAGGCTTTTTGTCTCAGATAACTGGATTTGTTTCCATTCCAAAGTGTTTGGCAGAGATACCAAGGTATAACTCTTGACCGAATACACATCACACATCCATTCCAGCTTAAACAAGTTAAAGGATAAAATAAGACTTCACTTTATTTTCCTCCCGCAGATTGTTATCCCGGTTCTCTCTGTCACTCTTATAAAGAAGACAAAAACTGCCCTTTTGGTGCCTAATGCACTTGTGATCACTACAACAAATGACAGGGTAAGTATTAAGAATGTCACTTAAAAAACAAACAAACAAAAAAAACATTATATAAATGCCAACTGCCCTTGAATGCCAGTTGAACAACTTGGAATTTACATTAATTGACATTAAACTTAAGAATGTTTTTTGCTCTATGATGTTTATGTTGGAATTACAATGTTTTCTTATGACTGGAACAAAAGTAAAGTGTATTTATGATGTTTTGTTTTTTACTTTTATTTTTATCTTTGTATTTTTCAGCATGTCTTTGTTTCCTTCCTGTCCCGGGACACCACATACAAGTTCCTGATATCAGTCTGTGTTCATTTAGTAAGTGCATGATGTTTCAGTATTTATTTCCCATGCAGAAAGTCACTATGTTGTGCTGGCCTACAATGAAAAGTCCTAATGCTTCTGTTCATTTCAGAGGGAGAATACAGGAAGCACGCACATCACGTCATCTGCGGAGAACAGCTTCCGGGGGGACTGTCCGTCGCTTCCTTTGGTTAGCACGGATTTACCTGTTCCATACATGCATTTTCTAGTCTCCAGCCCACCATTATGTTTGTCATGTGACTTGAAAACAGTGCTATATCTATTCCTGTGCAGATTATAATGTCTGCACAGCATTGGCATTTGTTGGCCCCATGTAATTTCCTAGAATATGCTTTGCACTTACACATAATGTACCTATCCAGTTTCAGTTATTTCTATAGATTCTAGATCATTTAAAAAATGTTGTATTATAATACAGTTCGCTGTGCTTTTGCAAGCTATATCACAGTTACTCATGATAGAAAATAGACAAACAGACTCAGCAAGTGAGTTAGACAAGGCTGCACTGTACTCGTCCAACCTGTACACATCCAACCTGTGAAAAGGTTTTAAAGTTAGTGGAAGAAATATCAGTAAGCGTCAGTACTTGGATGGAATAGCAGAAATTCAGGAAGATCCTAAGACGCTTATAAGGAAGTCAAAGAACAGAGTAAGATGAGAAACCAGCTCGATTTGTAGAAAACAAAGGTTAATGCAACATGGAAGACTAACTGTAATAATGGTAAAGTTGTAGTAGGACAGCTTTCATCTGTATTGATTATTTGCACTTTTCAGTAAACGTGATGGAGGAGGTTGTAAATATCCTTCAATGTAATGAGGTAGCTCTATAAACAAAGCTAAAGTGTCCAGAAAGCTCTCCAAACTGTCCAGATGCTTCTGTGGTTCTTTACACATGTGAAAATTGGACAGTGGGGGGAAAAAACAAGACAGGAAAATACTTATGCAATTGAAATTTTTATGTACCTTGGAGGCAAAGAAAATAGGCTATTGATCATTTTAATACTCTCTTTTCACTCAAAGACCAAAAAATCTTATTTTGGACAAATGAGAATAAAAGTGTTTCGAAAAATACAAAGAACTAATACTATCGGAGAAATACTGGAAAAAGCCAGAAGGAACAGACGATATTCTAGATACAAAAATAACTATGATCACCAGAAGTCAACTTGACAACACACAATTTAAAAAAATCACAATTGTTTAATGTAGCATAATAATCACAATACCAGCATTTTGTACTCCGCACGCAGCCCCTGTGTTTAACTGGTTTGTGTG
>JBBJLR010000037.1:5065313-5091449 GCA_037577145.1 Brachypetersius gabonensis
TTTCGTCCTGGACGTGGAACGGTGGACCAGCTCTATACCCTTAGTAGGGTCCTGGAGGGTGCATGGGAGTTTGCCCAGCCTGTCTACATGTGTTTTGTGGACCTGGAAAAGGCATTCGACTGCTTTGGGGAGTGCTCCGGGAGTATGGAATGTCGGACACCTTAATAAGGGCTGTTCGCTCCCTGTACAACCGGTGCCAGAGCATGGTTTTGCATAGGCGGCAGTAAGTCGGACTCGTTCGCTGTGAGGGTTGGACTCCGCCAGGGCTGCCCTTTGTCCATAAAAATTATGAACAGAATTTCTAGGTGAAGCCAGGGTGTTGAGTTGAGCGGTGTATTTTAGGTGAACATACGTTCAGTACGTTCACTTAAAAGATCGTGAACAACACAACACTTCTTCCCACTGCCATTCCTATTTAAGCGATGGGTTTTCTCCACTGTTTTCCGACTTGTTTTAGCTACTATTAGCAAATGAGACCCTTCATGACACACTACTGACTTCCAATCTTAGAACTTCCGTTTCATTCCGATTTTTAAAAAAAATGTAAACTACTAGTACTAGTCTATTATTGTGCCCTATTATTATTATTGTTAAGATTATTGGATGCGTCAGTCAACAAGAAGCCCTTTTGCAGATTTCGTCTTTGTTTTAGGACATTAAAACCCTTGGAGACTGATGTGGCACTAAATGCTGGGGAATTATTTTCTCTTACTATGAAGTTTGGCATCTTAAACAAGCGTCGAGAAACAGCTCGCAGCCAGTAGGCTACTCCGCAGCCAGTAGGCTCCTCCGCAGCCATCAATGTTTAAGAGAACTGCCGAAACCATAATGTTTATTTTTAGACATTACTTTGCCAGAACTTTGTCTGCCGAAGCTTGTTCAGCTCCACCCCGTTGTTCTCCATTTTTTCCCCTTCGGACCTGCATCAATCTCATTATTAACCTTAAGTGCCCTCAGTTGATGGAAACCCGTCATAGTGACGGAGAACTTTAATCCATGAAGCGCCTTTATATTAATTCTTACACAGCTCTGATGACAACTTTTGAGGGACCCAAGGTTTATCTAGAGCAGTGGTTCCCAATAGAGGCTGACATTTTTTCTGGAATCCCGTGGGTCACGGGAATCCCGCGGGACGGGAAACAAAATCACTTTTAAAAACGTGATTGGGACGGGACTGGAAAAAATGTAAGCGGGAGTGGGCAGGACCGGGAAATTTAAGTGGGCGGGACCAGGAATTTTTTTAACGTAACTGACAAGATTTTAGCCCCAAAAAACAACACGGGAGTGGGAGGGAATGGGAGTCATTCTTCTGGGATTGGGACGGGATTTTTTTTGTGGGAGTGGGACGGGAGAGGTTTGAAAATTCACTCCCGTGTCACCCTCTAGTTCCCAACCCGAGGTCCTGGCTGCCCCTAGGGGGCGCTAGAGATCAAAGGGGGGCACTGAATTTTGTCTGCATTGAATTTACCAAAATTATAATTGTACATATTAAATTCTTAAAGAGAGAAACATAAAAGTGTGCGTGTATAAGAGTATAATTATTATTATAATTAGTCACTTCATTTTTTTTGTGCGTCTATGTGGGTTGGAGTTGGGAGGCCTGGCTTGTCTTGGACACAGGCAAGGGGGGCTTCAAGGAAAAAAGGTTGGGAATCACTGATCTAGAAGAATGAAAAACAACTGCAAAATACCCTTAAAGAAAAAACACACTTTCCATCAAAAATAAAAGAATGTTTTATTTGTACAAAGAATCTGTTATCTCAGGGTAGCATTGACAGATAAGTGCTCAGAAAACAGTTCACTGTCTGTTTTTTCCTTTTTCGTTTTAAACCTTTTCATGACATGTCACCTTTCAACACACAACAAACTCCTTGAAAGGCTAAACCAATCAAACTGATCAAACTAACCAGACACTTGAGATTATTGTGAGATTGCTGATAGTTGTGGAAAAGAGTCTGGATTAATGAAAAGGCAAAGCTGAAACTGGTAGTGTTTTGTTCCTCTTTAACTGTTGTGTTCAGATAAGTCTTCTGTCAGTCTTCACTCAAACTTGATTCCTTGTGCCAGCGGCAGGTCCTTGCTGTAGTTGATGGTGCTGCACAACAGAAATTTATATTTTTAGGGTTTCGGTTCATTACAGTTCTAGAGTATTTCCTGTTTTGAAGTGTATGTTAATGAATAAACTGTTTTAAAGTTTATTCTGAGGAGCAATATAAAGCCGGAGTCAGATATTAATCCCCAAAAGGTATTAAAAATCCTCAAAAACGTAACATGCAAGGGCAAAAAAGTCTACATAGTGAATTGCTTTCAATGCTTATGGTGTCTACATTTAAACTCAAATCTCAAAAATGTTAGTAGTTACACAAAAAAAAAAATATAGAAAAACACAAAAACTACCAAGTACTACTTTCCATCAACTGTGAGGGAATTATTTTTACTGACTACTGCTCATTTTATTTCTAAGTTTACTTTATTTTTACGCTGTGCTGGTCATATTCACAGTTGAAGTTGTTCGGACAAGGACCAGCAGAGAGAACATATAGACAGACAAGCATATTTAGATATAAATATAAATCCAGTAAAATTGGTGACGTTTTGTGATTACAAGAATTTCAATTATAATGCATTATACTACTTTGTAAAAGTAATTACTGGAATGAATTTGTATTGCATTATCCCAACTTTGAAATGGCCCCTGACGAATTCTAGCACTGTTTAAGTTTTAAACAGGCAACACTCACCACGTAGACCTTCTCATGTACTGCTTCCACGAGTCGCTGCCCGACTCACGTCCACCTCCTGTGTGTTTTTCCCCGCCTGCACACACAAAAACACCCAGGAACGACTCTGATATGCCTTTCCACACAACCCCTTTAATAATACTAGAAAAAGAAAAGGGACTAAACCCACCGAAAGCTCCTCCAATCTCAGCTCCGCTGGTTGGAATGTTAACGTTAACGATGCCGCAGTCAGAGCCTTTGGGTCTGTGGAGAAACAAAACACAATCGATCTCCAGCGTTTCCACATGAACGTATTGGACAAGAGCAAGTCTGTATTTCTACACCACTCGCAAATGAGCACAGATTTTATTTACTACTGTTCTTTTGCATTGTGTGCCATTTCATATATATATATTAGAGCTGTCAGTAGATTAAAATATTTAATCGCGATTAATCTCATGTTTGCCATAGTTAACTCGCGATTAATTGCACCTTTAAGTCTATACTAAATATACTGTTTTTAATACTCTTATCATAGGACTCTTAACATAGGAGAAGAAAAATATGTTTGCTTTGTGCAGATTTATCTTTAATAATGACAAAAGTGGAATAACAGTGTAAAAAAAAGACTGTAAATAAATAAGGTAATTTTTAACCGCAGTGTTCTCTTTAACACAGTCACACTGCTGAAGTTCAAATATTTCTGTATAAACATTAATGTAATCAAATATAAAACCAAAGCTATTTTCCACTGCAGTGCGTTCACTATTTATCTAGTTTGTTATTGAAAAACAAGTTCCCAGAGCCTGGGAGCGCAGCCATTATAGCAGCTGCAGCGCATGTGGGTGGAACCAGTATTAGAGTCACATTTGGTGTAATGATCAGGCGTCTTATATGGACAAAAGTAATGAGAGCGCCGTATGTGTCGGCAGGATTTTGTGGGGTTCAGATGTCCCATTACTTTTTTCCATATTAAATAGCTCAGCGCTGGTGTTCAGGGGCGGACTGGCAATCTGTGCTTTCCGCAAAAGGCCGAAATGTGGCCGAGATGCGAAAACCCAACCTGGTAAAGAAAGTTCCAGTCCGCCGCTGCTCGCGTTACTTCGGTGAAAGCACAAACTTTCAAAATAAAAGGATTTTAAAAACCTGCGTTAACGCACGATAAAATAATTGTTGCCGTTAAGTAAATAATGCGTTAACGTGATAACGCGTTAACTTTCCCAGCCCTTATATATATATACATATAACAAACTAGTTCATTTATAGTTCATACCAGCGTAGTCTGACTCAACTATAAGTGCCACCTTAAGGTTCATTATGGTGTTATGAAGGGGTCTTTAAAGGAGTCTTAGTACTATAGTGAAGTGAATCAGTGTCTGCATTCACATGCTCAAATCCAAAGCACATCAAACTTAGTTCTGAGCCACAACTCCCTGTATCTTGGCCTTTTTTCTAACCAATCTAAAATCAGTTTACAAAGATCTTACCTGGTGAAATGGAGAAATAAAGAAGCACTATGACTGCCGGGGCTGGTGGAGCACATTTCTAATAGTGCTTAGGTCAACTAAGACCTTAGTCAGACCATGACGATATGATATCGCTGGTTACGTGATCATATCAAACTGAGCCATGTCAGAGTGTATAGAAACTTAGCAGCATGAGCGGCGCCCTCACCCTAGCCAGCGGAACACTCTGCCCATGTCTTTTGTGAAGATGCTGCTAGACAGGCCTTGCTTGACTTCATTATTCCAGGCAAAGGCCTCTTCCTCTGTCTGAGGATAAATGAAGAAACATGTGTTAGGGCAAAAAGCCACAAGACCTGAAAACCCACATGCTTGTAGGGAAAATAAATAATGTGTACCTTGAATTTGATCACATAGAGAATGGGGACGAAGGTCTCAGTGTGGACGATGGGGGCGTCATGTGCCAATCCAGTGAAGATGGTAGGCTCCACGTAGTTACCAGGACGGTCCATTACCTGGCAAATGAAGGTCCGCAAGTCATTTCTTTAAAGAGCTTCAATTCTACTACATTTGTTATACTGTCACTTTTCATAAACTATTTGCATTACTGATCACTTATAACTGTTATAGTTATTTTCTTATTCTGTTACACTATTGCCTCCTGTCTTTTTTTTTTAATTCTTGTTGCACTTAGCATTCTATGACAAAAAATGTTTGTTCTTTCTTATCTTATATCAGTGTACTACCACTATATATATTGCCAAGATAAAAATGTGAATTAGCAATATCATAGTAAACTACGCATAATAACCATAATCAATTTCAGCGTAAAGGCTTTTGCGAATTTGATATTGCAAAAGAAACCACCATTAAAACTAGAAATGAGCCCTTTTTGCAGAACATGACAAATTGTATGCTGTAAACATCGCCTATATTCCAGGGGTTTATAGGGGCTCCAATGGCAGTCACATGATCCAACAAACAATTTGTCAAATTATGCAGGGAGTTTTTCGAGACATTTTGCAACTGAAGTATAAACCCATCAAATGTCATTATATTTTGTCCATAACTGACTGTTTCCCTACAGCATTTCCATCCCCACCAAAACAATCCCTCAGCAGAATAATCCTATGACCTTCAATATAGATTAAAGTGAGATCTGTGGGATCAGAGTTTGCATTCAATTCTGGAGCACCCCAGCAAGGCTGTAGACACCTTCCACACTGCATTAATGCCTTACACTTAAACTGTTTTTGGTGCAGCATTGTACCTTTCCACCACACACAAGTGTGCCACCCTGCTGCTTGGCCTGTTCTATGGCAGCCAGGTACTGCTGAACAGCTTGCTTGGTGTGAAGTGGCCCATACAGAGTACTTGCTGTAGACAAAAAAAAAAAACAAAAAACAAAGTCATCCATTTTTGGGTGCTCTTTTACATGATCGAAATGAAGGGACCCTGAAGGATCCGTCCCCAGCATCTTTATTTAGGGGAAAGTAATTGCGCAGTATTTTGTTGTAGCTACAGATTTTCAAGGTGTATTGACTCGTCTTGATTCCAGTCTTACTTTTTTGTAAGTTTTGAAAGGTACAATAATGTATCTTCCCTTTGGAAATATGTAAAGCTAAAATGATACACCCTTCCTCTGGGAAACTCAATGCAGCGTAGCCTTAAAGCTCACTTAAAAGCACTTAATGTTGTACATGAGGGTACATAAATGTTTTATTTCAGACTAATGACAATGCCCTCCTTTTGACAGTAGACACTGCATAAATGGATTGTGGTCCTTTTTAATTATCCAAAATATTTTCACATTTTAAAAATAATAAATTCGTAACTTCCTTGGTTTTTTTTGTAACTGGCCGAAAAACTTACGGTCCCAGGGGTCACCAATGCGGACTTGCTTGTAGGCTTTGGCTAACCTCTCCACGACCTCATCATGAACACTCTCATGCAGCATCTAGCAAATACACATATTAGAAATAGTTTACTACACCAGATACGTGCTTCACCTTAAAACCAGAACAGGTAACAGCTAAAATGAAGAAAAAGAAAGGAAGTCAAGAAAAAAGAAAGGGCTCAGTTAATAAAGTATTTATTGGTGCTTTTGGTGCCCATGTTTTACTCACCAGTCTTCTGGTTGTGGTGCAGCGCTGGCCTGCAGTTCCCACAGAGGCAAAAAGAGCTGAGGGCACCACCAGGTTCAAGTCAGCGTCCTCAAAAACTGATGAGAAGAGACGAGTTTTAAACTTTCTGATGTCTAATGAAACACTAGAGGCACTGAGTACTGAAGTGGAAAGTGTTCTTTGTCATGATGAACAGTAATAATAAGCAGGAGTGCCATCATGTATCATGGGCATCATCAGTACTTGCAGAATACTGAACAAGCTTTTATCATGCAGTGTACATATTCGGAAGGTCGCTGGACAAAAGTATTGGGACACCATGGCGAGGTGAATAACCCCTGATCTACTCGGGCTAAAAATACAAATGAGGGCTTGTTGGAAAGGTCTCCTGGAGATTAATCGAACTGTGGACTTTTAAGTGTCCGAGTGCTTGCACAGAGTCCCCTTGTGTGAAATCATCCATATATTTACTACCACAAAATAAAAAGGCGAAGGATATTTGCAATTTCTGCACTGTTGTGGGGATTTCCGTGTTAAACTAAGAGTTCGGTTCTCAAAAAAAAAAAAAACTGCGTATGACTGAATCCGCATCTCCTGGTCCTCATAAACCTGGGGGTTTACTGTATGTATGAATACATGTACTGAGTGGATATAAAATATACGTAGAACACTTTGGATATACATATATGAACAGGCACGCAATGGAGTGACAGGCATTGACAAAAACAGTAATAATACACCAGAAGAGCTGCACATTATAACTAGCACATGTATAACATAGTATAGAGTATAGTAACTGCATGGTAATGAGTAGCTCTATGGCAGACCCTCTGGCATTATGTTTATAATTAGGACACTAAGTGACTAATAATCTTACTAACTTACACATTTATTTTCACCATTTGCTCCTTCTTAGATTTCCAAAATGGTGCATTATTATTATTATAATATTTCTCTCACATTTTAATAGAAACCATATTGCAAGCCCTGAGGAATAGGCTATATTAATGAAGCCTAAAATCTATGCAATAGTCTATTAGTTTTACTTAGACAGTCTCATTACATAGTCATAGTGCTTTGGGACTTTAAAGGAAGTGCACTGTTGAAAAACCTACAACAATTATTTAAAATAAGCCTAAACATCATGACCCATGTTGTGCACAGTGAAAACGTCCTCAGAGTGTTAGATGGTATATTTTTGGCTTTTCATTTACCATGATTGTGTACAGACCCAACAATTGCAGCTCACATCTTCTGATGAAAGACATTATAATGAGAGACTATTTGAGTATCTTACCAATGATGGCGTTGTTTCCTCCAAGCTCTAGCAACTGGCGACCTTTTCAGAAAACACAGTTATTTGTAAATATAAAAATGATCTTGAAGTATAAACACTTTCAAAATGCAACCAATAAGCTGACCTGTGATGTTACAAGTGTACAACCCTATGTTCACATGGGACATTCAGTATTTAACATCGTCGCTGGCAGAGCAGCCAAAGCGAATGCTGACGCTCTCGATGCTCCTTGTGTGAACATGGTGTAAGAATAAGTGAACATAATATGCCAACAATACAGGTCACTCACCAAACCTCTCCTGCACCATCAGAGATACCAGTTTGCCCACGTGAGTGCTGCCAGTGAAGGACACCAGGTCCACCCGCTCGTCTTTAGACATCGCTGTGCTGCAGACAGGTCACACAAACCGCTAAACTTGAACCATGAATACAGACACGAATGAGAACATTAAGAGCCTCACATTTGCATGATATGTGAGAAATACGGAACAATTACACCAACTGGCAAGTTTCATGTGGCTTTATTGCCAAAACCCTCAAACCAGCAGAAAACAAAACCCTTTTATTCTGTTTACTCGCCTGGTTTCAGGCTTGCCAGTATGTTAAAACGCATGCTGTACAGACATAACTGAAGTACTGAACATTTTTATCTCTTGCTTATCTGTTATATACATAGAAATGTGAAATAATTGACAAAACATTGACTCTGAATCAGGCGGATACACCTTTTAAGGGCAGGCTAGAGCAGACAGCCTTGACAATGTACTGTTACTGGGTCATTAACAGTGATGCATCAAGTCCAAATTGCGGGGGTTCAGAGCCCAAACTACATAAAAGTGCCTCTGTCCAAAACAAGCTCACTGAATATTTTGTTGGGAAACAGCAGCGCTGCACTTACCCAACGTCAGCCCCTCCACACGTCATGGAGCAGATAGCACCAGGGAGGTTATTCTGCTCCAGCACCTCAGCAACAATCCTGAATGTAAAGAAAAATTAAAACAAAGAAAACGAGCATGATGTAACCTTCTAACAATTTAAAGTCAAAGTAAAGACAGAAAGTGAATAGCGTACAGCATACTGGTTTTAATGTTTGGCCACAGCAGCAGCGGTCATTACAAATGAGAAAATAACTTCCTCAATAAGACATTTATCTAGGTCTTCCTCATAATTTGGTTGAGCAGTTTTACTTTTCAGCGAAGATCAGGCTAAAGTAAAAGGACAGCTGCTTCTGCCTCGGACCAGGGTCTGTGACGTTGTCTATAATTAAAATAAGATATTGCACTGTAACCCAATGTTGGGTAGCTGTGGACTGGCTGCAAGATTCTATGTGATGACTGTTGATCAGCATGTCTCATTTAAACACTTTTGTATGACCTTAACGTTAGTGCTGCTCCTAGACAAACAGAACATGTTATTTCACTTAAAAACACAGACTACAACCTGTCGATTTTGAACGACTGACACTTTACAAAACAACTTCAAATGTTAGACATGGGGAAAGTGAAGAAAAGTGAAGATAAAACAGATAATGCGGCTAAAAAGACAATAACTTGTGATCTCCTTAGCCTATGGTCATACAGTTCATTCCCAAAGGATATATTACATTTGCCAGGGTTGGTTTTTTTTCTCTGAAAGTGAAATTGCTTTCAGGGGGAAATTTGGTTCATATCCTGCTGAGGGCAAATAAAAGCCTATATTCTCAATCATAATCACTGCAGTAATATCTTCCCTACTATGAGGATTTTATTTGCATCAGACCAGGGAGTTCTACGACACACTTACTTTGTAACTGCTACACTGGTAAGGGGTGTGGTTGGAGCGCCTTTCCTACCAAGAAAAAAAAAACCCACAAAAGTAATTAAGAAAGCAGAATAACTTATGTCCAATGTCCTTCATGTGTAAGTTAAGTCTCTTGCCTGCTTTAATGCATGGCCTAAAAATGATTCTGAGGTATAGAAGGCTCACCAAAGGCAGACATTGCCACAGATGAGAGCAATAGCATTGTTCCATCCGTACACTGCTACAGGGAAGTTAAAGGCAGTGATGATGCCCACCAGGCCCACAGGGTTCCACTGCTCAATCAGGGCATGGCCTGGTCCTGAAATTACAGCACAAGGATGTTTAGTGACTTCTTTATAGGTTCTTCCATAAGGGCTGCATGATATACAGCTCCGGAAAAAAGTAAGAGACGACTGCAATTTGTTTTTAAATCAGCATCTCCATGAGTGAGAACTGTTCCATGTATCTGTTCAATTCCTCCACAAGCACCTCATTCTGCTTTATAAGGGACTGATTAGTGAGGAAATGAGGAAAAGTATAAAAACACTGCTGTAATCGACTCTCTCCTCTCACACTGAGACCAGTTGGATGGCGAAACACTACTAGAAGTAGGTCATTATTGCCATTTTGTTTAAGAGTGAACGATAGAGTAGTTTTATTTGAATTATTCAGGTTCTGTAAACACTGCATCATTTCTTCTATTTTGATGTATTGTTATTTTCATTCAAATTATGCTCCAAAGAACCATATTTTATTTGAAAATCAGGAGAAATATTGTCAGCAGGTCAAAACTAAGGCAAAGCCATTCATTTT
This sequence comes from Brachypetersius gabonensis, assembly GCA_037577145.1. Taxonomy (NCBI): domain Eukaryota; kingdom Metazoa; phylum Chordata; class Actinopteri; order Characiformes; family Alestidae; genus Brachypetersius; species Brachypetersius gabonensis. The sequence goes on from JBBJLR010000037.1 coordinate 5,075,509, forward strand.
AAGACTTGCAGCTCTAAAAGATCAAACCTGAGGAACTGACCATTTTTGCTCATTTTTTTCCCCCAGAGCTGTATATTGTCTGTATATTATCGCAACATTTGCAATACTGGCATCACAAAGAGCTACAATTAAGGCCTCCAACCAGTCACAATGTTATGAGCATCCCAACCCATCAAAACTTATCAACTATAAACTCATGACAAAATAACTATAGACAAATCTGACCATCAGTGGGTGATTCAACAAAGCTGACATACTTTCAGAGGGCAGGACAGGGCCGCCAATCATGCGAGACAGTCCAACTGCGTAGTCACACACATCAACGTACTCCTGCACCTCTCCGACGCCCTCCACATAGATCTTCCCCATCTCCAGAGACACCTGTTGATGAGGCAAGGATCTTTCACACTCACTACAATAACATTTCATTGAGAATTCTAATCAGAATCCAATCTAATCTCACTAAATAATGCAGAAAGGTAGCTGTACCAGGCTGCCAAGAACTTTGATCTTCTTCCTCAGAGCATCTCCTATCTGTCTCACAATCTCACCTCTCTTCGGAGCGGGGATCTGTAAAAAAAATAGAGAAACCCACAAATGATTTAAAAGGTAAATACGGAAATAGAAGGAACAGACAATCATTTTCTGATGTGAACGACAATGTTCACAGGAAGTTAACACCATTTACATTACAGTCATTTGGCAGATGCTTTTATCCAAAACGACTAACAATACGAGGAAACAAAAAAAGTTTCAGGACAGTGGGAGAACCAGAGGAGAGTACGAAGTGCTAATATCTTTATATAAGAGTAGTATAAGAAGATAGATGCATTAGGAGCTCATGGTTGGCTTAGGCAGCTCATTCCAATAGCAGGGAACCACAAAAGAGAAGAGTCTGGACTGGTTTCAACTTTACGGAACTCATCCTCAAAGTCTGTTATCTTGTTTGGGGTGCTATACTTACATCTGCCCACACTTTCCAGGCCTCTCGTGCTTTCTGTACCGTTTCCTCATATTCAGCCAGGGTGGCCTGGTTGAACAGTAACGGATGAATTAATATTTTATGAAGATCAGACATCAACAGTGTGGTGTAACAGAGGTTTACCTATTTGTTTATTTATTTACTCCACTCCGGACATTTAGCACACAATGAAAATGTCATTACAAAAATTCCATTACAAAGCCACCAGTTAACATTCTGTATGAAAAAGGAGTTTATTTCAAGAATAACTGGTTATATCTGTACAACATAACTGGAGATATTTTAAGTTTCGTGGCTGTTACTGGTCCCACATTACATACAGAAGGCATCATGTGAATATATAATACCTGTCGCACTCTGGCAATGGGCTCATTGTTAGCAGGACAGTATGATGTGACCACCTAGGAGAAAAAGGAGAGATGTGGTTGTCATGTGAAACTGATCAAAAACAGAACGAATTGTCATTTAAATATTTTTGAACAGAACAAGTAATCTGCAATTGGACAGAATAAGAGAGTTATTCTTAAAACAGCATTCACCAAGTATAACTGTTATAAGTCTGTCAACTTTGATATCTCAGCTATTTACATTAGCACTTTGTACTAATAATGTCAAAAAAACAATCGCTTCTCAGATACTAATTGACTTAAATGCCAGGTGAGCAGTGTGTTGTGCAACTAGCAGTCCTGGGATTCAAACCCACAACCTTCTGATCGCAAGGGCCACCAACTGCCCCAAAAGCACCGAATGCAATGTGTGAGGGCCTAGGAAGTAAAGAATCAAATTTTTCTAGAAAGTGGTACCCATTTACACATTAATTGAACCCTTTCGAAGACAAGGGATAATAAAAGGATGCTTTATGTAGTGTGTGCGTGTGTATATACATAATATGAGCCATAAATATATGGTCTAAACCTCTAAACTATAAGTAAAATATGGCATTTATTACAAAGGGTATAACAAATCAGTAAAGTGAAAAAGAATACTGGAATTTTATACTGACTATTTTTTGGATTTAAACAGACTTCATATTTTAAGCATGCTTTATATGTGCAAATGTTAAACAGCAGTTCGGTGTAAAGACATGGGCATGCACTGCTGAGGACTTTACATGCTGTGAGGACATGTGAGTTTTGACACATGACAACTGGTCATCAGCTATGGATATGGTTACAAGGCCACTTTCTGGGACATCCACACTACTGAGAACCACAAGGTGTCACTGCTGCAGAGAGTGAGGAAGTTGCCAGTTAGCCTCACAGCTAAAAAACAAACTTCTTGATGACAATTTTTTACGTGTTGCACATCCTAACCACTTGCCATGACTGGACTGGACACAGTTCCAGTCTCTGTCTAACAGCTTGTCTTCCTTGGACATGAGATGCAGGCTTAGAATAGACAGGCAGGTGATTTATCAAGCCTTGCTAACTTGCTAACTACTAAATTTTGAGCTAAGCCCTTTAATAAAGTATAAATGTCATTACATGTTTTAATTTACTGGAATTCCCTTGACGCTTGAAACAATGACACGCAATGCACTGTAAAGGGGTTACACACTGACACGCTAGTTGCTGCAGCTACACTATGGCCAAAAGTATTGGGACAGACGTGTTTTTAGGGTTTGAGTAAGGCCCCTATTATAGCTGCAATGGGGCACCAACTCCTGATTAAAGGTTATGTATTTGAATGCCATGTCATTAGAGTCCCTGTTGGTGTAATAGTCAAGCGTCCCAATACTTTTGTCCATACTGTTTACTTTGACATATACAACGAATTAAATCAAAATGTAAGGAAGAGCTGTTTAGTGGTACCCCAGTCATTTCAAGAAGGATTAGAAATTAGTCAATAATGCACTATAATATAGTACAGGACACTTTATTATTATTATTGTTACATGACACTCAACAAGTATTATAGTTTGTAATCTGTCCTAGCTGCAAAGGGTGACTAACTCCTTGTTAATGTCTGTGTGTTTGAATGCAATGTCAAAATCCTTGTTAATGTAAAGGTCAGGCGTCACAATACTTTTGTTCATATACATCTTCTAAACCAAAGAAACATGTTTCCAAAGACAAAGATCTCAACAAAGAGCACAAGACGTTTTATGATCGTGTGATAAAATATATTCAAATAATAAAATCACATACATGTACTAGGAATAAATCACAGAGCTAGTAATGTTGCACAACATCAAGTTCAGTGTCAGCAGACGTGTCCTTCTGTTTTCTAGGGAGACATCCAGACACAAATATGGATTTCAGAAGATCCAAGCTGTGTAGATGTTGGTTCGGGTATGTTATCAGGACCTTAGAACCATGCCTTCAAAACGCCACGTTCACAGAAAGGCCTCCACCACGTTAAAGCCTCTTTTTAACCCCTCGTGTGTTTATATTTAGAAGTCTTGTGGAAGCCATGTGCTTTAATCTTGCAGGCTTACCTCGCCCTTGCCTCCCCAGGAGCCGTTGTACACTCCGTGGTTGTCTTCGCTCAGGCCCAGCTCTTTCAGCCAGGAGTATTTGGGCTGCTGGATGAGGAGTGTGGACATGGCTGCGGAGGACCGGAGGTGTACAGAGCAGACTCTGGCTTTGAGAGCAGGGAGCCGGGCCGCTGTGAGAAGGAGGACTCGCTGCATGCTGGAAGGAAGTGGACCCTGGCCGTGGTGGAGGGAGGGACTAGACGGCCAGACAGAATCGCTTCTGATTGGCTGAATTTCTCCCACCCCCTATACACCTTCAAGCAGCCAAAAGCCAGAACAGAGCTTTCTACAATAATGAATTCTTTAAAATAAAAAAAACCCCGAAAACCTCAAAATGAAGACAGTTGCCTGAGAATGACGACAGTCCGTGTCCATCTGGAGTGGTCAACAATTATTGAAAACGTTAAGCATGTAACTGTTGTTAATTATAAGCAAGACAATATAAGATAAAACTGTGTCTCCATTTATTAGTCCTACTAGTGGGAAATATGCTCTGTAGTAGCAGCAAAGTGGACAGAACAAAAGAAAGCTGCAGCACAACCAGTAGAATAAAAACTAAACAATTGAACAATGCAAAATGTATTCTACTGCAGTCCTGAAAATGCATTTTTAAAAGTGCTATAATTAATGTTTCAAATCTCACCAACAGTACCCAATAATTGTCAGCCTGAAAATATATTAAAAAATAAATAAATGCAAAAGTTGCATTTAAAAACTGTTAGCTAAACGATTATATTATATTATTTTATATAATACTATAATAACAATGACTTAATCAATTCACTAATGACTATATTATTACAAAAATATAAATAATGAATAAATAATGGGGTGGAGGTAGCTCAGTTGGTTGGATACTTGCCTCTAGACCAAGAGGTCATGGATCCGAATCCTGCCTTCAGCACCACCACTGGGTCCCTGAGCAAGACCCTTAACCCCAAACTGCTCCAGGGACTGTACCCTGTAGTTAGAGAATGAAAGTCGCTTTGGATAAAATCGTCTGATATGTAAATTGAAATGTAAATCAGTTTCATGTAGCTTACATTTGAATCTGCAGGTTTTACCTTTGTTTTTGTCCCTTGATCTTTCTGACTGTGCTTCTTGCAAAATGAAATTAGATAAAAAATTGGCTCCTCAATATTATACGATGTAACGTAACGTTAAAACAAAAATAGATGATGCAATGTATAACTTTGTAACTTAATAAAAATAATCACCACAACAGTTACAGATGTAAAAATGAAACGAATTTATAATAGCTCCTAAATAATATATGATATAAACCAAAATTAAACCATAAATTAATGATAAAATTTGCGCTGTAGCTAAAAGGCTCATAAGCCTTTTCTACGACTGAGACCCAATGTATTTCTACAGCAGAGTGGCGCAGCGGAAGCGTGCTGGGCCCATAACCCAGAGGTCGATGGATCGAAACCATCCTCTGCTAACGTTTTTCTCACGTTTTTCTTAATAACGCATACTGTATTGATTTAGACCTGCTAAGCGTATATTTAGGCACAATATGTCATCAAGAACATCAAAAAGTTATGTATCTTTTAGAAAAATACAGAAATACACTACACTGACAAATGTTTTGGGGCAAAACTATAATACTTGCAGAGTATCCTTACAATATGACAGTAACAGTATATACCTTCGGAAAACGTTCCTGTTGAAATGACTGCGGTAGCATTATACAGCTTTTTCCTTTTTCTTGTAAGTAGTTTATTATAGAAGAGTACTCTATACACTATGTGGACAAAAGTATTGGGACGCCTAACCATAACACTAACAAGGACTTTAATGTCAGTGCATTCAAATACATAGACTTTAATATGGAGTTGGGTCTCCCTTTTGCAGCTATAACACCTTTCACTGATAAACAGGGGCCCCGAAAAACATGTGTCCCATTTGTCCATTATAGTTTGTCCATTATAGTGTACATGCAGTCTAAGGGGCAGAGGTTCTGGTGACGTCGCTAGTGTGTAACTACGACAAACTTCCGAGTGAGAGAAATGGCGGGTGATCGCCACAGAGACACAATGGAGGATTTAGAGGATGGAGAGATCAGTGGGTCCGACTCAGAGCCTGAAATGCAGGCGGTTTCAGAAGAAAGACACCAGGTAACAACATGCAAATGCGTGTCGTCCTCCAGGGCTGCGCTTTAATGCACTGAACCGGCCAGTGCTAGCACGTTGTGTTGCTAGCTTTCTGTTATACCTAAGTAAAGTTAGCCCTATTGCATGTGCTGATGGATTTAAGAGAGTTTTTATGGTATTTCAAGAAGTACAGGGCGACATTTTTGTGTGATTTGCACAAACGGGTCAAACTGCGGTGTAATCTTGTCAAAAGCTATTGAAGTCACGACCAAGCTGATTAGCCAGCTTCACTCTTCTGAACCTAATAGAATTTACTCCCGAGTTATGCAGGTTTCTTAGTCTTTTCTGCATCAGTAGCTTCTCAGCGTCTTAGCCCCAAAGGCTCGTTGCTGTATTTGTAAAATATGAATCCCTTGTCCTATCATTTGCATTGTAGTGTACTGTACTCTACTCTTCCACACCATATGGACAAAAGTATTTGGACAAATCTTAATACTTAAGCATGCCAAGACATTTTGGACTACCAAGACATTTTCCAAGTTTGTGGACACCGTTTTTGGGGATTACCCTTTTCTATTCCATCATGACTGTGCCCCAGTGCACAAAGCAAGGTCCATAAAGACATGGTTGAATAAGTTTGATGTAGAATAATTTGACTGGCCTGCACAGAACCTTGACCTCAAGCCCATCAAACACCTTTGAAATTGAACTGGAACCGAGATCGTGAGCCAGGCCCTGATCTCCTAAATGCTCCACAGAATGAATGAATGGGCTCAAATTCCCCACATACACACTCCAAAATCTTGTGGAAAGTCTTCCAAGAAGAGTGGAAGCTGTTACAGCTGCAAAGAGGGGATCAACTCCATATTAAAGTTTATATATTAGATTGCAGTGTCATTAAAGTCCCTGTTGGTGTAATGGTAAGGCGTCCCAATACTTTTGGTGTAATGGTAATGTATCCCTATACTAAATTACTAAATCTATACTGAATTACTTACTGCAATATCACAAGACAAGGAAAAGCTGTATAATGTATAAAGGATAGTTATTACAAAGTGTATACAGTTACAAACTATAATATAGTACAGGACACGCGTTTTATAGTTTTGTTTTGTATGTATCATAAGATACGAAAGAGGAAGGACTGTAGTATTGTTAGTAGTAAATGGTCATAGAACAATAAAGTCATATACATTTATATTTGTAGTAGAGTAGTTCTTTTTTTTATTTGTATAAAGTTACAGTTAATCTGTATTTGCAGTGAGAATGTTCTGATGCATCTGTTATTGGAGTTTTACTATTAAATGATTACAGTATTTCTATTTTTAATCATCATCTTTGATTTTTACAGGTGCCCTCCACAGGAACCTATGGAAGGCAGTCTTTCCAGAGCAGAGCACAGACAGCTCCATCTGTCAGCAGCTATCGCAGCTCCCTCAGGGCCGACTCCAGCGACAGTAACTCTGACTCGGAGGAAGAAGCTGCTCTGTGGAGGCGAAAGCGTCAGAAGTGCTCCAATGTGCCGGCCCCTTTGCCTCCTGCTCCTTTCAGAGGCCCCGGAGCCGTGGCAGTGCCCACAGGCCGTAAGGTGAACAACGTCTGGGGTTCTGTGGTGCAGGAGCAGACTCAGGAGGCTGTAGCCACTGAGCTTGGCATTCTAGGTATGGAGGGCAGGGTTAGTATGGACAGCCGTCAGAGCGAGACGTACAACTACCACCTGGCGCGCAAAATGATGGAGAAGGAGAAGAAGGAGCATGAGCAGGGCATGGAGGCCATGTTGGACAGCCAGCTTGAGGATTATATGCAGCAAGAGAAAAGCGACAGCCACCTCAAGAGGAAGCGATCGGCCAAGGAAAGACTGGGCCCTAGAGCTGAGATGGACGTTAAGGGGCGATATGAGATTACTCCAGACGACCCTGCAGACAAAGTGATTGATGAAATAGCACATAGGTGAGGAAGAAGGCAGTTAATCCTTGGGTGTCATCCATGCTTTCTGTGTGACAGCAAATGACATTACATTACAATCATTTGGCCGACACTTTTATCCAAAGCAATTTACAATACGAGGAAGCATTTAAGGTTCAGGAACGGGCAAGAACCAGAGGAGTGCAAAAATCTTCATGTAATTGAAGTAATATTAAATAACACAGGTCAACAAAAAAAAAAATCAGCCACAAACTTTTTGAATTATGAGTAATATTAGATTTGCAACAGAGTTGTATGTGTTTTTTATTAAACCGCAGGCACCAATCAAGTAACTGTTTCCATATTTCTGAAGTCAAATAGGCACACACTGTGGCATAGATATAATGTCAGTCAGCTGTTCCTAAACACAGATCTGGGTTGGAACAAAAATCTGAACAGTATTGGGGGTCCCTGAAGTTTTCTTTGAGAACCACAGAGGACTATATGAAACTTTACTTAAAACAAAATAGTAACTGCACCTTTGTGGTAACGTTGTACTTTCTCAGAGACAGTGCATTTGTTTTGTCAGTAATTGCACATATAGCATATTTTGCTTTGTTCACTCACCATGCTATATTTAATTCACATGTCTTTTTTTTTTTTTATTAATTTTGAAAGGTTAATGGAGCCAAAGAAAGATTTAATAGAGCGTGTCGTGGCGGTGATTGGTGCAAAGAAAGCTATAGAGCTTCTGTCAGAAACTGCAACAATCGAGCAAACCGGGGGTCTTTATACAGTGGTAAGTGTTTTTTAATTTGAGTATCTTTGCTGCTTAAATGTTATGGCTTTATGAACCTGGATTTTTCAGCCAGGTTCATATAGTATGTTGTATTTAGTCATGGATACATGAACATTTTCAAAGTGATTAAAGTCCGTTTGAGATTAGATTTACTGCATTACAATGCAGACAAGTAGTTTTTTGCATCGTCCTTGCACCCTTTCTACTAGTGTAGGTTCCACAGAGTTGCCACTAAGGGGCACCAGTGCACCTTGTTATACAAAAGCTGCACAAATATGGTCCTCATATGGTTGTTTTAACATGTAGAAAGAAAAAAACAGAAGTTTTCATCCTGCAGGATGGCAGCAGAAGGCGAACTCCTGGAGGCGTGTATCTGAACCTCCTGAAGAACACCCCCAGTGTTTCTCATGACCAGATCAAGGTATGTTCATGTAACGAAACAGGAGATTAAAGTACAATAGCCATTTTCTTAGTCCACTGGAATAAGGTTGTTTTTATCTATAATGGTTTATTAAATTTTGAAAGCAGGCTTGGTATATTATTATTATTATTATTATTATTAAGGTTGGCCCATATATGTCCAGGCTTGAATGCTTGAATATTTCTACAGTAGAACAGACTTATTGCAACAGTAAAGACCTATGATTGTGATTTTATTGCAGTAAACAGATTGGTTGTGTATACTGTTGAATTTTTAATTTGCAAAGGAAGGTGACTTTGAACAAAACTGAAGATTTGAATGAATTTTTTCCATTTATTAACACAATTTTCTCAATACAAAGACAATACCTGCTGAATATTGGATAAAGAAGTGAATGCCAGCATAACACTGCTCAAATACAAGTATTCAAATTATTCAAACCAGCAGTAGATAACTGATACATGTAAAAATATGAAGAAATGTGATGAGACCGTATTTGGCTTTCTTTTAAAAAATGATCTCTTTGTTTTGTAGGAAATATTTTATGACGAGAACCAGAAAGACTATAACTGCAAAAAAGCAGCCAAGAAGCGACGGAAGCACATAGTGGCCAAGAAGATGAAGCAAGCTCTCAACACTCTGAACCTACAGGAGCATGATGATGTGTCTCGGGAAACTTTTGCTAGCGACACCAATGAGGCCCTGGAGTCCTTAGAGGAGGTGCCGGAGGATGAGCCAGAGCCTGCACTGGGCACAGAGGACAGTCCGGTAGTTTATAACTCCAATGACTTAGAAGTCTTCTGATGCATGCTGTTGTGTCTTTGAGGGACTGTTTGACACAGCAGAGCTGTGCTGTTGTGTTTTTTGGTCATAGCCCAGCCAAGATGATCATTCATGACCAAACTGTACCTTAAGAGCGAATGAAAATCAGTATCTTATTGAAATAAGTTTTCAGACTACAAATCAGAAAACATACATTATGTATTAACACATTTGTCTTCAAACCATATACGTTATGGGTCTGTTGTTCATACAGGGATTGAGCCATGGACTATAAGTCCTTTCCATGGAGAATCTACTTGGCTTAATTTTTACTTGGGAAAACGTCCATATGTCATTTAGTAACAGCCATTAAAAAATGCACTTGCTCTCTGATTCTGTAGACCTAGTCGTATTAAATGGCTATAAACTTTCTTTACCCCAGTTAAGCCAAGTCACACTCATTTCAAGTCATTCTCTGCTGAAAATCAAGCAGCTCTTAGACTTGGCTTAGTCCATATCTAGAAAAGCTCTTAGCTTCTTAGAAATGTAAAGAATGCATCCGAACTCACTAAAGCCTGTTTGGTGCATTCAATACAAAGAATTTTCTTTCTCAAAGTTGTTGTTTTTTTAAGTACTTTATGTAAGTGTTCGAGGAAAAGGTTCTGCTGAGTGTAGTCTGAGCATCTGTCCTAATCCTAGTACTCATTTTGATGCTTGGAGAACATTGCACTTGCCCAACCTTCCTAATCCATAATGCTAACATGCATTTGAGTATTCATGTACACTAAGAACTCCGTGTACTCACTGTCAGGTGAGTGTTTTGATGAACGTGCCTCATAGGAGTGACATATTTGCAACTGAGTCCTGATCCTTAGGTATAAAATTGTAAAATAAAAAGGGTTTCACTAAAATTGTAAGGCCTTATTGACTCTTTACTGAACAGGCTCCACTTCAGTTGATGAGAATGTCAGTGCTCAAAGGGTTTGCTCTACCATTGTTTCGGATTTTATGCATCCTGTTCACAGCTTCATGTCACGTTATGTTCTGTTGAGACATAAGATCTTCGTGATCTGTCTCAGGTTTGTGATTCAGTCGATGGTTTCCTGTCTTTTGTGATGAACCTCTGACTCAGTCATCCCTCAGCCTTTCTTTGAAGAGCATTGTTAAAAGGGCCATTTATAACTGATGCGTAGACGAGCCTATTTCATCTAAGTAGTTTTTGTCCTAGCTTATGAACAGCTAGACATTTCCTCCATTTAGAATCAGCACTAAAGCCTAATTATGTATTTTTATTTGACCTAATATGCACTGCTAGGAAAAAATAATCTATTTCGCGGAGGCGTTTTACTCGAGTGTTATTATGACCGCCTCTCAAAGCTCCTCCGTCTGCTGGATGAGATTGAACCTCTCCACTGGTGGTTCAGGGACCTACCGATGCCAGAGAGCTCTGCAAGAGCAACTTTGAAAAGTTGTCATGGAGACATCTAATGTAACACGTCCGAATAAATATACGTTATTGTGGCTGTGCGATAGGATCTCTTCCACTTACAGGAACCAAAGGTTGTGAGGGCAAAGATAGTCGTGACGCTGCATGAACAAAAGGTGTCTCACAGAAATGGTATTCCATTATCACCTAACTCTCCTTAGACTATTGGATGGGTCTTTTTTTTTTATGGAAACAGCTTGACTTTTGCATTAGTACTTTCAATCTGACATATTTCTGACATATATTAGTACTTTCAATCTGACAATCTGATATATCTGACGTGTTTAATGACACTATGCTTGTAATTCTATCTATCGACATCGTCTTTAAAGCCAAAAGAAGAACTGTCAGACTAGTCTTACATTAGCCATGATGAGCAACAGCCTGACATATTGCTGTCTGTGGGTGTAGTTTTAGTGCAACATCCACAGGCCGAGAGCTGGCCTGTACTTCAGAGAAATTACATATGGAGATATGTCTGAGTCATTTCCATGAGATGTGAACAAGCAGAGTGCGATTTGTGTTGGAAAGCGTCTCTCCACCCCCGGAAAGGGAGAGCGGATTACAAAACCCGCGGATTGCCGGTTACTTTAATAACACAGTTGGAGAATTGGACCACTTTAAACAATACATAACACATCGCTCATTTCTAATATGTAGTTGTGATAATTTAAGGACCTGTGGTATATGTAATGAAATGTTTTCAAGACAGTACTGTGATATGTTCAGTGATATAATGAATGACTAAGAACTGTAACTAAGAACATTTATATTTTCATAGAATGCTGAAGTCGTCTTCTAGCTATGATGGCATGAAAGCCTTTGCTCCCATCTGGACCGTAGGGCAGACGTAGGACCCCAGGTGGTAATGTGTCTCCATTCAGCACCCTTTTTCCACTCGCCTGGCTGTGCTTGGAGGTCCCCTCAGAAGCTGGGCTTTGGACGGTGGCCAGCTTGCGCTTCTGCACCCAGGGGCTTCTGGAAGGAGATCTGCAGTCTGGTGTACGGTCCTGGAAGCTGCGACGTCCCAGTTCAGGACTTGTGTCTGGACTCCCCCACACTTCAGAGGCCAGGAGTGGTGACACCCGAGGGGCTGGCCCGACCACGTGGGCAGATCTGGGGCTAGAGCGTGGGCTGCCCCAGGGGCTGGAGCACACCTGGCCAGATGCAAAGCGAGGGATGTGTTGAGGTGAGGAGGCAAACTCGGACTCAGAGGAGCTACATGCTGAGGAGTCTTCACAACGGGACTGCAACTGCTCCATGCGCCGGTTCAGGACAGATACACCTTTGCTGTTCCTTCTGTCCGTCTCCAAAACTTTCTTCTTGGATGCTTTCCCGACCAGAAGCACTTTTAAGCTGCCTTCAGCCTGGGACAGCTGGTGGTAGGCACAGCCGGCACCTTCCAAATCCTCAAACTCGACCAGGACGCTCTCCTGCTTGAGCAGCTCAGGGTATCTCTCTCCATACCTCTGAATCTCCGGAGGAAGCTCCCTGCCAGGCCGGTTCAGCCGCACCGTAGTGATGCTGCCAAAAGGTTCCAGAATCGTGATGGCCACCTCCATCGTACTCTTGCGAGGCGTCTCCATGTTCTCAGACAGGGCCGGATCTGTGATGTTCCAGACCAGCAGCATCTTGCTTGGCACATGCGCGAGGACAGACTCCGGGACTGGCGCTGTTCTGCGCACCTTGTTCCCTTCGTCATTCACCTCCAGTTTGGACGAATGGCGTAAAGCATAAGCCGTGACCCGCCAGTCTTTTGTAAAGTGCTTCATCTAGAAACAGATCAAAAACAAGAGCCTACTTCATGAATTCATCCAAGTGCTTTTCACAGACACAGCAACTTCTTGTTGCTAGTGACCATTTTTGGTTGCTAGTGACCAGTTTGTTTCCTATATTATTGATGAGTCTTATTTTAATTTCCATTCAAAAATGGATTCAATTTACATCTTACAATGGTAACTTAACAGGGCAAGATGAAAAACATCTAATCAATGTAAAAAGTCATTTTGGAGCATTTTTTGGTCCTATAATCAACATAATGTAAATAACTGGAATCACATTACTCATGTCACACAATCTCAGACTAATTTTTGTGTTAGAAATGCCATTCAATTTGACACTCAAGGTTACTTCAGTATTTTTAGTTAAGGAGCATGATGCTCTTTTTCAGTTATTATTGAAGCTGTATTGACTTCAACTTTAGCCTTTTTATGCAATGTTTCTGTTTTAGAAAGTTATATTATAGAAATATAATGGGCTGTAAGACCACTGTCAGTACATTTACTTTGTACCTAAAATGTACAGCTGAAAGTGTAAAGTGAAAGTGACCATTCTATCACACGTGAACACACCACAGCACACAGAGTGAGCAGCACAAAATTCATCCTCTGCATTTAACCCATTCACCAAGTGAAGCAGGGGGCAGCCAGGAACACGGCGCCCGGGGAGCAGTGTGTGGGGACGGTACCTTGCTCAGGGTACCTCAGAGGTGCTTAGTGTATAAGAAGTAAACTGAAAGTGGATATTATAAACTCACATTGTTGGCATAAAATCAGCTTGAAGAAGTCTTCTTACCTTTTTAAAAGATGTGAGCAACTTGATGTTGACGTAGCCCATCTTATTCCTTCTGACATGTTTTAAAAGGAAAGCATCCTTGGCCAAATTCTCATCCGAGAGGTAATGTTCAATCAGTGAGACCATCTTTTGGATCAGATCAGCAGGCGGTGGTACCCAGTCATCAGGGTCTAAGTCTTCATCATTCTCATTAGGAAACGAAAAAAATCTGAGGAAAAGAGGCATGGTGTATTATAACACATTCTACAAGTATTTCACTTGCATTAGAACAAATCTGGAAACAATGTAGCTTACTTATGGTTAATGCTGTCCATTCTGTCTCCTGGTTAAAGGGGAGTCTTTGTTCTCTGGTTCCTCAAAGCGACTCTGTCTGTCCCTCTTCAATGACTCAGTTTGAAGATGCTTAATTATAATCCTGAAGCTTTCGAGTAGCCTGTACTCCGCTCGTCTGTGTTCTCCCTCAGTGTTATAAATCCAGTAGTTACGCCCACACCACTGCAACTGCTGTGCAGCATCTGACCAATCAAAAGCGTTTCGGAGGACAATGCTGCAACATGACATTTCCATTTGAGGATATTTCAACTCCCTGACATCAAAAGCGGCCCAAATATTGCTCACCCTTTTGCATGACAAAGACAGACGTTGCCCAGCATGCAGATTTTTGCATCATCCTCAGAACAGAGATATTTTTGTCTACCTAAAATGAGTAAAGGTACACAAAAAGCTTATTTCTACCTTTTCAGATTGTAACTTCTTTCAAAATAAAACTAGACTGAGTCAATGCAGCTTAAAACAACACACCTCCAATAGACCCTTAGAATCAGAAAACTTTATTGATCCTGAAGGAAATTGCTTATGTTATGACTGCGCAGAGAAAAAAAAATGTGTCTAAATAAATCCAATGCTGTTTAACACAAATACAGGGGTGTTAATACTATAGATAAATTACTTACTGTTAATTAAACTACTAATAACACAAAAGGTGTTAAGGAGTAAGATATTGCACATAATGAAGATCAGTGGTATAAAAGTCCTTTTGACATGAGTAGTGATATTCCCATGGTAAGACTGTTGCACATAAGATACTGTGTATAATGAATTGATTTAACGCCCAATAAAAACACTTCACATATTGTACATGGCAAAAAATATTGCACATAATAAGCTATTACACACAGTGATACTATTATAATAATGTTCCTTAACAGAAGGTGCTGAAAATGTCCATTTGAGGGTACCACCCTAACCATGGAAAGGACAAATAAAAGAAAATTGTGAGATGGAAAGACAATAGTTTCCTGCTGGTCAGACATTTCTCCTGAGTGAATGACCTCAGTAATCTCATTTTATTCCTTTTCAGTTTTTGTAGAGATCAGATTTTGCTCGGACTTGCCAAACAAATAAGCTTTAACCTCATGTCTCTTTTCATTTTAATTCTATTTCTCCTAATGTATTTGCTCAGAGTTTGCAGTTCCACAGTTTATAACATTGTGTCCTTATATCCCACCATAATTAGCACCATATAAACTGCATATCTACTATCACAAATTTGACTCAAACATGCCGAGTTGCTCAGTGTTAAAGTAAAGTGTCCCACTTGTAGTCACACATGAACGCAGCACAGCACACCTCCCCAAAACGAGAGGCGCCCGGAAAGCAGTGTGTGGGGACAGTAGCAGTCCTGGGATTCAAACCCATGACCTTCTGATCACAGGGGCAACTCCCACTATGCCGCCGGCTGCCCCATAACCAGATTTCCTTATGTGGTTTCTAACACACTTTTACATACTGATAGAAATCAGAACGAACACTGGTATATTAAAAAGGATTCGTACAGACAATTTAAAGCCTTAATTCTGCCTGTACTTGTGTCCAATTTTTACAGAAAGCAAATTATGACATTCCAGTGCCCATTAAAACAACTTGCTGTGATGGTCCTTCAAAGCTTTAGTCTTACGGAAGCTGAAGTGGGATTCTGAAATCAGAAAACACAATCTAGCCCTCCTCCCCTCAGGGGCTTTAGTCAAATGAGGGTTAAAACAGCGAGACCCCGGAAAAGTTCCTTGCTCGTTAGACTCATGTTAAAGGACTTCAGGGAAGTGTTTCAATATTTCAGATAAACTTGTTTGTGCACAGACCCTTGCTCAGTAAAACTGATCTTGTATAGTTGATCTTGACTTTGGAGTAGTGGGTGATTGGCAAATATGATGCAGCGAGTGTAGAAACTCGAGGTCTTCCCCTAATTCACAACCCTCTGGGAGACCACATGTCTCGGCACTATGTAACATTCCACAGCTCCAGCTTACTAGGCTTTAAAGCAGGGGTGGGCAACTCCGGTCCTGGAGGTCTGTACAGTCGTAGCCAAAAGTTTTGAGAATTACATAAATATGGGAAATTGGAAAAGTTGCTGCTGAAGTTTTTATAATAGCAATTTGCA
>JBBJLR010000037.1:5093162-5116134 GCA_037577145.1 Brachypetersius gabonensis
TGGTGTCAAGAAGGGCAGCAAAGAAGCCACTTCTCTCCAAAAAAACATCAGGGACAGATTGATCTTCTGCAAAAAGTGTGGCGAATGGACTGCTGAGGCCTGGGGCAAAGTCATATTCTCCCATTAAGCCCCTTTCCGATTGTGAAAACTAATATTTGTGTCATTCTCAAAACTTTTGGCCATGACTGTACTCCAGCACGGTTTAATGATTTCCCTGCTTACAAACACCTGGTTCACCTCATCAGTTAATTGTCAAGTTTAGCGAATGTGTTTGAGCTTGAGCTCTCCAGGACCGGAGTTGCCCACCCCTTCTTTAAATGATTCCTTAAGTATGTTTAAACCAAGAGTGATATAATCGTAGACTTTGTCTCTACTTATCTGTGGATATGGATATTTACAATTGAATAAATAAGTGGCACAGTTAAAAATATGTGCAAGCTCACAGTGGCTACGTGGGCTATAGGGTTACACATAAGGAGCTGGAACTTGTGTGAAGCTTGAATGGTAGAATGACTATGGTGGTGGTCCTGCTAACTCTAAATATAGACCAGCCAAAACGTTTACCTTCCAAAGTTTGCTTTTTTGGGCTTGCATGGTATGTACAAGGCAAATAAGCTCCCAAGTAATTGAATATTATATCCCTCCAGATAGTTTTGTGCAAACTGCATGCCACAATTACACACTTGCATCAAAAGACATGTTTGTCTAAGCTTTGTCTTTTGTGCAAAACTAATGAAACCACTTTCAGACACCAAACATGTCTTGGCTAATTTGGGCCAAGCAGAAAATCATGTAAATTGAATTTTTGGCTATTCTGTGTTTTCTGATTTTAGAATAACACTTCAGCTTCTTTATAGAAGACTATAAGATGAACCAAAATTTAATTCACACTGGTTAAACTGGTCCATTTTAAAAACTGGACCAGTACTGATGTGCCGCTGAGCTTGGTGATCCAAGGATGCAATACACAACAGAGTCCATATCTGTCTTCTTTTAAACAGTAGGCCTTAAAAAAAAGCTGGTATGTTTTCTAATATGTAAAACGTTAACAAATAATTGGGAATTGTTTTTTGCTGTTCCTTCCAAAGGCATGATTGGCTTTTTCAAATCACGAGTTACATCACAAACGTGTCCGTAAACATGTGGGTTTTTTTTAACAAATGAGAACATTTTGCTCCAGGCAAGAACAATGAAGAAAGTTTTTTGGTTTCATAAGTGGCAGTTAAGAGGTTCACCCTGGCGCAGGCTAGTGTACGACATTTTTGCAATGCAAACACGACACATTCCAAAAAGCCCTCTCCCTCTTCTGTGCTCTGTTTGTTTGTTGTGCTCACCTCAAATGTATCAGGCCTTATAGGCAATTGGCTTATCTGGCTTAACGAGACAAGTCTTAACCAAACAACAAGTACCAGCAGCTCACAGAGACCAAATGTAAACAAGAGTAGTTGCGTAGTACGTAGTAATTACTCAGGATTGATAGGTATGCAGGCTCAGGCAGTGTGGAGATCACAGAGACACCAAAGGATGTGTTACAAACGCTGCTCAACTTAGAGAAAGGCTTATCACACTCATATACTATATCAGGGGTTGAGAGTTCCAGTGGAGGGCCAGTGTCCAGAATAGTTTGTTGGATTTGCTTCTCAGATACACCTGTTTAAAATGATCACTGGCCAGTTTAGTAGGTAGTAGGGCCATTTCACATTATTAACATGGTCACAGATATTAATCAGGCATTACCGCTGAATTCCAGTGTGCCTGTCATTCTCATCAAGATCCATATTTCCCATCTGCTAATTAAAATATCTTTTCATTACAATTTGAAAACAACACCTAGCATGTTCTTTTTGATGTTACTGATTTAAAATATTAAACACAAGAATGCTGAATATGCTCTAGACTATTACACCCGAGGCAAAAAGTCTCAGTTTGAGGGACTTAATGCTTGCATTCCGCAAAGCAGATGTCTGAATTCCACAAAGATCACCACATGTTATTTACACACTGTAATGTTGGCCTACACATACAGAACCAACCATAAGTTAAGCACTGAAGTTGTCTGTACTTTAATGTGGAAAAATGCCAGAGCTACATTTATATATATCTATATCTATCTCTCTCTCTATATATATATTCTTTTTTTTAAGCTTAATGTACTACCGCAAGCGTCTAACAGACGAAAAAATTACTTTCGCATTTGTTATCTGATAATGATGATGCAAACTGATCCACTCTGTGGACAAAAGTATTGGGACACCTGACCAATACATCAACGGGGACTTTAATATGGAGTTGGTGCCAATTTAGAGCTGTAACAGTTTCCACCCTTTTTGGAAGCTTGTCACAAGATTTTGGAGTCTCTGTACGGGAATTTGTGCCCATTTATTCATTCTGTAGAGCATTTATGAGGCTGATGTTGGACAAGGCGGCCTGGTTTTCCAGTTCATCCCGAAGGTGTTGGATGGGCTTGAGGTCAGGGTTCTGTGTGGGACAGTCAAGTTCTTTCACACTGAACTCATCCAGCCATGTCTTTATGGAGCTTGTTTTGTGCATTTAGGCAGTCGTGTTGAAATAGAAGAAAATGGCCTTCCTAAAAAAAAAAACTGTCCACAAAGTTGGAAGCATGGTGCGGTCTAAAATTTGCTGAAGCATTAAAATTGCCCTTCGAAGAGGCTAAGCCCAACCTTTGAATTAGGAGGTGTGTCTCAATACTTCTACGTGTAGACATAAGTGCAGTAAAATACAGCTGGGTGAATAAAAAGTACTTTTCAGTTGACTGTAACGCCAAACGGATCAACATCATTAAAATCAGTAAAATGTGCAGAAAGTGGGCAGACGTTTGTGTAAAGGGTGTGTTTCTCTCCTGTCGTGCTGTGATGTGAACTATTGGCAGCATTCCGCTTGTTTTGAATTTTGTCTCTTCTCTTCGGTTGAAGAACGTCTCGACCCTTCTCGACCCCTATTGGTCGAGCGGAGTCACGTGACCCTCCGCGGCGCCCGGCGGCGGCCATATTAGTCAAAGCTCGTTTTTCTTTCATTCGGTTAGGAAGACAAAAAAGTGAGAGCTTTTGTGGCTCTTTTTTCTCAACCTTCTTTTGTGCGTTTTTCGCCTCCTTTAACTCCTATATTTAATGTAGAATGCACTTAAAATTAAACGCGCACTTCCACGTAATTGTTTAAGGCCAATTACTTCGGGAAAGGCCCTTATTTTGAAATAAGAGATCATTTTTAACCGCTTTTTTCACCTAAGAGTCTTTTTGGGGGTGAGAGTAGAAACTCGAGCGGCTTATTCAATATCAGGACGGTTCGTAAACTTAAACGGAGACCTGCAGATACGGGTTTAATTGCATTGGAGCGTTTTCAGAAACAAAACTAGCCTTTTTCCACCTTAACAATGGCGACTGCACCTTCCACACCGGCCGGGCAGAGGCTGAGCAGCACTCCTCTGAGCCCCACGAGGATCACCCGGCTGCAGGAGAAAGAGGAGCTCAGCCACCTCAACGACCGTCTGGCTGTTTACATCGATAAAGTCCGGAGCCTGGAGTCCGAGAATAGCGTGCTACACTTGCAGATAGCGGAGAAGGAGGATGTGAGGAGCCGGGAGCTCACGGGCTTGAAGACGCTGTACGAGACCGAGCTGGCGGACGCCCGGAGGTCCTTGGACGACACGGCCAAGGACCGGGCCAGGCTCCAGATAGAGCTGGGCAAGATTAAAACCGAGCACGAACAGCTGCGGCAGAGGTGCCGGAACCTTTATTTATTATTTTTAGTCTAACCCACATGGCGCTACTGATTGGCATTCCCTAATCCAATCTAAATCGTATCATTTACATACAGCAGTGTCAGTGCTGCGCTGGTATTTGCTGCACGAACGTGTCGCTACACTAATAGTGTTGCTTTATCGCGTATATTCTAACTTTTCCTTTTTTTTCTGTTATATTTTTTGTCTTTTATTCCATCTTGTTGCATACCAGTGTCAGACAGTGCCAGTGTTGGTGTTACTTGCAACAGTAATGTGTTGCATTGTTATAATAATACCTTTCTATCTTTTTTCTTTTTTAGTGTTTTATTCTTGTTGGCATACCCTATAGTCTAAATCTTTACCTACAGCAGTGTCAGTGTTACACTAATGTGTTGCACTGTTTGTCTATCTTTTAATTTATTTTATTGTCTTTTATTAATTTTTCTTGCACTGAGCATGCTTTTGACACAAGTGGAATTCCTATCGTATAAGAATAAGTCTTTACAGTGTTACACTGGCGTTTTATACACTGTGATAATCTTTTTCTCAGTTATTAATGCCCATGCCAGTTCCCGTTTCCCCTCTGCTATATCTATACACAGTTTGTCTTTTTTTTTATGATCTTTTATTCTTTCTTGTTGCACTGAGCACACCATTGACCCTCAGGATAAATAAAGTTTTATCTTATCTTCATAGGGAGAGTTGTTTGAGGATTGTAAAAGATTTGACTACACTTTGAACCTGAGTATGAGGCTACAGTACTTAAGAATTCATGGCAATGCTTTTTGTGATATCAATGCATTGTTGCAATTAGCACTTTGGGTCCTGTGTTCATCCAGAGAAAGACATAAGGTAATAGAGAACATCATTTATTCCGAGGGAGATTCCTGTCTTTCTCAGTTCAACAAGAAAGAATAAGACAACAAAACAAACAAAACTAGTTAGTTCAACAAGTAAGTGTACCTAATGTTGCTGTGTGTAAAGGAGAATGACAATTAAGATGTGTCTGAATGATGGCTGAGAAAAAATCTTGTCTGTTCATTGGCTGGCCATTTTGTGGTCCAGATTCTCAAGTTAACCTGATGGTGTTTTAACTTCACTGAAGAATGGAAACTCTCACAAACATGTTATTAAGGGCTGCGACAATATAAAGGCGTGGATAGTTGTAGCCAACCTCCCAGAAAACGAGGTTGCAGAAGCACTTGGTAAAATGCAGCTGTGTGGGTCGTTTGTGAGATCCCAGTTCCCGTTCAGCGGATCCAGATATTTTTCTCTGCTCTGTTTACGTTTCAAAATGTCCCGCCAAATGTGGCCTATCAAGAAGAGAGCAGCAACAGTATGAAAGCCTGTGGTTTGGTGCCACACTTACTGCCATGGTTAACATTCATTCAAGTGTCTGAAATGAAACACGCCCTGCATTCCAGCATTGAGCTGTTAGTGAAGAAGCACTTTATTCAGCACAATTGTTGGAAATCACTTGCAGAATCACACTGTGTTCGTGCTTGAAGTTTTTCCTTTTCCAAATGCCACACCTTTTTTTACCCGGCTGGGGGGAGGGGCAGCTGTCTTCATCCGTTTTGAATGGAAACCAAGCCTCCTGTGAAAAGAAAAAAAGCCACAGTGTGGCTTTTAAATTTGACCACATACTTCTGCTTTTATGACCTCAGGTTTTTCTGTAGATAGTCAATTATTTTATCTGTGGTGCTTTTAATCAGGACCTTTTCACAACCTTGGCATAATGTTTTTTTTGTTTAATGAAATGTTCTCATAATTCTATTCTTGGGACTTCCAGGACATTTATCTTATCCTCCATGTTCTTTTGGGACAGATGGTTATTTAACATGGAATTGATTGGATTTTATTTCCGACCTAACGTCAGTGTGTTGTTGCTTTGGGTTTGGTCCCTATATTATTCCACTCCCCTGCTTCCTGTCCAGGTCCTGTCACACATTTCTGGCTGCAGTTTAGTTCAGGGCATTTACAATCACATTGAGAGAACAATATATAATGAGTTTCTTGTGGTCACATTGAGATAAAGGTTTTGCTTTGAAAAGACTTCAGAGTATAGAGCAGTTAGATTAGCTGGTTAGGGAAATGAGAGATGGTGATCGACATGATTTTCTTATTAAATACAGTCTTAATTCATGCCTTTTTTTAAAAAAAAGTTTGTCTGGACAAGTTTTGTGGTTATTTTTAGTTTGTAAACCCCTTGAGCATTGACTTAAAAAAAGGGTTGATTTTATAATTGTGCAGTCATTCTATATTAGCAACACTATACAGTTCACAGTGAATTAGACTTTATATGCTGATTTTAAAAAGCACAGTGGATGGGACCCTATAAGATGCAGGTCTTAAGAACATGCACATGGCTTCTATAGTAGTGCTAAAGTTGACTTGTGTAAATTGGGCTGAGAACTGGCTCCAGACCACATACTTTACACAAGAGCCTGCAGCAAATTAGAAGGAGCAAGTCACTTGATGTTAACAGGATGTTTCTGAATGCCTGGTTACCTTTCGTTTGCTTTTAATCATAGGCGTGTACCCATTCATTTTCTAGCTGAATAAAGTTATCTAAGATACCTCCTTCTGTTTAATAGGGTCACCTTGCGCTGGATAGCTCTATGGGGACCCGTCCGCATGGCTTCAGACAAAGCTGCCTCACAATGTGCTTCAACATGGCACTGATGGTTGAGGATTTAAGGATTATCCCACTACCACTCTTTAATTAACGGCCGCTGATAATCTCTGATGGCTGTGTCGATCTTAAAATTTGGTATTGAATTACATGGAGTTTTCGATGGTAGTAATTTGGTCAGTATCTCAAACATATGGAGTTTTGATACTCAGAACGACTCATGAGGGCCTTTGCTTGTTATTTACCTGGTGACTACTTTTAACATTATTTTTGTCAAGTTATAATAAACGATGGTAAACGTTTAATTTTGTGTCCCAACCTCCCCTAATATTTCTACAGATTTTGTTTCTCTAACTCATCATTTGTATGGAACAGAGATTAGTTAAATTCATGATGGGTTATCAGCTACCATGTAAGAATAACATGAATTTTGTGAATTTGTATGTGATCTGCATGGAAGGCAGATTCACACTTTTGTTCTTGGTGGGTATATTTATTCTAATGAAGCGTTGTTGAGTCGTATTGGGGAATTTGCCATTTATGCTTTACCTAAACAGAACTATTTTCCAAAAACAGATGACGCCCTGATAGTGAATAGTTCTTGGGTCACAGAGAAAGAATTTAGAGGCAGAATTCCAGCGTCTGTGTCATGAAACTGCATGCAGATCTCTCCACCCTTTATTAAACTCCATTCCATTCATGAGACCATTCATTCAGATTTAACAAATGTAAGTGAACCTGAATGACATGTAGATTAGATGTCTTCCTGTGCGGTTTGATTGTTTGTCTGACAGTCTCTCTTCAACAGACTTCCTCTGTTAAAGACTTTATTGGAGACCCATGGCTTTTAATCACTTTGTTGCTATCTGTAGTGTCTAATGGCTTGGAACACTAAACGTCTTCAGAGTTCATTCATTTAATGCTCAACTTGTGTTAAAGTGGCAAAGAGTAGGCCTGGTGGGTTTTTGTAGTAGTAGAGATCACCATTTGCTGTCGCTTCTTTTCCATATGTTTTTAATAGAAAAAAAAGGATACAGCCTTGGGTGAAGGGATTGATGCTGTATAGCAGTCATGCACACATTCATCCTCAAGCTATTACTGTTGGACTTAAGACAGGAAATTCCATCTGAAAACTTTCAAAACAGAGTCGTTGAAAGAATTCAGAAAATTCCAGCCCCTTGAATGGTCATTTTGTTTTAATCTACTTCGTCCCTGCTGTAGTATAATAGTGGCCTAACATGGACCATCCTAATGGTGCGAGTCACTTGATTGACTGAAGCAGGAAGTGCACTCTTGCCACCTGTTCCAAAGTTGAACAGACCCTCTTTTTGTAACACCTGTCTCTGTGTGTACTGTTGCCTCTTCAGGAGCTGTGGGTTTGTGTGTGTGTTGGTGGCCTCTGAACCTCATTCATTTCAATTACACTTGTATTAATAACCAGAGGATACTGTACAAGATGCTAATTGTGTGGCGTATTAAATACAATTATGAAATTTCTGTCACTATAGTAACTAAATACTATATTTTACTATGGTCTGAACAGCTTGTTGGGTTGTAATTGGGGAATTGTTTATCCAGCTTTGCCTTTATGGTATTAATTGTTTTTAGATGGGTAACTGGATGCGTGAAGCGGCCTCTTAAAACTGTAGGTTTGAGTGACATGACAGATGTTTGTGTAGGTCTCCTTACTGGTTCAGCTGTTCATTTTCCTTCTAAAAAGTGTCCCATTGTTCTTACTCTTTAGAGTTGAGACATGCCAGCTTTCAGACTTCATGATCATCACCTGCTACCAAAAGGGAGATATTGTATATAAACACTTGTGTTTAGAGGTGGGCGATATGGCAAAAATATCATATTACTTTTTTTTTTTAAATCACTATTTCGACTTTATCATGGTATTTGCATTCATTTGTAACTATAGTTTTTTCTTTTTTACTATTGTGCAAGTTACTGAACAGTACAACCAAACTATTGTTGGTTGATTGCTGTTTCTACAAGGCGGACATTAAACGGACTAGCAAAGTGCAATTTGCCTGAGGAAAAAAAAAATGGGAAGAGCATGGAATGTAGTCTATTTAGATGATACTACCATCTCTGCTTTGGCAGATCATCAGCACATAGATCGTCTTCACGATCTTATGTCGTCATATCGCCCACCCTTACTTGTGTGGTTATCGTTGTAGAAAACGCAGCACTGGCAATGCGATTTGTAAATTATTTATTTAATTATTTTATGTATATATGCTGTCTATATCTGTTTAGTTACTTTGGCTCAACTGTTTTCTCCCGTTCTTATATCTGAACACAAGACTGACACAGTGTACCGATCCAAAATCTGTGCTCTTGAAGGTACTTGTGTTCCATAGTAATAAAATGCATGCAGTAAAGGCTGTTCTCAAAGGTTAGTTAGTGTTGAATGTTGTTTGGTGAAGGTTCAATAACGCATGAACCATTTAGTCATAAGTATTGGTGCAGATACCAGTTCAATGTATCAGAACAGAATCTCACCATGACATTTTAAACCTTTGTTGTTTTAGGTAAAATTTGTTAGAAGTGACACAAAAGCATGATGGTGAATAGTCAGCTTTGTATTCCGTGTTATCGTCCTTCCTTTCAGTTGAGTGTGGAATGCTTCACATTCCTTCAGCATGCCATGCATTTTACTTTCTACCTAGATGTTGCCCTTACCCGTCTGTACCTCAGGACCCCACCTCTCTTTCTTGTTCAGTCACACGTGTTTGGGGCCCCTTTCCAGCTCTAAAAATTTCACTAAGACCAAAAATCCTGTTTATATAATGAGCACATGTGTAAGGATGCATATGGTGGGCTTTTATCTTTCTGTCACAGGAAAGCTGTATTGTAGCCAGATATTTGTGAGGCCCTTGTGCAGTCATGTGTCTGCAGCTTTTTGGGTTCTGGTGGATATTTCTTATGATGAGAACTCTTGCTTTAAACTGTGCAGTCATGCGGTGGTGGCCCCACCCCCTCTAAGTTGCATTCCAGACACATACATGTAATAGATAGGGCTACTACAGAAAATAACTTTTGGGGTTAGAAAAATATATTAATTTGAATGTTTTCACTTGGTGGTGATGGGCTGGTTTTTGGGTTGGTGGCAAAAATAATGCTGCTTTTCACAAAATACAATGTCACCTTATGTTTAACAAGACTAATATCTTAAAGCTCTGTTTGTAATGAAACATGCAGTTAGTCAGTGGTATTTGAATAATGAGGTCACATTTAATCAAACATAACTTCAGCGAAGTGTCAATGAGTTAGCTGTAACACATCCCTCTGAAGACTTTGCCTGTTATTCTGTCACGTTTGCATTGGACACAGCTGCACCGCCTGTGCTCTGGGTCTCAGTGAAAGGTCCCAGTGTGTCCATATAGACAGTTCAGAGGTGGAAACAGTTGTTAGTAGTACTCCCATTATTATAAAAACTTTAAGACCTGTTTGAGTGATTAGAGAAAAGAGAAGGAACCGCATTGTTTAGTAATAAATCAGAAGGAAAAACCTGGAAATAGAGTAGCTTAAATATATTGTACTTCACCTGAAGGATTCCAGCTTTTTGCCTGAACGTCAAGGGTTTCTTTTTTTTGGTAAGTGAACAGTGCTTTAAAAAAAACCCAAAAAACATTTACAGTCTTTGTGTCTGTGCCGAGGTTATGATCAAGATTCCATTGACTGGCTTGATTGTGTGTAAGATAGTGGTGCTCCACCCATTTTTGCTCTGTGAAAAAGAACTGGGTTGATTTCATTGAGCATAGCAGCCTGGAATCTTCCCAGATATATACAGATATATATACTCCCTGCTTTCAGTGAGTCTCATTCCCATCGATTTCCTTTGATCACTGTTATTGCCCTGGCCATATGTGTCACTGTAATCAACTGACTCATTGATCAACTCTTAACACATTAATCTATTTTAATGTCTCTTTGTTTCGCTTCTTTAAAAACCCAAACAGGCAGCTGCTCCTGTTTTTCTTTCTCACCTGTATGCAGAAACATGCACATGCCCATAAGTCTTTAAATGCCAACTATGGATTTTGTTTGTGCTTGCAGCTACGCTAAGAAAGACGCTGACCTGGCCAGCTCTCAGGCCCGGCTGAAGGATGTGGAGGCACTTTTGAACACTAAGGAGGCAAGTCTCGCCACCGCACTGTCTGAGAAGAAGTCTCTTGAAGCCACTGTGGCTGACCTTCAAGTCCAGCTCCGAGAGGTACCAACAAATTTTTGTTTGTTTGTGGTGTCAACTTTTTTTGGTTCATTTTGTGATTAAAAAAAACTGTGATTTAAGTTAGGCTGTACTAACAGAACTTTACTCCACTGTTGTATTCAGCTTGAGGCAGGTTTGGCATCAGCTAAGAAACAGCTAGGAGACGAGACACTGCAGAGAGTGGACTTGGAGAACCGCTGCCAGAGCCTCATGGAGGAACTTGAGTTCCGCAAGAACATGTTTGAGGAGGTAAAGAACCTTTTTTTTGCTTTTAGGGGTCAGTTTTTCTTTTTGTACTATATCATGTAGCATGTGTGCTAATCATCATTTTCATTGCTTAAGTTCTTGGTCCATGTGCCAAAAATCTGCAGAGTTGGTGTTGAGCTCCAGCCAATATACGAATCAGATAAGGGTCCTGCCAAACCAGAAGTTTAACAGATATTACAGAAGCCAGTTCAGACTAACTTGGAATTTATTTGTGGTGTTGATCATTGAACATCCCTCGGTATGTGCATTACTACAGACAGATAGTATTGACTAAATGTTCCATTGACAAAACTTCACACACTGTAACCACTCCCTGAGGACAGAGTCTCACAGCGCTGAGCTCGGTCTGATTGGGTTGATTGAGTGACTGTGCACTTACTGACCTGAAAGGAATCATGCTGTGCTGTCAGCAAAAAGAGAAATATGTTCATACAAAAGTTTTCAATGTAATTTGAGTGTTAAATTGTAATATTGAAAGAGCTGTCCAGTTTGCTACAAAGTAAATTTTCCCTAATAAGAATATGCAGGGTTTTTTCACCTTTGAAGCAAGTGCATATACTTGTTGGATTAAAAGGAAAGAGTTTTGTAAACGCCTTTTGATGAGAATTTCCGCTTCAACTGTCGTTTAAAGAATAATATCTTTACCATTTCAGGTCTGAACAAGAAACTGGTACATACAGACTAGGGCTGCACGATATTAGGAAAACATGCGATATGTGATAATGTTGAGTGTTGCGATGGTTATCACATGCGATAAGTAAGTACAAACTTAGCCTTTGTAGTGTTAAGGTTTTTCTGCTTTGGATTTGCTGGTGATAAAAAAAAAAAAACTGCCCAGTGATTTTTTTTTTACCCTCTTCTCTGTGGCACTGGGTGAAGAATTTTGGAAAAACACCATTTATTGCAGTTCAGACAATAAATGCGATATGTATATTGCGCTTGTTTATATCGCGATGACTGTAAATTTGCGATATATTGTGCAGCCCTAATACAGACTAAACAATGTTTGACAGCATCATAAGCTACTTTATACCCAGCAAATCTAGTTCTGTTACTCCGCTGTAAAGTGTGACTCATGCTAAATGAATGTGCCAGATTTCCAATTTCAAATGAAATCGTAATGCTAAAAAGGCACACACAAGTGGCTGAAACTTTGAACTGAATTTCACTACCTAGGTTACAAACAGCTGCACACTAAGAGGTCATGTTTTGACAGAATTATTCTTTTTGGCCTGCCTGCTATCGCTTCATTGTTTCTCACCTTTCTCTAACCCCAGTTTTGTTGACTCTTGGTGTGGCATTCGCTCACATGTGCAGGTGATGTAGATGTAGACCTCTGGGCAAGAGCTGTAAAACACAAGCATATTGTGTGCTGACCACTCATCACTCTGTTCATCTGACTCACAGGAGATCAAGGACACTCGTCGCAGACATGAGACCAGGATGGTGGAGGTGGACTCAGGCCGCCAGATGGACTACGAGTTTAAGCTGGCCCAGGCCCTGTCTGACATTAGACAGCAGCATGATGACCAAGTCAAACTCTACAAGGAAGAGATGGAGCAGACATACTTGGCCAAGGTGACTGGAAAAACCAGAATGGAGTGTTTTTCTTTATCATTCGTTATAATTGGTTTAATGCCATCTGGAGCCCAGTAATTCCCTTAAAGTATAGTTTCATACCCCTTTTAAGCAGTGTGTCACTTTTTTTTTTCCTGATCAGATGCTTACAAAAGTTACATTTCACTGAAAGGTGAAGAATCTTAAACTAGACATAAACATGTGGAGAAATGTTTTGGTGTACTGTAAAATGTGTGATTTCTTTTTTTTTTTTAATCATTACGTTTTTTAAAGGGTAACTTCAAGGGAGTATTCCAATTTTAAATATAATACGTGGGGAGTGTATAGTGCAAAAAATCTTTAAATAATGCAGTTCACTGAGCATTAACAACAGTTTTATATAACTTGATTATATACATGCGGCCATTTCTAACTTTTAGAATGCTAATTTAAACTAACAGGGATGATATTTTAAATGTCATGCTAACTCTGGAGGTCAGTGTCTGAAGCTCAAGTCTAAAGCAGACTTTGGGCAAATGAGACATTCAGGCAACAGTGTTTATCCTAGGAAATGTTCCTTCTACGGTTTTGGAACTGACTGTAACAGATCAGAGGAAAGACGGTATCACATGAGCGGGCCTGTATCTTAATCTCCAGTGAAATGGCATTATGTGTGTGTGCATGAAAGACATGAACTTGTGTGCATGGCTGAGTTTTGTCATGTGAAAGTATGATTCTCCAGTGCAAACTGAAAGTCTGCATCAGGTGATCCAGTGTGCTGAAACATTCACTTTCGCTGCATGTCTCAGAAGTCAAAATATGCTGCAAAAGCATTTTGTGTGCATGTATAATTAATGCTTTTTACTTCAGCTTCTATACATTTTGAGTAGTGTCTGACTTCTGCATCAGAAACGTTATCTGTAGATCAGTATATTGGTATGGCTGCAAATAATGCAGCATCTGCATTGAAGGTTGCTTATGGATAATGTCATTTGCAGATATTTTTCATCAGCTGGATTTTTGTTTGCAGAGATATGCTCACACCCTCAGATTTCTAATGTACCCTTTACACATCTCTCACCATCTGCACTTTTGTTGCACTTCCTTCCAGGCTCTTTGCAGAAACTGTGCTTCAGTTCCTCTCTGTGGTAGTTTGTTGAATTTAAGCTTCTTCAGAGGACTGTCTTACTGAGTCTTCTGCTGTGCGTTTCAGCTGGAGAACGTACGTCTATCATCCGAGATGAACAGCAGTTCGGCCAGCATGGCTCGTGAGGAGTTGAGGGAGTCTGCGCTGAGAGTGGATAGTCTGACTGCTCAGCTAGCCAGCCTGCAGAAGGAGGTATGCATAATCACTGTCATGCCTTTTCTCATTTCAACTGACTCTGTATTCTACTTATTGTTGGGACATTTGCACACAGTTAGTGGTGGTATTTCTGTGAGAATTAACAGCCTTTGTTATTGTGATTGCCACAAAGCAGAAATTCTGTTTTAGCCAGATACCTTAAGCCAAAAGTTTAGGATTGTTGAATAGGAGTGTCCCTCAGCTCCTTTCCTGATGGCCAGGCTTGACTTTAGTGTTAGGTTTTGAGGCTGAACTAAGAATTCATGCTTTGTGCGATACCCTTTGTGTGTTCTTAGTTGTGCATGTTTTTGTGCTGCGCAATAGATACAAGCCTTTAATTTGTAAATGTCACACCCATGGGGAAAGGGTTATCATATCTTAATTATGTGATTGAAAAATGCTTAATTCAAGTGTAAGCCTCATACTATTATAAAGATTGTGTTCAAACTCTCTCATTAATTTGGAAAGGGCGGAACACTGTCTTGCCTAACTAATGCAAAAGCTTGAGTAACTGGGCACTTCCTGTTTTGTATATATGTGTTGACTGTTTATGGTCCTCAGTTTGACATTCAATACCTTTCATGTTATGTTCAGTGGCTACTTGTTTTATACCACAACAAAATGTATGCTTTTTAAAACCTGTATTTCAGTTTGCTGTCATACATTTATATTGTCTTTCAAGTTCATCTCTACCAGCCCTGTTGGGTTTTACTAATAAACCAATTTGTGATGAGAAAACAGCTTGTATGTAACATAATTGCCTAATATATTTTTTTATTTGTGCTCCAATTCTGGCTCATGTGGGTAGTCTGCCAATTATCAGACTGTCGGAATGATGGCTGATGTGTGCTTTAGCAGTGTAGGGTTTAATATATTTGACAGGAAGGAGAGACAGGTTGATCAGAAGCAGAGGAGGAAGGGAGGGACAGGAGCAGGTAAACGAGAAAGCAGAATTAGAAGAGTGGAGAGAAAGAAAACTGGATGTGTAAGGTAGACAGACAGTAAAACCAGGTGAAAGACAAAGTATTTGGTCATGCTTTGAAATCAGAAATTGTTTTAACTTTGCTTTGGTCTACCTTTTTGGGACCCTTTTCTTTTGCTGTGTTTCTGACCAATTTCCTCTGTGTGAGGTAGACTCGAGGCTGGCAGGACCGTATCAATGAGCTGGAGGCTGCTCTGGCACAAGAGAAGGACCTGAGCCGCAGGATGCTGGCAGAGAAAGAGCGTGAGATCGCTGAGGTCCGAGCCAAAATGCAGCTGCAGCTGGAAGAATATGAACAGCTGCTGGATGTCAAACTGGCCCTCGACATGGAGATCAATGCCTACAGGAAACTGCTTGAAGGAGAGGAGGAGAGGTCAGAATCTAAATGAAATTTTTTAGGCTACTTTTCTAGAATGTGCAGTAATTTTCATAGCATTAAACACAGAGCCACACAAAGATAGATGAAACTGTTGGTCTGTCTTTAAAATATGTAAATTACTTGTTAACTTGAGAATGCAAATGTGCCTCACTACTGAAAGTTGTGGGTAAAGTGTTGCTTCCTCTGTGACTATCCTGTGAATGGAGGGCTGTTCACTAAAATACTAATACTTAAATTACAGAAACTGAACATGATTGGAGCCGACACTGGTCTTTTTAAAGTGCAGCTTCCTTTCTTGTATAATCCGTTCTTTCTGTGTTTTACATTTTTTTTTTCTCACTCCCTCTCCTTTAGGCTGAAGCTCTCTCCCAGCCCGTCGTCTCGTGTAACGGTGTCCCGGGCCTCGTCCAGCCGCAGTGTTCGGACTACGCGTGGGAAGAGGAAGCGTGTAGATGTAGAGGAGTCGGAGGCCAGCAGCAGCGTCAGTATTGCCCACTCTGCCTCTGCCACTGGCAATGTCTGCATTGACGAGCTAGACGTGGACGGCAAGTTCATCCGGCTGCACAACACGTCTGATCAGGTCAGAGACAATGAGGAGGGTCTGTCTAAATGTTTTGTCATAAATCTCTTGTTAAAAGCATCGTTAGTGTGCTGAAATTTACATACATTTGCTGTGTATTTGCTTTGTGATACTAATGGAATGTGTGGCTATTTGTAGGACCAGCCAATGGTAGGATTTGAGATGACCAGGACAATTGGAGATGCTTCGGCTACCTACAAGTTTACACCCAAATATGTCCTCAAGGCTGGTCAGAAAGTCACTGTAAGTCTTGCCTACATCTGCTGTTTTACATGATTGTTGAATCGCTTCTCTGACATTGTAGAGGAATTATACTTCAGGCTTGCAAGACAATAACATGGCTTTGTGCTATGCAAGTTGTGACAAAGCTTTGTGATTAGGGCTGAAACGATTATTTGAGTAACTCGAGTGAATCGATTACAAAAAATGTTCGAGGCTTTGTTGAATTTGTCACGAAGGTCCACCTGCAGGGGGCGTGTGTGACCCGGGGAACATGCTATTTTTGCTGCAGGGAGTAGGTTTTTTTGCACCAAAGAAGAGCACACAGCTCCAAGCAGGAGACATGAATTAAAGCCCTGCGCGGGACTATTTTTTTAATCCCGCTCCCTTGGAATTTATGACTATTTCCATGCACTCCCATCCGCTCTCCCGGTCATATATGAAAATTATTTTTTTAAAGTTAAAAAACGATCAATGTTCTGTTATTAAACTGTAAACAAGTTTTGACCATTTAATGCTAAAAAAAAATAATCAATAAATAATTAATTGGAATTGATCAGCAAAATTTAAACTCAGGCGCATAATAATAATAAAATATTTAAATATAATTTTATATTTTACAAACAAATCTTAGTGCATACAGACTAAAATAACTAAATAACAGGATGTTTGTTTTCTTTACTGTTAATAAGGATACAATGTACATCATAAATGTTTCCCAGAAAAGTTGATTAAATCGGCTTTAGTTCAGGAGCCAATAAGCCAAAGGTTTTAAGTTTTGATATAATAAATATTTTTTTGTGAGGAATAACAGCCAATTGCTTGCTCATTTTAAGAGGCCTTTTATGTTGCATAACTCACTATTGATGTAGTCGATTCCACACATATTCGATAGTTGCAGTCCTATTTGTGATTAATTAGCATTCTATTATTTGTGTGTTCTAACGCAACCGCATTGTTTTGAACACCAACGTGCGAAAAGTCAGCAACTCTGGTATGTTCTTGTCGCAGGTCACACACCTGCCAGGCTAATTACATTTTGCAACAAATATGAAACATGGTCATTATTCTGTATTCAAAGCTGTAAAATGTTGGGCTGAGTGTACAGTTATACTCCCATTAAATGGTTACAGAGAAAATTCATATTTGGCAGACATATTTGGCTCAAAGTAGCTTCTGTTCACTGGCATGACCATTTGCGGTTGTGTGTGTATAAAATGCACAGGGTGCTATTCTTTTATGAACTATTGCAGTTTGTGCTGTGTGAAAAAAAACCAAAACAAAAAACAGGAATGCCTCCGTATGTGCAGTAGTGTTTGTATGGCAACATTTCTATGTGTTGTAGTCCAGCAGCTTCATGCCAGTTTCTGATGGGATGAAACAAAGCTTACACGTGTAACATCACTATGTTGCCGTTGTAAAATAATGTAATAGTGTTGTGTAGTTTAACATTTCCGAGATAGAATAATTATTTATAGGTATTATTTTCAAACTTTATCCAAACAATTCGTTTGGTATTTTGAATCAAGTGTGGTGTATAAAACAAGTGACGTGCACATTTTACACAGAGACAGTCCTACAAAACCAATAACCAAGAAAGTGTTTTCTGTTATTCTCCATGGCTGTGTATATAAAATATGTTTTGTTTTTTTTTCTTTGTTCGTTTGAAGGTTTGGGTATCTAATGCTGGCGTGAGCTCCAGCCCTCCAACTGATCTCATCTGGAAGAACCAGAGCTCCTGGGGCACTGGAGAGAATGTGAAAGTAGTCTTGACCAATGCAGAGGGAGAGGTAAGAACCAATGCCTTATTAGATGCACTGTGACTTCGGTCCAGTTCTGTTTCATTTTCAATTGAGAGCCGCATTTGTCAAGGCTGTGAGTTGCATCAGCGCTGCTTGTTTGACAGGTGTAATTCCTTTGGAGTCCAGCAGGTGTCAGCATGGATGTGCTTGAATGTGACTCTACCTTTAATCGTATTTATTTATTTATTTCACAGGAAGTTGCTGTAAGAAGTACAGTGTTCAAAACTGCAATAGTCGAGGAGGAAGAGGAAGATGATGACGAGGGTGTGGAGGTCGTTGAGGAACATCTTTTCCATCAGCAGGTTAGATGCAGCACCTTACAATAATAGTGGCAATAACACTGACTGCAGTGAGACATGTGCTTGCAAGAAATTAAGTGTGAAGACGTTTATGATGAAACGTAGTCGCTGTTATCTTAAAATGGCTTTTCAGCATTTGCAGGTTCCGTTTCTAACCAGTTTGTTCAGTTTTGTGCTGCCTTTAACTGGAAATTATGTAAAGGA
Organism: Brachypetersius gabonensis; assembly: GCA_037577145.1. Classification (NCBI taxonomy): domain Eukaryota; kingdom Metazoa; phylum Chordata; class Actinopteri; order Characiformes; family Alestidae; genus Brachypetersius; species Brachypetersius gabonensis. Next base: position 5,111,387 of record JBBJLR010000037.1, read on the forward strand.
ATCTTGCCCCCTTTCCTCTAACTCAAGATGTGTTGTGTCTTTCCTCAGTGTAGTAATTCAGTATGAAGGAAGGTAAATACTCATGTTTTATTTTGCAGGGAGATCCACGTGCTGCCAAGAGAGGCTGCTCAATCATGTGATCACAGCAACACTACACTTCCACTACAACCAGTCTCAGCTGCCAATACTTTAACCACCTCAGAACTATTTTTGTATCACTAGTGTATTATAAACTGTGTGAATTTTTTTTTTCTTGTTTAGTTTAAAATGATTGTGATCCTTTTTGGTACACTTCTATTTAGATTTTTTTATGTGCATGCATACGTGCAGAAGTATGCGTCACAACCTGCTTTGTATAAACCAAATTTGTGATCAGTGGGGACTGAGAGCTCTGACAGTTTAGGCAGCTTTTGCAAAATCGCCCAGTCCTCCAGGTGCTGTGATCTTACTTTTTTTAAATATGTATCTCCGTTTTTTTAAGGATAGCATTTTAAAGGCCTCTTTATAGAAAAGTTATAATTTTATACTAGTTTTTAGCTGGAGAGGTTGTTACATATAATGGAATGTAGACTAGCTCAAGACAAACGGGAGTCGAAATGGACTGCCAGTTCGGAAGTCACTCTTGAAGAGCAAGCCGCCAGGTGGGTTCACATGGTTTAGTGTTATCCATGTCATCCATGCAGAAGTCGATGCACCACATGGTGTCACTCTAGAGTTAAGGAAGGGGCAAAACCAAGACACTTCTTAGGTCGTCATGATTGAATGGTTTGCGCGCCCCCCCCCACCCAAAAAATGATCAAGTAAAACAAACTAACCTTTTTTTTTATTATTATTTAAGTCATTATATTCATTTCTTGAAGGTCTTTAAATCACTGAACATGCCGGTATACACTGCAGATAACTCCCTACAGATATAATCAGTTGAGCCATTATAACATAAAAGCTAGCTTCACTCTTTTTGAGCTACTGTACTTTACCAGCAATTATGTATGCACTCTGTTCATTGACTACACAGTATCTAGCTCATTTTGCTTAGACATTCGCATATACTAATACAGCCAAGCGCATCACATATAATTACCTTTCTTAACTGCCTGAGATTGAATTTGCTTACTTTATGCCCTTTTGTCGGTCTTACCGAACTGACAGTAGTTTTATGGGATTATTAGGATTGTGGGTTGTCATGTCACTTGCATGCTTTTTTGCTGTAACCTTTACTGTTTTGAAAGGTTAATAAATTTTGTGGTATTTTCTATCTAGTGTCTCCCGTGAAGGGTTTTTCTTGTTACGTATTTACTCGTTTTGTTATTCATGAAACATCACTCGGTGGGGCTATTTTTTCCCTAGAATTTTAGTAATAGTTTAAGACCTTGTTAACCCATCAGAAAAATTAATTTCCAAAATTTTTCTCTTATCTCAAATGTAGTCAATCAGCCAAGATGTGTTGGGTGTTGAATTTCTTTTCAGTTTAACGCTGGAGATATGACTTGGCAATAGAGTTGGCTTATACAAGCAGTGTTAATCTACTTGAGCGATTTTTGTTAGTTTTTATTTCATACTTGATAATCCCCATTGAAAACTTAATGACCATAATTAAATTTTAGATGTTTTTACAGAAAAGATTTGGGTGCCTGTTGACAGTGAAAATATGAACCAAAATTATGAATTTGTGCAAGAGCACAGTCAAGTCAAATCTAGGTCTGGAATTCATGTTGCCACACTCTTGTGTGTTGTGTCCATCCATGAGGAAAATAATCCATTTTTTATTTCTTACTTTTAACTATTAATTCCTTTGTTTCAGTTGTTTTTATGTTCATGGCTGCACCTGCCCTGCTTTGCAATCAGTCACCCCTCTTGAATGAACAATGCTTTGAAAAGAATAGCAAAAATGTTCCTTTCACTTCTGTAAGCAGCTCAAGTTCTAGTTGTTTGGTACATTTCTGCATCTACTCATTTGGTAAATTGGTGTTTTGATTCTACTGAAGTCAAGATACTTACTTGGTTTAGTATTAAGTATTGGTTTAAGCTGCCAATCCAGTCTTTGTCACTTTAAGTAAAATCAGAAAAACTGAACAAATGGAGAGAACCTTTTTTCCTTGTAGACATTCCAACCTTTTTAACGATGGTCACTGGTTTAGAGTTAGTTACAAATCCATTTTGAAGAATAAAGCTGTGCATTATTCATGCAGTTGTTACTGGAACACCCTTCAGGCAAAGACATGGAGCCAACATGTTTAAAATTTTATTACATTTACAAAAAGAAAACACTTTCATGGTAAACTCGAGGGAAAAACGGGTTGAGAATTCAAAAATTGTGAGCAAATGTTCAGTGTCTGCCTAGTTTGCAAGCCCTTTCATCAGAATAAGAAAAGCAACTAGCTACACATCACAGTGAGGATAAAAGAACTGGACCTGTATTCAGAACTTCCTCAAAGTAGGAATACTGATCTTAAACTCCCGCTTTTTATTTGTTAATCTTGCATGTAGAAACATCCAAGATCAGCGCTCCGACCCCAAGCAGCTTTATGAATATGGGCCTTCAAAATAGACATAGCAGTGGAGCTATTGAGCAGACCACATGGCTTTTAGCTGAACCTTCGCTAAAATCAGAGAGAGTCATTTGACTTGATTATATGTTTGGAGTTCCTCTTCACGGTTTGTTGGACAGAATTCAGTCCAGTGCGTACCACAGAAGAGGCATTATCTTAAGGCCAAAGGCTTGGAGCGAATGTTTCACGGTGGCACGCTCATCTATTACAGAGCTTGAGGTCACCCACAACAAAACGTCCAGCAGCACATGACCGCATGAACTGAAACGAATTACGTGTAAGATCTCGATGAAACAAAAAGCATGAAAGACTTTATTAGTTTCCATGTACAGGGACCACATTCTGCATCACACTGCAATTAAGAACTTATTTCCCTTTCTGCTAGACTTGGGCCACAGTTTCCAAAGTGTTATGGGGAGGGGAAAAACAGAGGATCTACTTGGAATTCAGCAGACCAGCCTTTGTGTTTTGGTTCTCTCAGTATTCAGCCCTGTTTTCTCAGACATGCTCAGTTTTCAAAAGGTTTAGAGACATTTGCTCATCCAACATTTCTTCTGAAATCAAGGTAATGAATAGGAAGTTTGTCCTTCCTTCACTTCAGTAATGGCTTCTATTCTTCTGGGAAGTCTCAAACTAGATTCTGGAACATTGCTGTGCAAATCTGATTGTTAAGCCACTAGCCATTCATAAGGTATTGATGTTGAACTGGCCCCAATAGATTGGAGTCCCACTCCAAAGAGGTCGGTTCCGAACACTCCAATGCTGGACAGCTTTGTAGCATTCATTCATCAAGTTTGGTGACCTTAGACTCATGTGTGGCTGCTCAGGCATGTCCTATTCTACAGGCCATGCGTTTCTGTGGAAATTCACTATGGACAAAAGTACAGGGACACATCTGTTTTCAAGATTTGGACTAGGCCCTTTACTTCCGAAAACACTTTTCTATTCCAGCATGACCGTGCCCCAGTGCACAAAGCAAGGTTCATAAAGACATAGTTGGTCATATTGGGTGTAGAAGAACCTGACTGGCCTCAACCTCATCCAACACATTTGGCATGAACTGCAACAGAGATTGGGAGACCATAAATGCTCTACAGAATGAATGAGCACAAATTCCAACAGAAACTCCAAAATCTTGTGGAAAGCCTTCCAAGAAGAGTGGAAGCTGGTATAGCTGCAAAGAACCAACTGCACATTCAAGTTTAAGTACTTGAATGCAATGTCATGAAAGTCCCTGTTGGTGAAATGGTCAGATGTCCCAATATTTTTGTCCATACAGAGTAGGTGCACTTTAAAGTATCTGAACGCACTAATTAGAAGCGGAGTCGGAACACATTAGGACCTGGTCTTCTGGGCAAGGATTAACACTAGTCATGGGACTAGGCTTAATCCCTGCATAGGAAAAAGACAAACAGTGTGTTAAAGAAAACTGGCAAAACTATTGTAATGTATGTTTGGCAAAACTTCCTCTATGGACTGGAGATATACTGGCACCCTTTACCTTGTTACACCAAGTATGGGTCCAGCTGAAAATAAAAAAGATTCCTGTAGATCCATGCTGATGATGACCAAACACCCAGAATGAAACTATTCAGTCTAAAAGCTGGGCTAGAAAAGGCTTATTGATCCGTGTCGCTTAATGTTACCAGGGATCAACAAAATGCAGTGACGGAGACAACTCACACCTAATGTTAGCATTATGCTAACACTATCAAAGAAAATATCCCAGCCAACAGCTGGCTTTTCCCAAAGCTCTGAAACACAAACCCATATCCTCACGCTTTGTCAGTAGTCTTTGTCTTTTCAGAGTGAACAGGAGCATCAGCTTCGCCAGTGTGTCTCTGCAAGTCCAGTATCAGCTGGACAGACTTGCTTCCGTTTAATTCAGGCTAATCTGCGTCCACGCTTTCACAAGTTAAGAGTCACACTATGGTTTCTTTGGATGGTCGTTTGGCCCGTGGCAGTCCAGGCAGGGATGGGTTGCCCTGTGACTCTCCATGTGATTTAGGGAGAAGAAGCACCACCCGCTGATTGGTCTGACGCCATTCATTATACAGACGGCAGTGATACCTGAGGGACACCTGTACAAAGATACAGCAAGGGGTCAGATTTACAGAGACAGGTTGTTCAAGAGCATCGCAATATTATTTAATAATAATTATATCTATTTAAATATCTATACATCTCTCTATCATATAT
>JBBJLR010000037.1:5122411-5155746 GCA_037577145.1 Brachypetersius gabonensis
TCCTACTATCAGCACTTTGTCAGAGTTAACCAGTAGGTCTGATAGCAGATGTCCAAACTCTTTAAGAAAATCGGCATTTGGCCCCGGGGGTCTGTACACGGTGGCCATTGTAAAATATAGCGAGGGTTTTTGTATCTCTTTGAGTGCAACATTAATGTTAATGTTTACACACTGGACCATTCATAAATCGTTAATATGCAGTTGTAAACAAGTTATAGCCTCACTATTTAGCAAGATGTGGTGTTTTAATGGTAGTAGCAAGTTAAGAAATACCAGATGACAAGCAAGAAATATTAAGCAACTGTTGTTTATAATTGCTTACTAATGGTTTATAAACGGTTGATATCTGATTATTAATCCTTTATAAACCCTTTATAAGCGTATTCGTATTGTAAATGTTACCTTGCTAATTTAAACTGTTCTCTTGACTTTGTGCATTTCTTGAGAAGCACTCTGTGTTCTTGCAGAAGGTGCTTCATAAATACAGGGGATTCTTTTTTTTTATCATCCCACTAACGAAATAAGGAAGTATCAAATTGTCACTTCCTTTGCCAAGAATAGTGCTAGACATCTGTGAGATTAAAGACACTAATTATTAGAGATTATTTATTAAGAACGGAACTAACATTGATAGGCTTGCTCTTTATTTGTGGAGAGTTTAGTACTCTGCAGATATTTCTTCACGGTTGACGTTCTATAAGCCTAATTGATTTCCAGGCAGCGCATAAAGAGGAAGCAACAGACATTATACTGTCAACACTGTTTGAAGGTGATGTATGGGGATGCAGGGTGTAATGTCATTATCGGGTGCCGCTTACTCTAAGATGGAGCCGGTCTGGTCTTGGCCTGGATCACATTATCGTAAATTAGCATATTAGTTTCTTCGGGAGCCAGCGCCACATCAGCCTAAGACAAGTAGTCTCTTTACACACACACACTAACCCCGAGATATATTCACTAACAAATGATCCAGTGCTTCACAAACCTCTTTTCAATAAAGGCCAGTATTTTACCCAGCACATATATTTGATCTAATCAGTCCTTCAGTAGAGTAAACTGGGTGCTGCTGATGGAACCGAACATAACTATGCAATTTGTTGTTGGACAACTCCAAAGATCAAACCTGTGTCCTTCTAACTGTATTCAAGTTCAAGTCTATTTCCAAAAAAAACAAAACGGTGGCATGCTGTGTAATATCTAAACAAGAGCAGAAAGTGACAATTTGTGAGAACTTTGTAGAAACCAGGGATATAATAACATATACACTTTCCACTTTACTATTTTTTACATCTATACTATTTATGTCTATACTATGTTTCTGGTATGTAGTGGTTTTACAGGCAAACACAGTTCAGAGATGAATTGTTTAATATAAATTTCCATAGCTTCTAGACTAAAAAATATAAGCCACGCCCACTTCCCCACCCACTTTACTCTGATAGGATGCACAGAATGTCCACTGTTGATTACTGACAGTGGTTCCATGAGTGACACTAAATGAGACCCGCAAAAGAGACTGAGGCATACATGAAAGATTAAAGTCAATACACTATTTGTACTTTTTTTCTGTATTGAAATCATTACAACTTGAGTAATATCTCATTCCGCATCGTTTTCCATGGACTGAATCATGACTCTTAGGAGGTTGGCATGTGCGTTAATTGTAAAAGAGGTTTTAGTTGTACACAGAAAGACTCTCGGTGGGTGAAAGATGGTTGGGTACTTGAAAAGATCTAAGTGTAAGTGTGGAGCCTGATGTTGGCAGTTCAAAAATGAGCATTTCTGCAGAGCGTTGCTGTGGGCCTTGCTCTGTCACTGGGGGTGTAATTAGCACCGTGCGAACATGCAGGGATGAGTAAGTGGATAGTGAATAAACAAGCCGAGTTGTTCTGCAATTATGCTGCAACATACACACACACACACACACACAGCAGGAGAATGCTAGCTAGCTTGAGCTATCGGCATGGGTCTTTCATCCGTCCGCCAGTCTTCTCACCCCACATAAATGAAAATGGGAACCTAATGAGTGCATTATACGCTCAGATTAGGAGGGCCAGTCGTTTTTTTATCGCTGTGTTTAAATCCTTATCACTGGGATGTTAATCAGGATGTTAAGCTACTCGTCCCCCGGGGGCAGCTTCAATCATTTACAGACTTCAGGAAGGAAATCATGCAGCACTACTGCTACAGGAGCACCATCAGATCAGAAGAAATCAAGTTTAAGGGGCAAATCTATTGAGAAGTTGTTGATTATTTCTTCACTGATACACTGCAGTTGGTGTTTTTCAAGGGTTTTTGCCCTCAGCTCTCTGCTCACATAGCCATCACATTCCATCTGTGCAGGACAGAGCCTCAAAAGCGCACACACACACACACACACACACAGTTTTCTTTTATGCCTCTCCAACTCACACACAGCCACACACACACAACAGTCAGCGGACCATAATGGTGAAATTCATTGAGGGACAAACACATATTTAACTGTCCTATGCAAGTTATAAATAACTGGACATAGATTTATTGATTCTAAATGTATCGTCCAACATCATATTCCAAAGGTAGCTCATGTTTTTCATTCGTTATTCTCAAATGAACTTTAACATGCTGGCGGTAGAGATAAAAACACAAAAAAGCAAGAGGAAACCCCTAAAACTGATTGTTCGTTGGCATGCATAGAGTAATCATATTATTGATGCGCAATTGTTTACAGTATGTAAGAGTTGAAAGTAGTTACAATATAGCTTAAACATTTATATTGTGCATTAATTTATAGCATCTTTAGTGTTAGTGCTCCTCAGTTCATTTACGATTGATTGATTGTCATAAAATATTTTTGTTTTTGTTCAGAAAGTTTAGTGGCATCATTTAAAGGTTAAAAAATAACATTTTAAAGTAATGGGAATAAACATTATGAGTAATAAACATTAAACTGAAAAGTATTTGCCTTTATTGATCACCTATTTCATGAAATGTATATATTTACATATCGTATCTGCAGTTAACAAACCTCTATCCTAATAAACCTCTGTCCTCTGATTTTATAAGCTTAAGAATATTAAGACAACAAAATAATGATTTAGGTACATTGCCCTGAGCAACACTAAGGCAAGTACAGAGCAGCAGAATCCAAAACCTCCTGAATCTCCTCTCCTGAAATTTGAATGTTTCCTCATACTGTAAAGTCGCCGTGGATAAAAGTGTCTGCGAAATGAATGTAATGTTATGTTATATAACGTACTGAATGTGTCTATTCAGCCTTCACCAGTTTCCAAACATTCAAGACAGATAAACCTGAAACCAAAAGTGAATCATAATAATAATGAATCACTGACAATAACCGTTGCCTCTATAAATCCGTGACATAATACTTTTATAAACAAACGAAAGGTTTCGTTCCAAAACAGAAAGACATCATTATTTTTGTCATCATTTACGTTGCCAGAAATGGGCTTTGCAAATTCATGGAATGTTAGTGTTATGTTAATGCTATATTATATTAGTATAACTTTGATTAAAGACATAATACATTTACAGTGCTTAGTTGATCTAATGGGTCCTTCATTAAATTGAATGGCTAACAGAACATAACAAGCAAACGCAGTGTCCAGGGAACGAAGCCTGTGTTCTAATTGTACTCTTCTAGGCAGAATATTAACTTTTGACTTCCGATCGTTTTACTCTGTTGTATTGTGTTTTGGTAAATCAGACGATAATCAGATTTTCTCTCCTTTTTTTCTCTCTCTATCATCTCCATCTCCTTCTCTTTCCGGCTACACTCTTCGTCTTCCGCGGTGAAAGGCAACACACAGCTGTTAACCACTAGTTTCACAAGGCCGTGTTTTCTCACGAAGCGAGAGCTCTGCTGTAGTCACTGTACCTCCAGCAAAGGCCGTGCTTTGCGCTGAACGCTGAACTGGAAGTGGCAGAGCTCACAGAAGCTGGTGCTGGAGGCGGACAGCCAGTGCTCCAGGCAGCTGCGGTGGATGGTACCCAGCGTCCCCGCACACTCACACGGGGACAGCAGCTCCTCCTGCCCGCCTCCGTCGTGACAGATCCTGCACATGGGCCGCTCCACTAATGGACTGGGGGGAAGGAGAGAGAGAGAGAAGATGATTACAAACAGCAGCCCTTCCTAATGTGAATATAATGCAGAAAAAAAAACTACAGAAAGCATTTTATCTTAAATTAATACTATCATTCGAGGCATAAACTTCGAATAATACTAACTGGTGTCCCAAATACATATTAATTAACTGCTGTGTAGCTCCAGTGCAAAAACTAACAAAGCAAAAATGACCAAAGTCTTGGCTTCATTTGAGGTAAGAGGATGCTCCAGAACTTATAAGGTAGTGATGACTAGCTCTGTGTGGTAGGTGTAACATGGGGGTACAACTGCTGCCCCCCCATTGCCCCGCAGTAGTGTCCTTGGCCCTCAGACCTGGGCATGGACCCCACACTATACCATTAAGAGCCCACTGGCACGACTCCTAGTGCTACATTCACCATACATCTGTAACATGACTGTTTGTAAGACCTTTTTCTCATATTCTATAATCTGGAAAAACATAAATAGTGTCTATTGTCTTCGTGTTCCAATGAAACCCATGAAAGGACCCATAGTTGTTATTGCTTTGGGTGTATCATACAGAATAATAACAGTACAAAGGTGATTTGTGTTTTCATTTACTATATGCATGCTGAGCTCTGATTCATCACTGCCCTATATGACATTAATCTTCTCAGATTAGGTTGAGTTGCTGCACTCTATGTTTTGATAAACAGAGAGCGTTGAGAAACGCCTATGAAATGTCATAAACAACAGGACTGTCGGATGAACAACATGGACGGTTATCCTGCACCAAAACAATCTCTCAGGACCAACTGTGATGAAAAAAAAACACACTGCAGTACCAGACAAGATAATCCTCCTGGACTGAAACGATAAATGGGTGATTCACAAATCCCTCAGTATTAGGCATCAAAGGAGTGATGATGTAGGCTATGAAATAAAACAGAAAAACTATTATGCCCAATAACAGGAGGTTCCAAACTGTTTCTTGTATTAATTTTATCTTAGAAAGGACAGAACCATTTCATAGGCAGATTTAACAAAGAACTAAGTAAAAAAAAAAGGTAGGATATTTACTGTATCAACATGTTTCTGGAGTTAACTGGCTTAATCTCTTGTTTATAGGCTGACATTTGTACCATGTGGGTAAGAGGAAGTGGGTCTTCATGGGTTAAAACCCCTCTTTTGACAAAGATCTGCTAAGGTCCAGGGTTCCTGTTATGAAGTTCTTTAACTTAAGAGCTCTCTGCAGGCTTGTATGGTGGTCCATGATTACTGAAAACTAAGCCTTAGGGTATAATAACACTGCAGTTCAAGGAGATGATGAAGGTTTAACCAATGAATAGAAAGTTAATTGAGGTTTTCCTACAATTAACTTTCTATTGATGAAGGTCAAAGAAATTGATAGAAAATTAATGGAGGTTTTACCACCAAACTAACTGACTTGAGTTTATTGACCATTTGAAGCCTACAATGTTGAGTCAAGGGTATCAAGATCCTTTACAGAATTGATTTACTTTTGTTAGTAAACAAGTTTAATTGCATGTTCAAAACGGAACAAATCACTGTTACTTTAATTTAAAAGTCCCTTTTGTCAGTACAAAGTTTTACTCCCTAAACCACCGTATGTCATCTTGCTAATCATGACATGAGCTGTTTGTCATACTTGTGTAGGTGGGCTTCTAAAAACATGTTATCATAAAATCTGAAGGAGAGGATACAGATGAATAGCTCAGTTTCGTGTATCAAATTAGAGCTTATGAGCGTGAAATCTGAAATACTCTTCCTCTTTTGGGAGGATCTTGTCCTGCAGAACGTCATTACTTTAGTGAGACACCGTGTCCCTGTTTTGCCTCATTCTCACCACAACAGAACTGCAAATTAAGCTTTATTGCAGGAATTTCACCAATTAAAAAAAATTAAGTCTATCAATCAATTCAGTTGCTGCTTTATTTACTGCTTGCGCTGTAACTTATAATTACAAAGTTGGAAAATGACAAACATCTCAACCCTGCCCACAGGGTGTGTCTGCTGACACCAAGTAAATTTTCTGGGCTGGAGGAACGTCCGAGCTTCGGTGGAAATCAGCCGCCGGCTCTCTCTGTCTCTCTCTGTGCACGAGTGCAGCTGTGGCAGCTGTCGCCCAGCTAAAGCGCTCTTTTGTGAGGAGCAGCCTGCCGGGGGTTGGCGGGGGTGTTGGAGGGGGGCTGGGGTGTTCGGGTCTGGTCTTTGACACACAGAACAACCTCAAAGCTGTCACGCACGCGCTAATCAAAGCGCTAAATTTAGCGCTCACACAGGGGCTCCCTCAGCTTAGAAGTTGGGCTTCCATGGTCACATATCGCACAGCTTTGAATGCTCAAACTGCCAAAGTCTAACTGAGATCAAACTGGAGCTCGACTGATATTAAAACAGCCTGTTTTACTCAAAAATAAAAAACATGAGGACATATTTATTCTCAAAAATGAACAATCTGGGGAACTATCAGCCATTATCAGTGAGAATCTTTCAGTAGGACTGCACTGAATTTACCATCATTACAAAAAGGCCATCAATTTATCTGTTCATCCCCTGCAAATTTGCGAAACCATAAAGGAGTCATTCTATAAAACCTTTTGATTCATTTTCCAAACAAACACCTTTAAAGAAACTCATATAATGTAAAGATTCAGTTCCAATTAGATATCTTCGATTATAATTGTAAATCCGAACCAGGAAATTTTTAGGGACCTTTAATGGATGGTTATAGTGAAATAAATATTTTCTTGGATTCCATCATTCTAACCTCAGACTAAATCGCAATGCCAATGGTTTTTCACCATTAAAGGTTATTTTTGCTACACTTGGGTTTACTGTGAGTCTGGAAAACAGACAGTACAGCATTTTTTCACGACAGGAGAAGATCAGGCACAGACGCTGTATATAGAAGTGTTATCATTTACATAACTGGTTATGTTTTAGTCCATACCTCTGTTTGGCAAAGGCTACATTGTTCGTAAACGGTCCATCCTTTTGCTTGCAGTACTGCGGCTCCTCGTTCGCTGGACTGGTGTCCATGGCTTTTCCCGGGAGGGCGGGGTCAGAGCAGTCCAGGCTCCCCCCCGGAGCAGACCCCTGTCCGTTAGATCTCCTCAAAAGCGCAGCCTCTGAGTGATCCGTCAACACTTCAGGTAACTGGTTGCAGCAACTGGTTGTCATGGCAGCAGACAGATGATGCCAAGTGGGCCTATAGGGCATTTCCCATCTGGACCAAAGGGGAGACATGGGACATGATTCACAGGAAGTGCGTGGCTTTGATTGGTGGCTTTCTGTTGCAGCAGACTAACGTGTCATATACAGGATTAAAACAGAAATTCTGATCTTGTGATGATTCAGACAATCATTACATCTGTTAGTAGCCACATAGTACTAAAATAACTGCACAAGTAACAAAGAAAGCTTCTGACATCACACATCTTGGCTGATCTTGTGGTAAAGCATTTAAATAGTAAATTTGAGCTTTCTCCTAAACCACCGCTACTATATACAGTAAAAAGAATAATGTTAGAACACTGCTGTGAGGATCTGATTGCATTCAGCCACAAGAGCATTGGTGAGGTCAGGTACTAATGTTACTGATTAGTTCAGCGTCACTACAGTTGACATCTTAAGTATTAGAATAGAGCTCTATCATTGCAAAGAACCACATTCCACCACCCTACAGGCCAAAGAATTCTGATCTAGCTAATGGCTGCCATTGGGCATGGCGATCTCAGGTCAGTAGTTCCCTCTCCTAGCACTGGGGACTCCTGCTCTAGACATTTTCATGATTCACTCATTTTATCCACCTGACCCAATAGGAGCTTGTTTGTTATATCAGATGTGTTAAATGCAGAGAAAATGTAATACCAAGAAACGTGTATAGTGTAGGACTTAATTCACAGTCCCTTGGGACTGATCTGCAAAAGCTTTATGGGACTACATCCCAATTCGTGGGTGGTGCTTTTCTATAGAGACTATAGAAGCTGTGTGCATTTGAATACACCATGACAGCAATGGATGTGCCTTAAAGAAGCTGAGTTCACTAATTAGAAGGTGTATCTAATATTAGAGAGATAGTCTACATTAAAAGAAACAGGCGTGCCTTTAATGGAGAAGTAGCAGGGGTGCTTTAAACAGAGCTGTCCAAGCCTAAGAGAATGAGAGGACCGGGAGCTGAACCTTGGCCTTAATGTTTAAGAGAGCCCGTCTAATTGTACTGCGGTGGGCTGGCGCCCCGTCTCCCGCCCACAGACCCCGGGACAGGCTCCAGGTACCCACGACCCTAGTAAGGATTAAGCAGTTACAGAAAATGAATAAATGAATGTCTACTTGACTACTAATCCTGTAAGTGGATATTACATTTACAGTTGTGGAATTTGTTTTGTTTTTGTTCAACTTCTGCCATTTTATTGAACTCTTCTCAGGGTTTGTTGGTTTCAGAGTTCCTAATAGCTTCGCATTGAGTGTGCCACAGCCCATCTCTTGATTGTAGTCACAAAGGGAGATAACAGAAATGCATGGGCTTGGCATCTGATGACAGATGAGTTAAAATAGCAGCTCAGTTTTGCAACTGCTGGAATCAATATTCAACCACTGGGATCAACCAAAAGACCCACTAAAATCAATCAGACAGCAGTATTACATAAAATGTTCCTATTCAGCACAGCACGGATCCAGTACTGGGATTATGAGCAGAAATTGGAGCATCAGATACTGGAGGGGGAAATGTAGTCTGAAGTACAACACACTCACACTGTGTGTCAGTTATGTTAGTAATCTATAGCCCCTTTCACATACTCGGCAACACTGAACCTTTCTAGACGTTACATGGAGGTGCGGTATGTGTGAACACAAATATCAGTCAGACTGAACATTAAACCGACTTCACCCTTCCAGCCCCGAGTACAGAGTCAGTGTAAGAATAGAAAAGGGCTTTTTCCAAGGAATCCACAGTGAGGAAGTGGAAGTGTTGAGGACTGGTGCAAAACTGGAAGAAACAAACATCCAAGGATTAAGAAGAGTTATTTAAACAAATATGGCAACAAAAATGTCTAACTGCAGAGACTGAGACACTTCTGCTGGTCAGGGCCGACGCTGTAATTGTCAGACAGTATGAGTGTTTGAGTGCTCTGAGGATGATGTCTGCTTGTAAACGCTCATCTTCAGTTAGAAATAACACCATCAAGCCTATTTTTTTAATCAAAAAACAATATCTATTGGTATATTGCTCATTATCAGCCAATGTGGTTTCAATATCAGTACTGGAAAAGAAAAAATCTGCCAATATATCGGTACAGTAAATGAAAAAGTGGTGTCAAATCATCTCTAATTCCTGTGTATCCTCTTCAGTGAAAGTGATCATTCTGTCATATGTGAACACACCACTGCACAGAGTGTGAACAGCACGAAATTCATCTTCTGCATTTAACCCATTCACCAAGTGAAGCAGGGGGCAGCTACGAACACGGCACCCAGGGAGCAGTGTGTGGGGACGGTACCTTGCTCAGGGTACCTTAGAGGTGCCTAGCGGTTTTGGGAATCGAACCTGGACTTTCTGATCACAGGGCGAATGCCTTAACCACTAGGCCACAAGCTGCCCCTTCAGGGTTAAGGGTGAGAGCTGAAAAGCTTTCAGAAACCACTGCATTTTTTTACACCCAGTATGCAGTTCAGCAACAGGTCTCCAAGCACGACACAAATGAATCAGAGATCACAATGTTTCCATTATAGTCAGTGCACTGACAGTGTCTCTATTGTGACCACACTTGTTCATAGAGGGCAAAAGACATCTCCTTTAACTTCTCAAGGCAGTGTGAGAGAATGAGGTCAGCAGCGAATCAGTGAGCTGCTTTGTGGTGAGTTCACAGTGCACTACAGAGGATCAAAACTAACCCAGTGCTTTGCACTAATTCTTCCCATCAAGCACCCAGACGATACGGCACAAAGCCAGCTTTCAGCTCTGTGAATAATAGGAACGGATGACACCAATTTATTTTCTTTTCGAGTAACACAAAGACTAATATCACGACCAGTACTGGTTAATTCAACTAAATTCACAGTATAAATAGACATTATAATTCAAATGAGTAGTTCAATATATCATTCAAATGAGCAGTTTAATACAATGTTAATGCACAAGTTTCTTCACTTGCTATTTATGTATTTATTGATGAACTGTTTTTGTTACAGTTAATTGAGTTTGAGACATCAGGATTAAAATGAAGCATTAAATATTACCTTTTCTGACAGGTCACCGAAGTCCCATATCCACCTCAATAAAGTGGAATAGGGTTAACAACTGCCCCCTCTTCAAGTAAATCACATCCAGACTTTTGCTTTTTGTATTGTGATGAATTAATTTTTACATTGGACCATATAAAATATGTATATTCAATAAAATGTGTCTATTCAATAAAAAGTAAAAAACACAGTTCTATTCCTTTTTGAGTATTGCAAAGACTAATATAACGATACCAGTACTGGTTAATGTATACAATATTTGTCGTTCCTACTGTGGAAGATAATTTGAAAGAATTACATTAGTGTCCAGTCTAGGCTTACATCTGCCTGTTCTTCAGACTACTTTTGATGAGTTCTTTAGGAAGGAAGATCATCTGATGATGGAACACCAACGTGCCAAGACAAGGTCTCCCTTTGGATAATTGCAGCGCCTGTTGTACAATACCCAAGGCTGAGGGTTGAGAGCGGGTAAAAATAACACAGCCAGAGCTGAGGGAAGCAGGAGTGTCACAAGGACAGGAAAGAGCTGTCACTCAGCAGTGCATGACTGTACACACAGCAGGTGGGGCTTTCCTGACAAACTCTGTACAATGAAACACGCTCCAAACAACCCAAACACACTGCAGGGGCGAAGACAAAAACCATCAAGTTTCACTTCTAGATCTCGTATTGTACTGAATGAGAATACAGCGAGTTGTTTATCTGTGAGCTGCAGCTGTCAGGGGCTCGCAGAACGTGCTTCCTCTAGCCCACCCTGCATTATTGCTGATAGGGCCGATAGGGTATACACTGTCTAAACAAATTGATTGGAAGAATTGGGCAGTGTTAAAGCTGGACAGCCTGCTCAGTTTACAATGTAGAGTTAGTGGATGATATTCACAGACATGAAGATCACAGTACATCCATTACATTTTCTACCCATCATGTTCTTCGATTCACATGTTTGCACATGTCTCTGACACATTCAGATCTTGTCCTTGCTTTTTTTTTTTTTTTGAATAAAATACTTAGTAATCATACTAAATGAGGGCTGAAGTGAGACTGGAAAATAGTTGCATAGAAATGACTTCAGATTATATTTAATGCAGAAAACCATACAAACACTACAAGTGGATGAAAAATGTACAATGTGATTTTAATGTTGGTCAAAGCCTTCTCTAATCAAGTATTCAAAGGTAACAAATGCAGCTGCTCTCGACTAACTAGCAGAACAATAAAAAGCATAGCGGTGCATGAAGCTACGCAAACGCATGAGTGCAAAGTCAAAGACTCTTCAGAACATCACAAGCATCACAAAGAAGGTGTTATATAGATATAGCATCGGTGTAGACCACACAACGTCTCAGCTGAAGTGTAGTTAAGTGACTTGTATATTTAGCTAAAAAGGGGAATTCAACTGATTTTTCAAACTTTCAGCGTAACTGCATGTTTAAGATGGCTAAAAAAAAAGCAAAGTCATTCTGACAGAAATTTACAGTCTGAAACATTCCCAGCGGTGTGGGTAGGAAGTTTGCCACTTTTTTGTCATTTATTATACAAAATATTTCTTACATTTCATTCATGAACAGGCTCCACAGTGGCACAACTATCTAAGCATCATCCCTATAATGAGTAGTTCGAACCCGACTGATGGCATCGCCTCATGCTATGAAAGGGTTGGATATCCCCCCCTTTCTCCCCGTCACTCAGTACAATGCAAGGGTCTCTTAGTTGACATAACAGGGTTGGTGGTTAGTGCTCTCCTCCAAGCGTGCTGAACTTTCCAATAACGTTGCATTAGCCAGCACTTTTGAAAAGATGCAGGAACGCTTGACATGAGTCGGAGGAAGCGTTCACCCTCTTTTGTATATGCTACCCTTCACCTTCCCTGCACTGGCATTAACATGTGAATAAGAAAGCGCTAGTTAGGTAAAGGAACTGGACATAGCTAAAGTGGTGGAAAACTGGGAAAAACTGAGAAAATGAAAATAAAATGTCAAGAATCCATTTACAGTGGAGGGGTATTGTCAGGCAAAAATGTACCCAAACGTGTCTATGCACAAATGCAAATTTTTTTCTACCACTTTTTTTTATTATTAATTTTTTTTACGACATTACATATAGAAACATCTTGATTTGGTTAAGAAAATAAAGTGGCTGTAAAACTTCCACTTTATTTCATACGCCCCTGAATGACTTTGTAAAATAATTGTTTAATGGTGTGGAAATCTAGCTAAAACCGTGTAAATTCCCTTTAAAAAACATTTAGAGTGTGATACAAAACCACTGATGACTCAACTTGCCGACCTGGATACTGTCCGGGTGCCGTCACAAATACGACTGAATGAAACCAAGCCCAGAATAGACCTCAATGTCAGTGACCATCCAAATAGCCAACAACTGATTCCTGAATAATAAATCTAATAACTATTTACTGAACGTTAAGCCAAGGCTTCAAGTGATAATGTGTTATTTATATTCTTGCAATTC
Organism: Brachypetersius gabonensis; assembly: GCA_037577145.1. Lineage (NCBI taxonomy): Eukaryota > Metazoa > Chordata > Actinopteri > Characiformes > Alestidae > Brachypetersius > Brachypetersius gabonensis. The sequence continues at coordinate 5,135,214 of JBBJLR010000037.1, forward strand.
TTTACAATTTGCAGTTCTTGTCATTAAAAGTTACAGACAATTCTGTTTGTAAAGAAGATGAAAAACAGCTTAAAACAAGTGTGGAGTGTCGAGAGTTAGACTTAAGTCCTGAAGTGACGGCGTGAAGAGAAGGAAACAGTGATGTGAGTGTCAGGTGTGTTTGCTCAGTCTCATATAGACATAATCACATGGACAGCAGCCACATTTCTGTAAAGCTGCAGATTTAGTGCAAACGTGCTGGGAGATGAGTGACAGAATGAGTTTCTGTTTTTGACTGGAGAAAGAGCGAAAAAAGAGCACGCGAGAAAGAGAGAGAGAGAGAGAGAAAGAAAAGATCAAGAGAAGAAGAGTGACAGAGTGGAAGACTGTCTGCTTCAGATAAGGTGCTTAGCCTGCTATGATAAACAGGGAGGGAGTTCTGCTGAAACCCCATGCCCTTTAACTATTCCGTCACACACACACACGGCGCTCCATTTTCACACCCCCACACAGAAAAGCTGACAGTGCAAAATGAGGTCCTACAGCACTGTGGAGAGATTTGACCCTCTTCAATCAAACCCATTTATTGCATAATCCAAGCTGCACTAATTGAGAGTCCACACTCATTAGAGTATCCACACAAATGGGCAGCAGAAAGGTACAAATAGCTGAAACAAGCACACAGCGTGAACAAAACACAACTGCGTTTCTATTCATCACATCCAAGAATTGCAGGAAGGCATTTGGGGGAAAAGCATGTCTTCTAAATACATACTACAATAAGCAAAGATCATAAATGCATTTTACAATTCAAATGAGTCGTTTCATACCGTGTTAATGCACAAGGTCCATTGCTTGCTATTTATTCATTTATTTATTTATTTGTTTGTTACAGTTCATTATTACGTGTTTGACACATTAGGATCAAAATGAAGCATTCAATATTAAATGTGCCATAACTTTTTTTTACAGGTCCCAGAGGTCACATATCCCCTTCAACATGTGGAAGGAGCTTAATAACTGCTCCCTCTTCAAGTAAAACACATCCAGACTTTGCTTTTTGTATTGTGATAAATGTAATTTTACATTGGATCACATAAACAGCTAATGTTTCAATAAAACATTAAAAACAGCACAAAGGATGGAGACACATACATATATAAACATGCCTTTTTCTATTGAATATGAAACTGTCCCGGTTTGTTACTCAGAAGCAAAGAAAGTGATTTGAACCACTATGGGTTACATCAGTAGGGGCCCTAATATTAGAGCTGACAGTTTAATGTTAGATGATGGACAGTCACAATTCTCTGCATGAAGAAGACTATTTTCTGCTCTGTGGCTCATAATGAAACATACTGGCTTGTCAGAGTAACATTGAGAACAGAGAAACATCTTGTCTAACTTTAGCTATCATGGTAGATTCAGCCACAATGTTCCATCACATTAAAGCACTGGTGTTTCCTAAAACAATATACAATGTTATGACATTAAGGCACCATTTACTCCTGGTACCTTCATGCATTTGAGCATCCGATGTATAAAAATGTAGGTACAAAAACACCCAAGACGCCCAAGATATAAATCTGAGCGCTCAAACCACTTCAGGACGTGGGTGAAGATTCATTCAAACCTCATTAACAGTGTAAATACATTTGAGAACCAAAACCCCTCCTACGGCTGTTATAGTGAATCACCCTGTAACTGTTTATGCAAGAGGCCGCCCTTTGATCCACACTTCAGCATTGCTGCTCTTTCAGTTTCATTTATTTATTCCCTGGCCCACTTTGAAAGAGCCAGTCGCCTCAGATAAAGCTCCAGTTTAATTAAACTTTACCTTGCATTGTTGCTATTCACTATCTCACAACAATATACTGTGTTTTGATATACATTTACATTTACATTTATGGCATTTATCAGATGCTTTTTATCCAAAGCAACTTCCATTCCTTATCTACAGGCGACAGTCTCCCTGGAGCAACTTGGGTTTAAGGGTATGGCTCAGGGACGCAATGGTGGTGCTGAAGGTATGATCTCTTGGTCCAGAGGCAGGTATCCTATCACTAGGCCATTATCACCCCATGGTTCAGGACGGCGGTGATGCAGGAGGATCATTATTCTTATAGGCTTCTGACTGTGTTACGGAAAACCTTTAAACAGAACTGAAAAAGGAGAAGCAGCACAGACGACTGGTTGTTGTCGCCACATGGATTTCAGTCTGACTGACCAGAGGCGCATTTGACTATCAAGTGAAAATGCATGTAGCTAAAGTTGCACGAAATGATCAGATGTAAACGAGGTCTAATTTACACTGAGTGAGACGGCACTGAGCTGCCAGTTTATTATTATTAATTAATCATTTTTATTAATTATTTGATCTGATATAACAATTAACTTTATGCTTGGCTAAATACTGTGACATCACTATATTGACCTGCAATACAAATCAGTACAGAGAGTGACTGTTTTCAACCTCAGTTTTAACATTTACAGTGGTCCCTGTGGGAGGTGGGTCTTGTGAGAATCTCATCTCACGTTTTGACAGTGTAAACTAGTTTTGCTACGTCGGACTGCTGTTTGAATGAGTTGAAATACTGGATCAGAACTGAGGTCGTGTACCAGTTTTAATGTCACAAAAGCAGCCTGTTGCACTGTAAAAGGTAAAGAGATCATGTAAAGATAGCACAGGTCAACAGGTCAAAATCATCAGAGATAAGTTTATGTGGGTTTTATAGTGTTTTTGATGCTGATTTCAAATCTGTGTTAATGATAGTTGGCATGATGCATGATAGTTGGTATAATTAGCATATAATCATCATATACTGAGCGTTTTTGAAGAAACAGTGGTAGCTGACTGACACTGATCATTATGTCTATGCCACAGTGTGACCTGTCTTAAGTCTATTACAAATCTAATATTACTCATCATTCAAAAAGTTGATGTGACTGAAAAAAACTGAAAGCAGATCTGAAATCAGCATGAACAACTTTTTTGTTGCGTAATTAGTGATTGTTTTGATACATAAACTCACAAATGCTTTTAGTGCATAAGAAAGGGTAGCTTTAAACATGACAGACATGTGTTGAAACAAAAAAAGCTGCTGGTCATAAAAGAGACTCTAAAATACTATTTAAAAAACTGCATATAATGTAAGTCCGCTCAGTCATTTATCACAGTAGCCGTGGTACAAAGAGTGTGTGAGAATGTGTGTAATAGCGTGTGAGGAGGCCTGCCTGGGTGCATCTTCTGTCGGGGGTGTAAAGCTGTTGGGATGCCAGGGCCACATGCTTGTCACAGCTGTGAACTCCAGAGGGCCAACTGGCCAGCCGAGGCTCAACTAGCTCAAGCTTCTCTCTTTTCATCTGTTCAATGAGTGTCTGCCTGTGGGCAGCAAGGCACAGCTCATAAAAGCAGGGGACCAAAGGAAAAGCCACCAACTTAAAGAACATCTGAGAGATAACTGCGTAATCAGTAGAAGCTCAGCCTAGGGTGGGGGTGGGCAATATTCCAGTATGTGGTCTTTCTCGTCATGATTCTATTCTGAGTAAATCATGGACTGCCATAAACATGCCATTAAAAGACACTTTACTAAACAAGATTGTCACAAACACTTCATATAATTGAAAGATTCTATACCATGTTCCCACTAGAGACATAATCACATGTAGAACTATGTAGGGACTGTCATTTTTAATAATATCAATTATATGTCCGTATTATGATCAGTATTATAAGAACACCATCACTCAGTATGGTGCAAGTCAACACACCTGTCTGTTAGAAAATGTAAGAGAATTGGCTGTTAGTGTAAAGTGTGTAAGTGTAAAGCGACCACAGCACACAGTGTGAACACCACAAAATTCTTTCTCTGTATTTAACCCATTCACCAAGTGAAGCAGCGGGCAGCCAGGAACACAGCACCCGGGGAGCAGTTTGTGGGGACGGTATCTTGCTCAGGGGTACCTCAGAGGTGCCTCTAGCAGTCTTGGGATACGAACCCACGGCTTTCTGGTTGCAGGGCGAACACCCTAACCACTAGGCCACCAGCATGTTGAGCCGTGTAATGCTGATGTGTTTATACCGGCTTGAAAAGATGTGGTGCTGCTTCCCATGTCTCAGAGGAAGCACACACTTGACCTGCCATCATTTCAAACATGTTTCACTGAGCTTAATTAGCTACTGATAATTTAACTTACTTTACTTATCTCGGTCCAACTTATCGTACTAGAGTGTATCAGAAAGAGGCTCCTGCAATGATCAATCAGTTTGGAACCATACTCAATAGAGAATGTGGTAACTCGGTCTTATAGCTACTGCAGAGGCAACTAACCAAAACAAACATGCAAGTGGAAGCTGCCTAGGAAGAAAATGTAACCCCAAATGACATTTCATAAACTCAAAACTCAAAATGTATTACAATGTATACAATATATCCTACTGATGTGCCACATTACCTACCATTTGCAAGTAGTGTTATAAGCCAGCAAGAAATTCCTTCAATATTAGGCTTACATTCTCTTCTTGTGGTGGCACTGGGGATGTATAAAGGCAAGTCAAGCAGAAACTGATAAAGCTGTGTTTTGTATTCTGCTATTTTGATGCTCAGATAAGAAAAGGCCCCCTGTAAAAGCACCCCCTGACTCTTAAGTGGCCAATTAGTGCATGTAATCGTGCAATCAAGGCTGAGATGACTTGTTTTTGTCCCCTATACTCAGTGGCTTTTAAGATAAAGCAGCAGGGCAGGAGAGACTGGATTTTCTCAAAGCAGTCACTTCTGTTTAGCCATTATCTGATGAAGTCTGTCTCTATATTTAGAAGCGAACAAGATCACACACAATTACAATGTCAGCTTGTATAAACCTGTAGATCTAAAAAAGAACAACTGCATTGCCAATCAGCTAAAAGAATCCTCACAGGCAGCGTATCAAGAACATTTACATGAGGATGGGCCATATGGTGAGAACATAATACTGTAGTACTAAACTATATATTCATATTACGCAATGCAATGGATTCTATGCAAAACGTTTGACAACAAAACATTCTGCAAGTATTGATGCAGTTACTTTTGATTATGAAAACAGAGAAAAGAAAAAGTAATGTTGGCATGTGCAAAGGTTTCGACTGGCTGGTCCAGTATTATCATTAGGATCATTATCATTATCATTAGTTAATGGCAATTCCAGAGCGTGACACATGCTTTGATGTTTCAAACCAACCACACAACAACCATGGGCTCCTCTGAGGCAGAGGATCTGAAAATGAAGCCAACCGATGTCTTCAAAGCAAGAGAATGCTATTTAAAGATACTGGAGCACTTCAACTTCCACTGTCTGCAGCGGCATTGAGAAACAGCAGTTAAGGTACAGTGGAAGTCAGGGCCAGACTTCAAAAAGGAAAATCAAGAAGACTCAGACAGAACTGCTCATGAAAACAGAAGCCCAGCTGGGAGGTTTAGCAGCCACAGTGTGATGATATGATGCACAAACATGGTGTGAATGGAAGAGACATCAGAAAGAAGCCTTAACCGGATTCCCAATAAAAAAAGTCAGCATATGATGTATGCAAAACAATCGAGGTGCACCAGAAGCAATTTAAAGAGTAGTGCTCTGAACTCTGGACTGGTTACTTCAGAGCTCTGAAGTAAGAACAAAACTCTACAGCCACAGTTGAAAAAGATATGTACTGTGTTGAAAAAAAGACAAATTTGGAAGAATGGATTCTACTAAATATCAAATTCCAGAAGCTGAAATGAGACTGGCTTTTACAACAAGACAATTCAAAGAATAAATATAAATATATAATATTAAAAAATCCAGAAAACACAATGAGAAATCTAAAATTCAAAAATTGACTGAATAGTCAAAAAATAACCAGTAATGCCATATTATGAATGGCTTTTATTGAACATTGTAGACAGTTCAGCCAACTGAGGGTAATTAACTGATGCTAATTAACTGAGGCTAATTGTGCTTTCTCTGTACTGAAAACACTTTTTTAGTGCTCTAGAAGTACCGACAATAAATGATTGTCCATTATATAGACTCTCAACTTTCAAAAATCATTAGGTTGAATAAGATATCTCCCATTGTTCTGCAACGCTTGTCCAAGCGGTCAACAGTAGCGAGTTGGTAGTGCACAAGTGAGAGGGGAATGTATAGATCTATTATTTCTCCTCAACAGAACAAAGTCTTAGATATCTAATCCACCTGGAAGCCTCTTCTGAATCTTTTTTTAATTTGACATGTAGTTGATCAGTACACTGGAAGCACTTTCACAAAAGTACTCCAGAATGTCCCGAAAAGTTTACTGTGTGAATGTACCAAGAATACAATATCTTTATTACATTGCAATATCATCATTATATCGTCCACCTCTGCTCAGGCAAGGACATGGATCTGTAGTGAGCCTGTCTTGTCTAATGCTGCTTGGTTCAGTCTGAGTTCCCCTTTTCGCATTCCTGGCTCTTCAGCAGTGTGGGAAAAAGACTAGAGGGGCTTAAAAATAGCAGCACCCCCACCCTGAGACGGGCCGATTCCACAACCCCACTGACCACATCCAATAACCTTGGCCCGGTTCATTCGTCTGCTCTCATGACCCTGCCCACGCCATCATCTGTTCTGAAGTGTTCACACTGGAAAACACCAAAGTACAGCATCATCTGTATATTTTCCAGGGACCGGTCTTGATCTCTGCATGATCTTATTATGCCACTGGCCAAAAATAGAAGTCTACTGAACACTCACCCACTGTCCAGTGTGACAGTGTGTATATGCTAGTGGCGCGCTGAATCATGGTAGATAGCAGGTTGATGAATCTCTGATCTCATACTGACTCCAACTTGAGGCTCAAAGTGAAATGAAATGAAGTTCATTCTTTCGGCATTATTCCTAAATTACACTGAAGACGCATTTACAAATATTTATGCAGCAGTTCTTTTCATTTTTGAATGTTTGTTTCAGGCAAAAAAACGTGCACAGTTTATAATTGGCAACATTACTACAGCTGTATACAGGGGGCCCACATACGTTCCTTCAACAGTGATGGAACCTGAATTTTGGTGTCCAAAACTCAACCTAGCCTCAGTCCCTTACCGATCCTAACACAGCTGTAAAATCATAAAAACACAACGAAGCCACAGAAAAAAGAAAAGGAAAACTCCCTCACTCATACACTGCATTACTGAGTATTCTTCCACCGCGCACAACAAAACTAGTCCACCCACATAGTCCGTAAGTATGAGGCTAACGGTGTAAGTCGAGTGGGAGTGAGTGTTATAAACTTGAAACGTTTTACCTCGAGACTGTTGTAACTCTGTATAGTAATCATGACTATATTATTATGATCATGTATTATTTTACTCATCAGTGTATAATATTAACACACAATTGTTAATTATTTCTAGGTGTCTATTGTACAATGTGTCTATGTGTCTGTTGTGATCAGTTCCCAATTCAACAAATCGCCACCTTCACAATGCATCCACACTTTTGCAATACATTATTGGAGTCTGCTTGAAATAGTGAACTGCAAGAAGAGCAGTTTATAACAGTTAAATGTACCAAATACTGCCAGCATTTTTGCCTACTGTCACGCAAGCTGAAGGACGTTCTTACCCAACTGAATTACGTTACAGAAATGTAGAGTTAGGGGTCTTGTCCAAGGACTGTTATTGCTGCAGCTGTGGTGTGTTTGCCCAGAAGAGGAATTACATCTCTGTCTGCTGCATGGAAACCCACATCACTACGCAATACTCACCTCTAAATCTTTCATGGAAGAAATGGTATCTAAACCCACACCAATGAAGAGGCAGCAGTTATAACAACTGCAAATAAAAAGGGTACATTTTCTCACACGCAACAAGTTGCTTTCAAAAAATGGCAAAACATGCCTTCAGCATTTTCCCTCAAGTCCCCACAGCTATCCACACTAACGACTGTGATCTGGCCTGCCCGGTAAACATTCACCCTTTATGGCCACAAGCCTGTAGCTAAAGCATTGTTGATATGAACTAAGTCGTGCCAGCTGTTCTGGTATGGTTCATCTGTGGTAATTATGCAGATATAAATATGTCCTGAATGGAGCCAGTGAGAGGAGGGCAGAATAGGCGAGCGTGGGCTGGGCTGGTAGATGGAGTGTATGGTGCCAGTGTTACAGCGCGGCCCGGCTGCCTGCAGGGTTATAATCAGGTCACAATGGAGGATTTCTGTCTTTTGTTTCGGAGCTTGTCTCTCTTTTGAACACCAACAAACTATCCTAATCCTCTCAGAATGTTTTAATCCCTGGATGCCGGTGCTCTGGATAATTACTGCTTTCGCCATTAACTTCCATCCATTACAGTCAAAAATGTCTGCTCATGAAATGACTACATCTACAAAAGCATGTAAACGCAAACATCTCTACGAAGGCAGGGTTCTTATTTTTTTTTTCAAATACATAAAAATACCCTATCAAGCAAACAGCATTGTGCTTTCAAAGAGGTTCATCCCTGCAGATTAATTCTGACAATATCTTAATCAGGGAGTGTGAAAATCAGCTAAAAGATGAAACAAGGTATCTGTTTTAGGACAATTGGACCACTGTAACAGCAAAGGCCAGTGGCTAATACCTTACTATTGTGAAAGGAATCCTCTACAAGTATATTTAACCTAAATAAATAACTCGTAAATTGTATTGGACTGTATCAGCCACATCACACTTGGGCATTCTTCACATTATCTCGAAGGAGAGACCAAATCCTTATTGACGGCTGAACTTGATAATAGTGTAAAGATCTGAAAATAGGTTTATACAGAAAATAACATTTATATATCAAATATCACAACATCATTGAGCTGTCGTTTTTACTCCATATGACCCACATGCAGTTGTTTGTGTATGAGGACATTAAGCGTTAAGCTTTTCAAAGCATGATATTGAGGAGATAAACAGAAATCCATTGCTTGGTGCATTTCTTTTGAGAGTAAGAACATAACATGTCGCAACTGTGGGCAAGCTCCTTTCCGGGGTGAGATTAGCATCAGCGAAGAGAGGTTAATATTATAGCCCGTCACATAAAAGCCAACCGATTTGCCCGGCTCTTTATAGCATTAAAGCCCCAGAAGATTATAGCAGCTTGAGATAAATGGTCTGACAATATGTTTGCACCATTTCGAGCACATAAGCCAGGTCATGAAAAACATCATGGTTGTTTATCTTTGATATTAGGACATCACCAAGACCCAGCAGGGTATTGCTTCCTTGGAAGCTCAGACAAAAAATCCTCTGCTGTGGAAAATCTACAATTTAGGGTTATTGTTGAATCTGATTACTGAAGCTATTTGATGAAAATGAGGTGGAAATTGAAATGGAAAACGTGATTAAATATTAATCGAACTCGTCTGTAAACAAAATACTTATGTTCTGTGATGCATGGACCATCTATCAGAGATGTTGTGAACTCCTAAGAGGAATGAACACAGATCAAGATCATATACCAACACTCCACAGTGATATGACATATGATACATTCAGTAATACCGATGTTATGCTGGAGGGAAAAACATATTCTACAAGGCCATGTTATCACCTTACTGCTCCCACTTGGTGACAATAGCTGCCACGTCTACTTCACCTCAAGGCAGAGCTGGTCTCCCAAGCTCCCTCACCCTAAAAGAAAAGCTAATTGATTTAACAGTAGCAGGAGCTGATACCTCTGTTCAGCCTCCTGGAGCTGCCATCAATGTCCCCAACCGTCCTAATGGAGCTACATTTTCGCCCCTGTTCAATTCAGGCCACTGCCAGTTGTACCAGGCCCTGTTAAGGCTCTGGTTTACATTATCTGTTGTAGGTTCTGACACAACGTTCACTGCTGAAGGCCTGGAGTCCAACACGTTTTGGTGATTTCCTTGCTATGAGGTGAGTTTGTGCAGGGAAATCACCAAACATTATATGTGTAACATAATGTGTTACATTATGGGCCTCCAGGACTGTTGTTCAAGGCTCCTGGTCTACAGCCAAGCTTAGATGCTAGTATTTTATAGATCTTGACTAAAGAGCACCAATGACAAAGATGAGCTAGCAAAAAAATCTGAGGATGCTACTTCACGCTTCAAGTTTCCACCATATACAAGTGTGAGTGTGTATATTTAGGTGCACATTATTTAGTCTTCTATGAGGGTCAAACTGCAGACATCCTACCTAAAGGGGATTTTTCAAAAATACCACATCATTTAAAGGTGTAAATAAATCCTCAGAGTGTTGACACGTACAGAGTCAGCGGTTCACAGTGATGGTGAATAGATAGTGAAGTGTTTAATGCCTATAAAAGCAACCCCATAGAAAGCGATTGTAAGAAACGGAAACAAATATACTGAAAGATGCTTGAGACAATTAAAACGATGCACATTTTAAAATACAAAAACTATGATTATGAAAAAAATAAAATACTGCATATTCACGTAGTGCGTTTTATCTTTTTGCTTTGGGTTCCACTGACTCAAGTAAATGCTGGTTGAGTCCTTGAACCATAAAACTGACAGGGAAGTTTCACATCTTTCCTCTTGCGTAAGTCCTCTGGTGCTCGCTGTACTTGTCACCATTGTGTCCGGCCCTTGCAGGCTCTGTGCCCAACCCATCCGTGACACAACGTTCGCCACAAACATATCAATTTCACAGCAAAGTCTATGATTATGTATTAAAAGATGTTTGCCAAGAGGCTTTCGGTCTAAGCATTCTCAAAAACGCCCCCTCAGGCGAAAACAGTTCGACATTGGGATGTGCGTGTAGACTTGCAGAGAAACGTGCATAACAACAAAAGAGAGGAAGAAAGAGGAAGAGGCACTGTGTAGGATGAGTACACACAGAAAAAACACCCAATCCACTATTATGGAACTCTTCAGCTATCACTCTAAATCAGAGAAATACAACAGAAACAGTTTTACAGTGGAGTTGTAGGTTACCGACTCACAACACAATTCTCCACTTTCACTCAACACTTTCTTTATTTACCAGGCTCAAGCTGGCCTCTTTCATTCACCACCTTCTTGTTCAATTTTTCCATTCCTTAAATAGTGCTGCAAGAAATTAGAGTAAAAGGCTTTTAAATGATGATTCAGCTCCAACATTGGGAAATATTTCAGGCGACAAATGTATAAAACGGCGCCCCGCCCAGTGTGAGTCCCCGCCTCGCGTCCGTTGACCCCGTACTCGCAAACCTAGTGTGGGTTAAGTGGTTACAGAAAACGAATGAATGAACGAATGTGTAAAATGGAGAAATGTGTGTACTCTATTACTTCACTTGTCAATCAGCCTCTCTCTGCTATGATATAATGAACGTATCATTAACAGACATTTGCGCAAAGACTACAGAGCATAACTTCCCAGTCTCTTTAAATCTAGAAAATCTTGCAGGAAACACACGTCACACATCACAGGCTACACTGTTAATACAGTTATTAGTAGGCCTGTAATGATCATGACATTTCAGCAGACAACTGACAAATGCCTCTAATTAATCATTTTATGTTTTTTTCTTGTCTGTTTTTACCAAATATTTAAAGAACCAGGTCTCATTACCTAATAGTGGCTGGTTCTGGTGTTAAGTGATAAGTGATCTCTCATTTCCCTCACTTTTATCTTTCCCTCAAGGCTTACCCGTAAAACTTATCTATGAGACCCTTGAGACTGTGCAACTATAAGCCAAAAAAGACAAGCTAAAAATAAATACACAAATATCCAACTCTAAATCATATAAGTTAGATTTCTTTTGCCTTTCCATGTATGAATTTTCAAATTATGCTCATTGCACTCGTGTGCCTTAATCTTAAATTGCTGCAATCAGGTTATGATGACTGATGGCTGATTATTAGCTCTATCAGTCTGTATGGTGATATGCAAATTGTGCATTACCAATACTGAGTACTGGACATCTTTAAACACTACCAGTTTTACCACATATTTAACCGAAAGTTACAGGATAGCTGATGCATGTAGGTGTGTAAGTTTGAGAAAATGCCCATTTGCTAAAAGTGATAAAGGATAAAGTTAATATGGCATCACAGTATTGGTTGCACATCTTGACATTACAGACAGCCACAGAGAACTACTGAAACAGTAACTGCACTTCTGCTAATGTGCTTACTTATAATTTACTGTCAACTCCCTCGTCCCACAGGGGGTGGCTGTTATTGCAGTTTCATAGTGTCTTCCATGCTCCTACACAAGAGCCTTTTAGACAAGCATATCATCACAAAGATTATTACAGAACTACAGCTGTTCTCTCTGCAGCTTTTTTTTTTACTGTTAATTGTCGTTTCAGTGTTTTTCAGCGATTGGCTTGATCTTATCTTCCTATCAGTCACAGACACCTCTGATGCTTCTGAAATAAGAGATCTATTCTAATATACAGAAATGCAACATAAACTACTGTTCAACTCCACCTCATTTTGCCAAACGAAGCATCTGATATAACTTCATGAAAGCAAATGTAGAACAAGAGCCAAGAGATCAACAGGATGACAAGTGGCAGAGAGTTACCAGTCAGCAGTTCACAGGAAACCAGGCTGAAACTGAAGATATTTCGAGTTCTTCGCCTTTAACAGTACTGAGCACAGCACAGTGAGGGGGGTCCATTGCTCTTGGTGAATTATACCTCTCTTTTAGCTCAACACTGGCTCAGAACATGCATAGGTCGCCTCCCTTTTGTGACTTTTACTTTCCGTAAGACAGGTTTTTTTTATTATTTGCACTAGAGTCAGGGGGGCTGCCTCGGTGGTCTTCAGCTGATCAGGGAAATGCAGGAGCAGCTGAGAGAGCAGGGGGAATGCCCTCAATCAAGCTGCCTCAACACATGAAATAGCAGCCAGACTGGAAGCACTGAAAGGCTGTGAACTTATTATACTATCAGTATTCTCAACCACAGCTGAATACACCAGAACAGTGGGCACTTTTTCAATGGCAGTGACAAATATTGGTTGAATAAGGGCTGACAACATTCTGTATTATGCAGAGTAATGCAGTGATGTTCCCTCTTCGCCAGAATAAAAGCTTTTCGTTTGAGCAGAGCTTCAGTCATTTCTAAGGGCATCACACACCGACCAGTCTTTTCCTGCCAGATTATTTCAGGTGAAAGCGAAAGTGATGCAATCCTGAAATAAACGGTGGCGATGGAGTGTAACTCACCTTAACAGCCTGGCAAAACGCTCCAACGATGTCGAGGTTAGGCTGTCGTGGAGGAAAAGTCCAGATCCAGCAGCTTTGCTCGTGAAATGCGTAGTGATCGCGTGTTTTCCCACTCAGCTGTTGCACGTCTGCCTGCCTGCCTGCCCGTCTTACCACAGGCACTGTTTATATGACTGCTCACATCAGCCAATCAGAGGCCAGCCCTTGCAAACCAGAAACCAATTGGAGGCCGAAGCGAAGTGCGCATCCTGCCGGCCGCTCCAGCCACAGGACTTCACCGTGTACTCTGGGCCCCGACACTTTTTACACCAGCTGGCACCTAAACAGTGTGAACACAGCCTATAAAATGCAGAGAAGGATAATAATATTCATATCTACTCAGGCAGGGTGGAAAACATCCGAGTAACTGCGTTTGTGCAGCACTTTCTGTCAATGCTACCAAGCAACTGAGGACAATGTGTGTATATACACTATGCATATACTGTATATATACACACACACACACACACACACATATATATATATATATATATATATATATAATACTGTTGTGTTGGACATCTTTTATTTTCTTGGTTATGCTGCTCTTACCTTTGTACTGTTCACTTGGTGCTGTAACAATGCAAATGTCCCACATGTGGGACTAATAAAGGGTTATCTTCTCTCTTTTAAAAGCCTCATAATCGACACCTCCCTTGTGTTTTTATTTTTCTCTTGGTTCTCCCCATCCACTTCTCATTTTTGTGGAAATTCCAATGATATCGGCCCTTGCACTATAGTCCAATATTAAGTCCAATACCCATACTTAAAATTATGCCTTTTACTTGTTCCATTTTTACCATACATAGATCTTACAATACACACTATATGGACAAAAGTAATGAGACACACCTGTTTTTCAGGGTTTGGGCTAGGCCTCTTACTTCCAGTGAAGGGTAATCTTAATGCTTCAGCAGACCAAGATAATTTGGACACCTTCAATTTTGTGGACACAGTTTGTGGAAGAGATTTTCTATTCCAGCATGACTGTGTCTCAGTGCACAAAGCAAGGCCCATAAAGACAGGGTTGGAAGAGCTCAGTGTGGAAGAACTTGACTGGTCCGCACAGAGACCTCAACCCCATCCAGCACCTTTGGGATGAACTAGAAAGGAGATTGCGAGCCAGGGCCTAGCAGCACTTAAAGGGCCCATATACATCATCTTTTAATTTGAATTATTCTGGGTTTCACGTCTCATTTTGTTTTCTTAGAATTTTTTAGAATTTAGTTTTCCATCATATTGGCCCTTTGCACTTGTTACATTGATTTTGTCACATTTATACAAAGTACACATTCAAATGCATCTTAATTTATTGCTTTCATCAAAACACCCAAACAAATTCATATCAGTGTAAAATGAAATTGCCCACAATTACACTTATCTGTATTTGTGCAAGGAGACATGCTGCTGGTTATAGATCATATTACACACCACCAAACAAACCCTTTTCATTTATTTAAAATATTCAGTTTCTACTGTATTACGTCAATGTGGACACATTTTCACGCTAAGTCTTATGCACCTTTAATACATAATACAAGTGCAGATTTAATACATTTAGTTACATTTTTGCCACTTACATTTACTTACAACTTCACTTTGGACTTTCATTTTAATTTGGTTCTGATCTTGAATTGCTTTACTACAGATTTTTCAATATTTTTTGCTTATCCTGACAGATGCTGCGTGCAGTGCGTTCTGCCACAGATCCACTGAAAATTCAGTATTTGAGAAGCTTTTTTATAGACCTGATCCATTTTACTCCTACTCAAGTTTGTTTTTTGGTAGCTTTTCTTTTTTTACTTCTACATGAGTCACTACTTCAGTATAACAACACTTTCATTTGAATACGGCTGTGGGTTTTTATCTGCCTTTCTGAAAGAGACAAAACTCTTTACTGATTACTGATAACCCACAAAAGCAGCCTAACAAAAGTGTTACAATATCACAGGTCTCCTGTTTGTCGCATTCAAACATTATTCAGTGTTCTCTCTGCTTTTTCCAGCTGCTTTTCCAAGATTCTTGTGTTCACGCGACGCATCATCAAAAACTGGCCATTGAAATGAAACACTGGGATGTCGTACTTGTATCTGTCATACCACACGCTGTTCTGGGGGAGAGTGATGTCAACCTCCTGCAAGACAAACTTCACAAAAGCACACGGCAGTATGAGAGCCGAATAACGTGGTAGGATTGAATAAAACCATGACACTGTACCTAAATTAAATACCAGATTTATATCAAAATAAACAATGCAACAACATTATAGTTAAGCTCACCCTGTGTTTATATGGTTCAAGCAGTTCTTTTGCTTCATCACACAAGGGACATGGATCCTGCATAAATAAAACATACATACACACGTGTCTATATCTATATATATATATACACACACACACATAGATTGTGCATACATACAATCTGTACATAAAAAGATCTGTGTATTTAAATATAATGTATTTATATAATGATTGTGTGTCTATATACATGTATATGCTATTTACAAAATTCATATATACATTATATATACATATACATATATATATATATATATACATACACACACACACACACATATATATATATATATATATATATACACACACACATGTATACACACACACATATATATATATACAGTAAACTCCCAGTTTTACACGGATCAGGACTCGCGAATCCAGTCACACGCGGATTTTTTTCGAGAACGGAAGTGATCGTTTTATGCGGAAATCACCAGAACATCACGGAAACTGCTCCCATATTCTCCCTTTTTTTGCTATTTTTCGTGGCAATTTTTTTTTTCTATTTTAGGCACACCAAATCTCTCTCTCTCTCACCGGACGAGTGTTCAGCCATGCACATCTCTCTCTCTCTCGTTCTGATTTTTCCGGAGCGCGTGTCTCTCTCTCTCTGTATCTATCTCTCTCTCTCTCTCTCTGTATCTCTCTTTACATTTTCTTTAAGGGTAATGTATTAAACTGAGTTTAAAATGAAATTAAAGTGAGCTGGGAGCACATTTGGGGGCATGTTTAGGGTTTACACTATTAAAATAGGCATTTTAAGGCCTTTTTTGACCAAAACACAACAACGTGATTTTTCATTATACGCGGGTGCTCGTGTAACGTAACCCCCGCGAATAACGAGGGTTTACTATATACACACACACACACACACTTTATATGTAAACAAAAACCGTAATTCTGGGCAACAATTAAAACTTTTGCATTTGCATTGTTATATGCTAAATGAAATAATTCAGAAGTAGTGTATTTTGCACTTTTATTTTTTTAAGTACTGCTCTATGAACAAAAGTGCAATAACATTTGGTTTGCACACTTTTTAAAAAAATAAGGAGCTTTTTAACAGCAATATTCCCTTTAACACAGTCACACAGCTGCAGTTTAAACTTAAACATTAATGTAATCAAATCAAATTTAAAATCAAAGCTATTTGCCACTGCAGGGCATTCACATTTTATCTAGTTTGTTATAGAAAATCAAGTTCCCCTCAGAGTCCAGAGCATTATAGCAGCTGGAAAGGGGGACCAACTCCATACTGAAGTCTTTGTATCTGAATGCAGTGTCATTAAAGTCCATTTTACTGAGTGTTGTACCTGTATGACTACACACGTGACAAATAAAGAATCATGAATATAGTGTGTTGACTTGTGGGCATTATAGAAGCTGCAAGAGGGACCAACTCCAGACTAAAGTCTATGTTGGTGTAATGGTCAGGCGTCTCAATACTTTTGTCCATATAATATCTGATCCCCGCAAAACCATCCGACACATAGAATGCTTCACTCAGGCACCCACGAGCACAAAAAGCAGAAATTTCAAAATAAAATTAAAAAAAACCCTGCGTTAATGCGCAATATAATCATTGTCGCCGTTAAGTAGAGGCCACTGCAACAATGTTCAGTTTCTCAGATTTGATCTTTTATTGTTGCAAGTATTGAACTGAACTGCTTTACCTTAGTTTTTAGGAATTACTGACAATGTTTCTCCTAATTTCCAAATAAGAATGTTGATCTTTAAATTATGCTTTAAATAACAATATTTTTATTTGGAAATTTGGAGAATGGCTGCCCTCTGCTTCACAAAACATTGCAAGAGGAGAGTGTTGATTATAGCAGTGTTTTAATACTTTTCCTAATTAAATAAGATGTGATTCAGGTGATCACTACATCATAAAGCAGAATGAAACAAAGCAGAATAGTTGCTGATTTAAAAATAAAATTGCAGTAGCCTCTTACTTTTTTCTCAGAGCTGTATGTACACACACATTTATATACATACTACATTCTATATGAATATACACACACCCGTATACCTATATAAAATGTGCAGGTGTGTATGTACTTGCCTTAGTGAAAAGAGTTAAAACTGGTAAGGGCCTTTGTGAACAGCAGCTCCTGATGAACTGGTGATTCTTTGTGTGATGCAGGAGCCTTGAAAGCACTGCAAGCATGCCTGGAGGTGCAGAAGACATGAAAAACATGCTCTGATGTTTATTACCCAAGGAGTTCCAGTTATTACTGAAGGCAATGCAAGACACATACATAGTGACATTTTTGAGCATAGAACAAGGTGCTGTAGAAGTGAATGCACACACCACACCCATCACAACAGAAACTGTCAAATAGCATCCCATCATACTGATAATTATCCAGCTTTAAGCAAATTATTTCCCCCAAACATTTAACCAAAGCAAAGAGGAGGCTCTTCCGTGCAAGCCCTCTTCTGTAAGGATTGCTTTCATCTTCACTGCCAGTGCTGGAAACTAGAGTGCTAGAAGTGAGCTGATGTATTCTGAACTACCAATCCTGATACTTTTCTCTTTCTGAGAATCGATCTTCACATGAAAATATGAATACTAAGTGTTCATAAGCAGTAAATGGAATATTTTCATTTTGAAAGAATGCATATTTGATGCTGAAAAAGTGGAAAACATTATAGGAGACAGATGTGTAGTGCAGTACAAACACAGGCCCAGACAGACAACAGATGAAGGGCATGTTCTACGAAGGCAGTCATTTTAGAGAATGGCAGGTGAATTATTATGCAAACTGTGTATTTTTTGACGTCCATATTTCCATACATATAAACACACCTGTTTTTTTTACTGTTATGAAAATCTAGGGCCCTTTTTCACACCAGGTACTAACATTCATCTCAACAGTGATTTGATCACAACTGGACAGTGAGGCGTGCAGCCATTTACAACCAGCAAGTCCTGAGTGTGACCGAATGATCAGAGTTTGCTACTGCAGGACGAATGCTGCCCATTTGTGACCAGACAGCAATGCTCCACAAGTCCTTGTTTGTGTGAATGTATGGGCTTTTACAAAGGTTTGGGTCACATGAACTGCAAATGCAACTTGCAAATAAAGGGGAAAGGGGGTGAAGTAATAAGTAAAGTAACTTCTTTCGTCATTCCTGTAATTATTATTAAAAAATGAAGACAAAAGTCTAAAAGGAGGTTGCAGAAAGTTGTGTGATTGCAAAATGCCAAGTATACAGTATTTCAAAATTTGACAGTTATTAACAGAACACTATGTGAGAAAAAGTATTGGGACACCTGACCATTTCACCAACAGGGACTTGATATTGCACTCATATACATAGACTTTAATATAGAGCTGGTCTCCTTTTGTAGCTATAACAGCTTCCACTCTTCTTGGAAGACTTAACACAAGATTTTGGAGTTTCAGTGGGATTTTGTACCCATTAATTCTGTAGATGCTGGATGAGAAGACCTGGATCACAATCTCTGTTCCAGTTCATCCCAAAGGTGCTGGACGGGGTTGAGGTCTGGGCTCTGTGTGGGCCAGTCAAGTTCTTCCACACTAAACTCACCCAGACATTATCTTTATGGACCTTGCTTTGTGCACTGGGACACAGTCTATGTCCACAAATGTGGAAGCATGGTGTCGTCTGCAGTGTCTTGGTTTGCTGAAGCATTCAGAGTACCCTTCTCTGGAAGTAAAGGGCCTAGCTCAAACCCTGGAAAACAGGTGTGTCCCAATACTTTTGTTCATATAGTGTAACTAAGTAGAAGTAGCTGGGTATGTGTTTTGTTAGGTGTATATTAAATGCTTAGACAGGGGTTTATCTACTCAAACAAACAAATAAACAAACATGTGAATATTAACCTGAGCTTAACCTGGTCTGCTCATCCACGTGGGGCTGAAAAGAGGGCTGAGGCGTGACGCACAAACGTGTAGACCCTACGACCGTAATTCCTTCTGGCTATAAAATCTAACACACTGGGTTAATCTGGGAGGAATTAGATCAAGTTTTAAAATGGCAGCACCGTTTGCGTAGGCTTGTGTTCCACCTACGCACTACTCGGCTGCTGGAAATATTTTTAGCACCACATTACGTCCCAGGGCTGATAAAAATAAACCATCTGCAAAATCACTGAACCTGCACTTCTGAACACAAAACCGCAACCGGGTCTGCTACTACTCCCTCACTCTCCAAACACGAGAACCAGACATTTAAAACGACCTGTTTCTGCTCAAAAACCCTCCGAAAGAGCGCAGGAAGCTCAGGGGCCGATCTGCCGCACTGATGCGGGTTTATTGGAGGACAGAAGCGCGTCTTCCTCTCAGACGGCGCCTTTCTATTCGCTAACAGCGCCGTCATCCGCAATATGCGGCAAAATCAAAGATTTGCCCGTTTCCGCTCTTTTAGAACTCTCAGTTTGGTAAATGACCTTACGTGTATCATAAGACCAAAATATAAGCTACTTAAAAATGTTGCTAATGTTACTAATACACATGAGGTTTCCAGCAGCCGAGTTTTAAAACTTCATCTAATACCTTCCAGATTTACTCAGTCTGTTAGATTGTATAGGCATTAGGAATTACAGTGTATATATATATATAGGGGGATGAGGTGCGATGATTCTTGTGCGAAACAGCGCGTGTGAACTAATATTTTATGTTAAATGTGGGGGGATGGGGGGTGTCCACTCATTTAGATTGAATGGCGGTAAAGCCCATCACTGTGTCCCAGTGCAAGGTCCATAAAAACATGGTTGGATGGACGAACTTGACTTTCTCCGCACAGAGCCCTGACCTCAACACCATCCAACGACTTTGGGATGAACTGAACGGAGATTCTCATCCAACATCGGTGTCTGACCTCATACATTCTCTACAGAATGAATGGGCACAAATTCCCACAGAAACTCCAAAATCTTGTGTAAAGTCTTACAAGATGAGTGAAGCTGTTAAACTGCAAAGAGGGACCAACTCCATATTAAAGTCTATGTTTTTGAATGGAATGTCATTACAGTGCTTGTTGATAGTATACAGTGCTTGACTTGTGTAGTGTAGTATATATA
>JBBJLR010000037.1:5161434-5183410 GCA_037577145.1 Brachypetersius gabonensis
TTTGTGTAATGTACCTGATTGCATTGATGACTATATTTCCCTCCACATTATAATTATGATGCTACTCAACGTATATATATATATACGTATATATACGTTTGATCAGGCTTTGCTCTGTTTTTTTCTTTTTATCTTAAATGCTAAATCTTGCTTTGAACTTCAGTTCAGTGTGTTTAAGGTCTTTCGCAGCATTATCAATTAAAATCAGCATTACATAATATGAGTAGTATATATACTACTCATACTCATATAATGCAGTCAGGCACATATGATAATGTGCCTGACTGCATTATATTATGATGCTACTCACTATCCTATAATAAAGAGAGAAACATGCAGAAGTATATATAGTACATAAAGTATATACTAAATATACTACTGGTCAAAAGGTTTTATTTCATAAACTGTGCGAACAGCTACAAATGAAAATATGTCATTTAAAACAGGAATCAATCCTTTATAACATGAATACAATATGCATGTCTGACACCCTATTAACTGGTTGTGTGTCGATGCAAAATCAAATTCTAGACTGTCCTTTACCTTTCGATGCACACATCAGCAGTTTCATCCCACTGGCTGTCACTTGGCTGTCTGTTGATCTACATTATAATTACATTTGTGCATATGTGTATGTGTATAAATATATTTATATTTATAAATGCAAAACTACTGTACTTACAAGATGAGCAAAACCGCTTTTAAACTCAGTATAACTAACATGTAAACAATATCTTATATGCCTTTTTAATGCAATTTCTGTTTCATCTGCAGAGCAAAAGATTGGTGGTTTGCTCTTGTCACAGATGGACGAAGAGCCAGTGATGCAGAGGGATGAGCGTCACGCTGCTCTGGATGTGGAAAGGCCTGTGAAAGATTGATTTATATATGTATCACATACAATCCCATAATTGCAATATAATTACAGTGCAGTGATGATTTATAAGCACTGTAAGTACTTTTTCAAAGGTGAACATATAAAAGAAAACATTACAGACTTTTTCATGTAGTGTTTTAAGTTCATGAGCAGTAACTTAATATCTTCTGCGCAAATTATTAAAAATATAAGTTTTACTGGAGGACAAAAAACAAGAAATTTGTACAATGCTGCCCTCTAGAGGATTGTAGTGTATTGACAAAACAATATTTGGGTACTTTCACAGGCTGGTGTCTGAAAATGGAATACCAGCAATCTATGAGGTTCTCTGCAGCACATCTTTTAAAGGACAAGGACACGAGGTGAGCCCCTAAAGACTCTTTATATTATTATTGTTGTTATTATATAATAATAATACATTTTATCTATAGAGCGCTTTTAAAGGTACTCAAAAATGCTTTACAAAGAATTGACTAGTTAAAACACACACACACACACACACACACATATTTATATTAAATTGTATTAGTGCATATCTGGTCATGTATAGAAACTTGTCCTGTATACTATCATTATTAAATTGTGTACAATGATCTTAAAAACAATTACGGTAGACGTTTATGTGTGAGAAAGCTGGAGCCTTTATTTATTTAAGTACATATCTGATCTAGTTTAGTTCCTGAATAATTGATGGTGACTAATAAGCCCATATTCTAGCGGTTTATTGGATTACGTTGCATTTGTTTATGAATGAACGTGTGTGAAGCTCCTGCAGGATGTAATGTTTAATCTGTGAGTATTAAGGCCCAGAAATTCCATCTGCTTGCCGGAAACCGTCCATATGGTGCGTTTAAACTGTGTAACTGGGCGCCCTATAATGCAGAATGTATAATGCAGTGTGGAGTGTTTAGGTGCATCTTTGCTGTTGCCTTGATGCAATGAATTTTCTCATCATTAAATATTAATGCAGATACCTAAAGTGAGACAGTGATGAAGTGTGGTACAGTAATAAAGAATGTTGCATTCAGTCTTCTGCATTGCATTAGCAAGTCTTTTTATGTCTTGAATAGTGTCCAGTAAAAGGACTGCTCTTATTTATATTAAGTTCTATGGAATCAGCATGTCTGGTAGTGATGTGGAAGTAAGCTCTGTGCCGAGTGTGTGTGTGTGTGTGTGTTTAGGTGTCATTAAAGGTAGAGTTCAGTGGATTAGGGCTGTGTGTTAAATTCTGGCTTCTGTGCCAGTTTTAACTTTGCTCTAATTCCTCCGTTGCGTAAGCAGGAGGGCCAGGTGAGTGGTACAGTACTTATCCTGTTTGTCAGATCTGCTGGGCTGGCCTGAGGAAGTGTCTGTGCTAATCCCACTCTGTCCTCGCAGCTGTCACTTTCACCCACTAAAGTGAAAGCAGACTGAAACGAAACTGACACCAACCATTTGAGGTTTTAAATGGATCTAGTTTATGTGTCTATCACCGTGTGCTTAGAATGTAACCCATCCGTCTGATCGGTGGGCCGGTGGGTCTTTGTGCACTCTTGCTAATACAGGTCTAATACAGGTTGGAGTCTTCATGCGTTTGATGTTGGACAAAATCTTAAAATGTGATTTGTTAATCGTGTATCATAACCTCGTAGTAAAACATTTAACGGAGTGAAGACAGAGGGTCCATTTAATTTGTTGGCCCCATGAAATTGATAAAAAAATAAGTAAATTATTAATAAATTATTCCTATATTTGTTGATCAATAACACTCAGTTGTTGATCATCCAAATTTTGCTTCTTTAGTTCTGCATTGGTGCTTTTGTCCACCCATTACTATTGTTCTGATTACAGCACTGTGCAAACGTTTTAGGGACTTAGGGGCAAGTTATTTAAAGCCATTTTTCTCAGCGGGTGATAAAGTGTCTTTCAGCTATCAAAGTTAACATTCGAATAAAGTAAAAGCATCTATATTTGTTTTGTTTGTAAAATAGTTGATATTTTGGTTCGGTTCCAGATTTCTCCTCGGTTCCTCCATCAGCAGCTTCTGTTTTAATTTGATAAAGGATTGAGTCAGACAGGTTTCTGATGGAAACAAGTTATAATGAGATTCCACAAGGAACACATTGAAATGCTGCACCCAATATCACTATTTACTGTATAAGTTTAGTTTTTAGTATACAGTATTTAATATTAATTTGGAAAAAAAACCCCTCTCCTTTCTCACCTTTTTTTAAATACTATTTTTTCAGGAGTCTAAAACATTTGCACAGTACTGTACATGCCTAAAATACTGCAAAGCTGTCACAAGCCACAACTTACAAATCAATAAACAAATCTCACTCTATGACATGCTGTTATGTATAAGAAAATTGGACTTAATATTTAAAACCGATGGTTATTACATACAGACAGAAGATCTACAGGCTCTGTTGAGTGAAATCGAACAGTGGGGTCAGCGGATGTACCCTGAAGAGCCATTTGACTCCCTGATCAGCCAGCTTGAAGACGTAAGTGAGCATCCAGCGGTACAGGTACTATTTTGAGTTTGCACTTTTTCAACATGGGAGTGTATCAGGGTTATGTTGCTCAGTACCAAACAGTGTTTTTCTCTCATTGTCTTTACATCAAACACCTCCATCAGGCCTGTTCACAGGGTTTGCATCAGAACGTTGTGCCCACATGTGATCAGTCTGGACCACGTGGCTGTGAAGACACATGTGAGTAGAGGCCTAGTTAGAGGGTATTTGCAGAATCCTAGCTTTTGGCCTATATTAGATCTATAACTCATGCTGCCAGAGTAGACAGTATGACGTTTTGAATGTACAGATGTATGTTTTTTCACTCTTAAAATTGATTATCTGACCTTGCTTCAGGATGGCAGACCCACAGATGAACTCTTTCATCTGTAATGGTATAATAAAAGTGGTTTTCTTATGTTTAAACAGGTTGCACCATGAAAAATGTAGTCAAACCGGAGAAGAGGACCCTCCTGTAACTCACAAAAATCAAGGTCACTGGTCTTCCTCACCTCCAACATTTCATCTGAGATCTCTAATGAAATGAGAAGAGTTCAGATCTTTAGATTTCCCAAATACCCTGTTCCAGTGTGAGGGTGAGAAGGTGCAGTCCACCCGAAGAAGAATCAAGTCCCTCAGTCTTTGGACATTTGAAAAATCAGATGTTTCTGGATCACAACCAGCTGTCTCACAAACAAACTACAGAAGTAATTTGCCATCATTACAGGTGCTTTCATTCAATATGTATTCATTTCGTCTTCATTTCAGTATTTATTTCTGTTTCTTTAAATAAGTTTCATTTATTAATGTAATCGTTCACAAAGTATGTGCAAAATGCATGACAAAAGACCATCCTATACTTATAACTTGTTGATCAATACATACTTATATTTGGAAAGGTAAAACAGAACTAAAAGGATAAATTTAGGTTTTCTTTGAAGCAGATCAATGTCATTACTGTCGCATAAGAAAACACATGATTTATTCTGGCTTTCTTTGCACATCTCAGTTCATTCCTGTGGATTCCTGACTCCTTGATCATCATTTAGTTTTTATTATTTGACACTGATATCATCCATCTCATAGTGTTAGTCTAGATCAGGGGCCACCAATCTTTTTGAAACTGAGAGCTACTTTACAGGTACTGAGCCATACGAAGTGTGATAAGCATGTTTTAAATTCTTTTTTCAGATAGTCATTTTCAAATCTACATAAACGCTAATGTGTTTAAAGGAGAACAGCAACGGGATCAAATTAAATGTTAGACGCCGCTCACTGGTGAGTTGTGCTATTTTTAGAACAGGTCCATGGACTGCTCATGTGGACTGTTAGTGCTGGAAAGTAAAAGAGTGAAGTTGCAACCAGTTGTAATATTTAAAACTTTAATTTCTTATCACTTTAAACAGCAGTTTATTAAATGTGCCATTCAGTTTTGTGTCTTGTTTTAGAAAGAGGAAACACACATTTCTTGGTCAGTGGCCACTATTGGTTTGTAAATAGTACTTTTATTATGAAAAGTGTGTGTATGTATGGTGAGTTACATTCTTTCAGCTGTCCTGTGTTTAAGTGATTGTGTTAGATGATTGGTTTCTGTCCTTGTCTGTTATGTATATATGTTCCAAGCGTTTTGTATCCGTCACGCACCCTTATGGATATCCTCATGCTCCCCGTTCCTCATATGGCTTCTGTTTAAGTACGTTTTGGGCCCTCAAGCCGTTTTGAGTTTCCTTCTGTCTGAGTTTGTGTTTGTTACTAAAACCCTTCAAAGGGAATCCTGCGTTTGTGCCTCACTCACCACCCAAGCACCCGACATGACAGCCTACTTTACTTTGAACCTGTTTCCCCATTCTACATTCGTTTAGGCTGTGGTTAGACAGTGGAGGTCTGGGGAAACAGTCCAAGTGTTAATTTCGCATTAGAATTCAGCCTAGAAGTGTCTCACTTAAATATCTATATAAACTGTTTATAGGGTTGTCCTATATAATCATTTTGAGATGACCAGGATTGCTGGTAGTGGCTGCTTGATCGCTCTGAAGCCCAGTCAACTCTTCTATTTATGTAATGCAAATTTTCTACGTGTCAGTTCCATCCCCTGGAACTGAATTCTAAAAGCAGTCGATTAAGCACTGAGTGGATTGTTGAAGTACTATGAGCATCAACACTACATTTTTTATCGATGAATATTATTTACAGTCTTGTTGCATTTATGTTTAAATGGCTAGTTACCACAAAAAGAGCTGTTTTAAGTTAAATGACCAAAGCATTTTTATTGTAGGAAGAAAAGGTAGGAAGGGGTGGAGGCTGCAGATGTAGAAGGAAATAAAAGAGTAAGGGGTGTAAATCAATACTGGCTATTCAGGAGCTCTCCAGCCTGTCTAGGAGATCCTCAGTGTTGTCCTCAAGCATGTCTCACACAACTCTGACCATAGATGCAGAGGCGGGATACACAGACTCCTGCAAAGTCAGCATTTTCTCTAGAGAGCATCATCCCATTCTGAGAGACAGAGAATGTTGACAAATGGGGCATATCTCTCAAAAGAAAATCACATCTGTTCTGTTTTAAATTGCTGGAAAAGAGCTTTGAGGTGTTGCGATGGATTCTGATTGTTACCTGGACCAGGAGGAGGTACTGCTCAGCCTGGAACCTGCTCTGCTTGGTGGTTGCAGAGAGGGAGGCCATCATCGCCATCAGATGATGAAGAAATCCTCCCCACCTCTGAAAATGTTGTAAAGGGGAAATATGTGAGCAATGCTGTTATGTAGTTCTAGGCCTGTCAGTTTCAGCTCTAATCTAGAATCTATAATGCTGACAATAACTAAAGTATACAGGGTTTCCAATGCTTTACCAGTGACGCTCCAGACCGTGTGTAATGGTCAGAAAAAAAAACAAAACAGAAAATACTCTTACTGGACAGATCTGAGGTCCCATCCCTGTCTGAATTCGATGCATCACTACCTCAAATATGATGTTCATGTTGAAGCTGAAGTTGAAGTCCTGAATCTAGGAAGATGAGAAAACATATTAGAGTCTTACAGCACAAATCATTTTCATAACTGATGCCAAGAATATGAACATAATTCACTCCAAACTCTGCCACCTGCTTGTTAATAACCCCACAACAGGAAGGACTCGACACTAGTGAGTAGACAACTGCTGGAAGATAAGTCAGATCATGCAGAAGAATCATGCAGAGTCACATTATTACACAGTTATTTATTATATTATTATATTGATCATTGTGATGAATGTGTGTTCAGCCCTAAATGGTGATCGCAGCACGTATTTTGATTAAATTGTATTTCGTGATGGCTGCACGAAATCTTGGGTTGGGCTGAGGGGTGACATGTGAGGCTGAGGTCACAATGGGTCTACTCATCATGGTCCAAAACGAGGGTCTCACCACTGCTGGACACCTCTGTCACCTGAAGAACAAGCCACTCAGTACACGCCGTCTTGTGTTTTGAAGTGGTTTATTGTATTTTACTAAACTAAATGCTAGAATCTACCAGAACACGCTTTTACTACCTGAACACCCCAGGGTGCTGTGGAGGACGAGTTTACGGTGAACACAAAAGACGCCACTCGTGTCAGATGACCTTCAATGTCCTATAAACACAAAGCTCATCTCTTTGTATATTGTTTTATAATGTTTATACGAGTCCAGCTCCATTACGAGGCCAGACTTGAGTGATCATAAACCTGGCAGAGATGTCTGACCTTTGTGATGGTGACTCTGACCAGATAGGGCCCTGTAGGAAAAGGCACAGTAGTCATTTGAGTAATATTAGTTCAATTCTTATTCATTCACACCATATGAAATAATGACTGCAATAGTAAGAGCTTTAACCTCCCTAGACACCATGAAGAAATCACTGGTGAGTGTCCACCATGAATAAGACATTGCCCGCCACACCAGCAGCACGCAGTGACGCCTGAAAAAGATCATCTGGAGAAAACACAAACATGTAAATAAAATTGTGCAAATCTATCAGGGTGATTGAAGTGTGTGTTGTTGAACACAGGCAGAAGAGCATACCCCATGGCCTCGATAGCGCCACCAACTGTAGGAGACGAGTGAAGTCCTGAAGGCACTCAGCATCTCTCCACAGACCAGCTGCTCCAGCCAGAGTCCAGGACACTGAAGCAGAACAACAACAAAATGCTGTACCAAGCAAGTGGACAAGTGAAATGATAAAATCTTTGCTGTCATTCATAAATCAGAAGTCTCCACAGAACAATATTTTTCAAAGAGTTCTGCTTTAGTGCCTCTGAATCTGACAGATATTCCAGGGGTCCAAATGCTGAGGGAGGTGAGGGAGCTTCCTCAAGGTGGCCATGTCGGCTCCCCCCGACTAAAGACAGACTGCAGTCTCTGAACCGGGTCTGGAAAGTGTTAACTGTTTATATTTCGAAACGTTCAATCTGATTCAAAG
This sequence comes from Brachypetersius gabonensis, assembly GCA_037577145.1. Lineage (NCBI taxonomy): Eukaryota > Metazoa > Chordata > Actinopteri > Characiformes > Alestidae > Brachypetersius > Brachypetersius gabonensis. The sequence goes on from JBBJLR010000037.1 coordinate 5,169,241, forward strand.
TCCCCATAACAACTCATATAACGAACGTGTAAACCACTGCTAGCAGAGTTAGCCGCTATTCTGGATATATGTACTTTTATGGACAGCGCACAATTTAAATAGATACTTTATTAAAATATATTTATACTTTCAAGTAATCGATGTCATGTATTATAACATAATGTAGCAATGGGTGTGTTTTGTTTTGTTTTGAAGCTTTCGCTAACTTACCGTCGACGGTGGGTCAAAATGTTGACTTGACCTCCAAATTAAGAAACTGAGCAAACTAGTCCTAACTTTGGAGCCTCACAACTTCAGGACTTAAAGGATCTCACCTTCAGAGGAGCTGTTTTGGTGAAATGAGAAAGTGACCTACACAATATGGCAGGTGTTTTTAATGCTCTGGCTTTTTGTAATCTGTAAATTCTTGAGCCATAGAGCCATCGTTTCTCACTTACGTTACGCTAATTGTTAGACTAAATCGAGTTTTTAGTCTAAAAATGTGTTTGGACTGGAGGCTTTTGTTCAAAATCTTTTATTTTAAACAAAAAAGGTGAAGAATTTGTTTCACTAATCACTAACAGGCAGGTCCCTTGCCCATGCGTGCTAACCGGTCACAGGGCTCCTTCGCAAAATTAAAACATTAGTTGAAACACTAGGTGGCGACTTTTCCATTCATTTGCTTTAACGTGCAGAGTTTACGATGCAGTCTGTGGTTTCTTTTACATTTGTAAAAGTCTGGGAAAAAAAACTTAACATTAACTTAAAGAAATCTCAACACTTCTGTCTTAAACTTGATTTAAATGCCACCTACTGCAACACCTCCCTGAGTGGAATAGAAACTGGGAAGTAACCTGCAGAAGAGTAACCTGCACAAACACTATATGGACAAAAGTATGGGGACATACCTCTTCATTTAGGGTTACTTACGTCCGATGAAAAGCTTAATCTTAATGCTTTATCAGACCAAGACATTTTGGACAACTGTTCCACGGTGCACAAAGCAAGGTCCATAAAGACATGGTTGAATAAGTTATGTGTGGAAGAATTTGACTGGCCCGTACAGAGCCCTGACCTCAACACCTTTGAGATGAAGTGGAACGGCGATTGTGAGCCAGAACTTCTCGTCCAACACCCAACCTCATAAATGCTCTACTGAATGATTGGGTTCAAATTCCCACACAAACTCCAAAATCTTGGAAGGGGGGACCAACTCCATATTAAAGTGTATTTGTATGCAGTGTCATTAAAGTCACTGTAGGTGTGATCGTCAGGCGTCCCAATACCTTTGTCTGTGTAGTGCCCACTTAAGTGAGGGGAAAAATATGTTCAGCCCTGGCACAGTTTGGTTTGGTGGAAAACAAGCCCACCAGGCTGTAGTGATGAACTGCAGGTTTATTATACGGCAGTCGGTGCCGGAGCTGCCTCCTCACAGAGGCTCTAATTGGCTGCCACAGCAGTGAGGTCATGACAACACATCCAACGCTGTTTTCTCACTTGATGCGCTCCAGGTCCGATGGAGAGATGCAAACGGAGCGACCCCGCATCTACTTTTCCCACTTTCATCGTACGGTTTCAGTATCTTTAGTGGAAATCTGTGGAAGTATTTTATGAGTTTGATGTCCAGAGCTGCCTCTGACAGGAACCTGCTGCTAGAGAAACTTTCAGCAGAGTGCAGCGCTTCTCAGAGCGGATCCATGAGTTTGGACCGGACGAGCACTTCAGAGTAGAACTGGTGAGGCGCGCCTCTTCCTCTCTCACTCTCTCACTTCTTCACAACTTTTAAGACTAGTTTAAGAGCCGGGGAAGTGTAAAAAGTACATGTATTTTTACCCTTACTTAAAAAGAGTTGTCAAGTATCTCTGCACAGTGTCTCCAAAAGCTCCATCCCATTCTAAATAAATAAATGATGCCGTGGATAAATGATACCACACACGTTTCTAAAAATTACACACATACAAATATTTTGTGCGTGTGTGTGTGTGTGTAGTATCTGGAGAACATTCAACATGAGAATTAAAGAAAGTTCATATTACTGTGATCATTTAAAGAAGTTATTAAAATGATGAAGTTATTTTAATCAAGTTTTGGCACATTTGAAATGAAGTTCCTTTGTGGTAAAACCTGTTAGCTGATTATAACAAAGATCATATTCATATTCAGACTGCTTCTCCAAAGTTGCTCAGTATAATTGAACTGACTTCATGAATCTGGGCTTATTTGATCTATCAGTGGACTGACAGATGTTAGTAGTGCATTAAGCATTGAATTGCTGTTAGATTACATTCGTGCTGCTCTGTGTGTTCTGTTGTAAAGTGGCTTGTTTACATGCATTGATTTCCAGTGCATGGTGTTTCTGCAACCTGTCAGGACCCCCACAAAGGGCGCAGATGAAGAATTGAGCTTTGGTGATGAGTTAACAAGAAGAATGTGTAACACATGATTGAATTTAGCCATAGCAGTCACTTCTTCAGGGCTGAGCTATTTTCATGGAGGAAGTCTTGCCAGTGTCCTCGGGACATGGTGGTACAGGAGAAGGGCCTCCGCTGTGCCCGGCTTTTGTCCGTCTGTGGGCTTCGCGGTCATGTGATTGGCTTTGAATAGAGGAGCGGACTTATTGGCCACAGGCAAAAGCCTGCACTGTTTGATTATTCGCAGCATGCATCTGTGAGCATGAAATGTAAAATCTCTAACAAAAAAAAACAACAAATAATGAACACACAGCATTCATTAAAGCACTGTAGATGCACTGTAGCTCACTCCACCACTTTTGCTTATGTCGTGTGAAGCATTTCGCTTGTTGCATTGTGTAAACACACCATCCACTCACTTCAGGACAGGTGTCTGGAGCAGTCATAATGAAGAAAATCCAGTCATGAGTTAGACATAAGTGCTCTAGTCTGAGTATTAGGCTTAATCCAGATTCTCTCCTTTATTCAATTTTCATTTAACCACTCTCTGGTCCAGTCAGTACATATAAGGGCTGTTCTGAACAGTTGTACTGGTTTGAGGTCTTTATGTGCAAATTGCATTGAATTTTTTGGACAAAGTTGATTTCTCTTTAGGCATTTAATCAGTTACAGAAAGCCTTAGTTAACTTTAGCTGTTTCATATCATTTACTCTGGGACTGCAGTAGATTGTCAGTCTATGTGGAGCAACTCTACAGTACAACTCTAAAGTTTCGACAAGCAGTGAAAGAATTTCACATTTTCCTGAGTTAACTCATTTGATCTTTAATGTGAGAATTGCAGTTTTGAAATACATCAATGTTTGTTGCAAAAAAAAATTGACCCTGACCATATTTACATTGTACTATGTAGTTTGTTTTTGGGAGTGGCAAGCCACTCCAGCTGGGTGCAATAAAAACAGCATTATTCCCTTTCATAATTAAAGGTCTCGTCATCATCGACCTAGTTTCAAGTTTTTTCTGGAAGATAAAAATAAGCAAAACTGGTACAAATGCACTTCAGGCTTGGAAACAGTAGATTTTTTACATTAAATGGCTGAATATTCGGAGCACATAAACAGTTGTGACTGCTTTCACCTCCTCAACTAAGTGAAAATGGACTTTGTTTTGGGGATTACAACAAAAATTAGTCAGAAAAAGTAAGAGAAGTTTTGTATTTCGGGACTTCAGGCAATTCTTTTATGTAAAAGAGAACCAGACCAGTTTGCACCAAAAAAATGAAGGAAACAAACAAACAACAAAAAAGTGCAGCCCTGGTCCTATCAGCTGACAACAAACAGCCGGGAACTCTTTTAATATCAGAGAAAGTAGTGAATACCATCTCAAAGTGTTTTTTGTCTCACTGACATGCAGTTTGGATCAGAAAAAATGCTTGAATCTTGCTGCCTTTTTCTATAAAAAAGACAGATGTTATTTGGGAGTGCCCTAAAGGACCGGACAAAGAGAGATGGGGCTGACTGACAGGCACACATGCCTGCCTTTACTTGCTAACTTAGCAAAGAGGGCAGGAAGTCAGCGACCTACAAAGACATAGAGAGCTTTCAACTGCTCTCACTGACACTGGCTGCCTGGATTCCGGGGCTCTGGCCAGATCTGCTCTCACAGTGCGTGAAAACTTGGGTTCGTCAGTTCTGGAGGTGGAATTCTTTGCTAGTTATGGAGAACAGTTTCAGTCAAATCAGCCTTTCTTCCTCCGCCAATATCACAGAGAAAAAATATCCTGATTTCCTTTCTGGACTTATATATTGTGTTTCTCTTGTGACTGGTAGGATGACTTCCCTGTCCTTGATCCCAGTGCAATGCCTGAATAAACACAACCTGAATCCACCCACAGGCTCTGCCTCCTCAGGCTAATCCAGAAACACATCTGTGTCTAGCAAAATCTTCTGAGGAGCACGATCAGCCTGTTTATAGAGCTTCGTCCTTTCTGAAGTACTCACCCAGTTTATGAGTACCTGTAAATTCTTTGCGTTAAAGTGGCTTTAAACACAACCAATTGTAAAAGTTACTATTTTGGCAGGTGCTGGCAGACCCAAAGGAGTACATAATGAACACATGTGAAGCATTTCGGACTTGTTCAAGATGTCTATTGAAGACGCACCTAGCTTTAATGAAGGAGTGTTTACCTTTTTTATCATGTTATTGGGGTTGCATAACATAAAGCATCGTATTTGATATTAACAAGCAGTGTCAGCCACCTTTTTGTGATTATGGTCTAAAAATCTTCAAGGAACCACAGCATATCCTTGGCTTTATGTAGGTAGCACAAGTCCAGATCTCTATTAAAGTAGCCTGGATGTCTTCACTCTTGACTGTGTAGCCACTGCCACCACCACATTGCATCTCACCACACACAGCAGGACACATGAGTGTTTCGACTTCTGTTTCGACTTAACTTGAAATAAAGCTTCTTGCAGAGCAGTGAATGAAATTTGCTGGAAATCGTCTGCGATGACAACTTGATTGGAAATGCATTTTTATGGAAATATTCATTTGCCAAGAGCTACTTTTGTTGGTAGTTGCAAGAAATGATCCTTCACTTCTGTCCTTGTGCTTGAGTCGGAAGCCTCTTCAGGTGAAGTGGGTTATACTATATTTCCTTCCCAATCCTTTTAGAGCTCTTAAGGACAGAATTCATGCTGTATGTTAGTACAGTCGACACAACGGTCATTTCCTGCCCCCAGAAGCATTTGCATCTGTCTGCCTGTCTGTCTTAATGCTGTCTGCAGTTCACGCTTGTCTGGGGGCCCTGGATTCCAATGAGGCCTTTTCTATTTGGTACAACCATATTCTCAAGGGCATTAAATTTGAGCTTGACCCCACAGCAGAAGTCATTTCTATGCACTGTAATTGAATCATTTCTATGCACTGTAATGCACTGTGCCGTCATTGAATTCGACGAATTGTAGTTGAACACACTTTACATTTGATGTGTTTTCTTGTTGGCATACTCAACTGAAGTTTTAGGGGATTTTTTTTAAGAGACACAAAAAAGCATCGGTTGTCATTGGAGGTTAAGAGTCTCATCTCATGACACATGCCCAAGGCACCACCTGTCCCTATAAATGGAGAACTGGAGACAGTTTGGAGAAAGAACAGTTTAATGCAGCATTCTGTTGAGTTTTTAATTAGCCCCCCGAGTAGCTTTGCCCACGGAGCGCCCCTCCCTCACTGCCTGCTTGCTCTGAAAAGCACGGCCAGCAAGCAGCCTGTGACTTGAAAACCAATTATTCTGGGAGATTTTTTTTTCTGAAGCAGAATTGGGGCTTGGGGTTACACCTGCTTCTGTTACCACCAGGCAGAACAAATGTTTAGCAGAACCGTTCACATTTGACCCATAGCAGTTTGGACACATTCCCACTTGAGAGGCACGCAGGCCTAGACTTCTCGAGCACGGTGTGGTTCACTTGACCCTGACACCAAAACTGCTTTTAGATCACATCATGGTGATAGATTTAGAGGTCATCCATTTAAAAATAGGTGTGCAAGTAGTTCATTTTCCAAACATGCTAGGAACAGTCTATAGGGAAAGTCATCTTGTGCTGGTGAACAGCTGAGTACAGCAGATGAAAGTGAACTCAGCTGTGTTTACTCATCTGTCCACTCTCACCCAAACCTGCTTCCTTAAGATGTAAAACCTAATGCTAAAACAGACGGGAATAAGATACGGAGCTGGTTTCTGTCTCTTCCTTCTTTCCTGCGTTCTGTGCTAATATTGTAGTGGGAAGTGAGATTGTTTGGATTGGAAAGAACTCGATGCTGGGGCTCAAATCAGCGTTCTTGAATGAATCCTGGATGTTTATAACAGATGGGACAGAGGGTTATTTTCTTGGTAGCTGCCTCAACAAAGTTTATATTCAATATACTGTAATTCATGCATGGCATACATGGCACCTCATTGGAAGTCATGGTTTTGCTTAATGGTCTTTTTTGATCAAGGTTAAAAAATGCAAATTCGCTTTTAGCACTTCAAGTTCTCAATTAGGATCTTTAGTGCTTTAGCAGATTAGCAAACTTTATTCACTCTGCAACTCAGAACCGTTCACTGGAGCAAAATCCACTGAAATTAAGAGGACATTCCAGGTGAAATCTAAATTTGAGTATGTCATTTGTCATGCTTTGCACTATCCTGTAGTGCAATAGTATATCCTGGAGACTCATTGGTTTGATGGAATTTACGATTGTGTGTGTTTTTCATGTTTTTGTCTCACTACAAGAGCCTGCATGCATTTTGCAAGTACATCAGACAAGCACTTGGATTCCCTGAAACTCTTATCATTGGTGATCTAAGAAAACAGCAGTTCTCTCTTTATTCAGCCAGTTTTTTAATCTTCTAGCCAAAAAACGTATGTGTCTTGATAGCCAGGTAGCTTCACTGATAATTTCAGGGTTTAGATTACAGTCGATCAGACAGACCATTTCTATTTGCATTACCAATTGTAATTGTGATCGTATTAAACAACTGCATAGCCTTCCTAACTATAACACATCTGGCTTTCTTACGTGTTCATCAGCTTATGAATTTCAAAACGGCCCGTCCTTAAAATCCACCCCAATAAAAGTTGCAGTTATTCAAAAGTTGCTACCCCTTTCAAAAACCATCATCAGAAGTGGATTTTCATAGTCTTTAAACGGTAAAGCCTCACTCCATAGCCTACTGCAGCACCGCTGTAGGGTGTAAGGGGGCTTAGAGATTGTTTGATTTTTTGTTTTGTTCAGAGTGTTCCTTTAATGTCATTGTGCTCACAAAATTGGATGAAAACCTGATGTGACAGAGTTTGTACTCCAAGGCCCAGAGTTTTCCATTAAAAGATCGCTACTCAGAGACAGAATTAAACTTCCCAAACTCAGAACAAAACAGTGATTGTTCACATCATTCATGCACTCCCTGGATCTGGGATATTTTCTTCGCTTTAGATGAGATATCATCTACTTGACCTTTTGGATCTTCAAATCCAGATTGTTCTGAATAGTCAGCACTGATATGCATCAGGAGTTCAGGCCTCATGTGTTAGAGAGCAAATATTTGGAGATGTTCCGTTTTTCCAGGGTCTTGAATTTGGCTGAACTTCAGAGAGCTTAAACCCCCCAGCTCATGAATGGACTCCAGGCTGCTTATGGGGCCTTGGGCTCTTCGTATCAAAGTTCTCCGATCAGCCCCCACTGTGTATAGCCCTTTTCAGAGACCACAGCAACACCCTTGTTTGTGTGACCCCCCCAGTTGTTGAGGGCTTTGCGGGTGCAGCTGTGTCCAGTCAGCTTCGTGAAACCGGAGTGGGCCACTGCTGCTGCTGCCATCAGCCGCCTGCACAGCGTCCAGAGGAGACTAGTCTCGTGTGCTTCCCCCCGCAGAGTCGTCTTACAGGAGGTCGTGCAGATCTTGCCACAAGGCCCACTTAGAGCCTCATTTAGCCATATTGTAAAAACGTTAGCACTGCGTGTTGTCATTGTAGCTGCTATTGCAGTAACACAAAATCCCGGATCAGAGGAAACTTGCCCAGTGCAGTTGTTCTTGCTAAGCAGATCCTGTGACATGGAGCTGCTCTGAAGGTGTTTTGTAGTGGCTAGTCTCTGAGGCTATGATATGCAAATAAGTCCTGTGTGTTGTGAGCACCAGGACCAGTCACAGTCCCAGAAGATTAATTCTTTGCTTATTTTGAAATGAATCTCTGCTCTTTAAAGTGCACTACATATGTCATAAGATAATGTGGGATTCAGCCATAGAATCAGAATCAGAATCAGAATCACGTTTATTGGCCAAGTGTTGTCAAGCACATACAAGGAATTTTATTCCAGTCGATGGTGTCTCTCAAGCACAACAGTATGAAACAACAACAATACGTAATGACACAGTATACCAAACAATATACTAAACAATATAATATACAATAATATAGAATCTACAATATTAGTATGCAGTGTAGCCTCATATTTATAAATATAAAGATAAATATTAATATATGTGTACAAGTATTGTGTGTTTCCCAGTTGGACATTTGGTGCATCAATTAACTGGAGAAGCTATACTTGTGACGTCTGGTCAGTGGCCACTGAGGGGCGCTGGGGTTTCTTTTAGTTTATGACTCTTATTTTGGAATCCTGAGTGCACCAGCGGAGTAACAGCTGAGAGATAGGTCCCAGCTGCTGGTGTACTCAGGGATAAGTGATTGTGTTCTGCGATTGGTTATCTGTGATGTCATGTTTGTATTTAAGTTCAAGCTATGCGGACCTCTGGTGTTGGTCCACTGTCGTAGTGCCCATCATAGTACCGTAGCATATGCCGTTGCTGAAGGGGCTCCGACATAAGAGCCCGGACTTTGGGACTAAGAGCACCCTGCCGGCAGAGGGGCTCCCTGGAGGGGGCACAGCCTCCATGTTGACAGAGGGGTTCCTCAGAGGAGGACCTGGACTGCTGGACAGGACAAGCGTCCTGGGGTTCACACCCGTGCCATCTGGGCTGGAGGGGAACCAGCCTGGACCAGGACTGTGGGGGACACGACTAACAGGGTAAACAAGGGACGCTGGTCTTGCCGCCGCCGACCCCCGCCCCCCTCCCTCGGGTTTTCTTGGTGTTTTTTTTGTTTTTTGGGGAGGTTTTATACGCCCCGGGGGTGCGTTCTCGGGAGGGGGGTACTGTGACGTCTGGTCAGCGGCCACTGGGAGGCGCTGGGGTTTGTTTTAGTTTATGACTCTTATTTTGGTATCCTGAGCAGCGGAGTAATAGCTGAGAGATAGGTCCCAGCTGCTGGTGTACTCGGGGATAAGTGATTGTGTTCTGTTATTGGTTATCTGTGATGTCATGTATATATTTAAGTTCAAGGTATGTGGACCTCTGGTGTCGGTCCACCGTCGTAGTGCCCGTAGTATATGCCGTTGCTGATGCCTTTACAGAACCTTAGCATTTACCATGAGTCTTTTGGTTTATGTCTTGGCCCTTGTGCCAGGGTTTGTAAATAAAGAGAAAGACAAATGACATGAATGCCTGCGTGAATCTCTTCCCTTCATGTGTTCTTAGTCAGGGACATGACAATACTTTTCTGGCTTGCACTATACAGTGCACTAAATAGGAAATTGGGAGCTGTTTGAAACTGTTAAAGTAATCCAACACATGTTTTAATTTGGTTAGAATATTCCAGGCTACTCTAACACGGAATCATTAATGGATTATTATCAAACTGTAAAGTGTATTGCAAATATATCATAAATATAATATTATATTCTGAAATGATATTTACTTGTATGAGTTATGTAGGTAATAAATAAACAAGCAGCCAAATGTGTTTTAATGCATCTCCTGCTTTCTTTTATTTACATTTATCTAAAAAAACCAATACATATCAGACTTGCTGTGAAATAATGACAGTGGAAAACAAACGCAATCATATCAAATAACTGTTATGTAGGCAGTTATGTAGTAACCGTGACAGGTTCTCTTCTGATTATATACAAGCTTAAACAGGGATCTTCAGTAAAGGTGTATCGAACCTCAAAAGCACAAACAACCCTTTAAATATTCAGTTGTTTTTTACACCCATAAAAAGAGAAACTGTTGTGTATGGTTCCCTTAAAAATTGTCATTTTCACAAAAACCAAAGAACCCTTTTTGCCCTGCAGAATAAGATAATGTGTTCTCTTAAACATTTTGCATGTTTTCTTATATCCTTATCCGCAGGACAATTCTCCTTCATTCATCATTGCTATGAAAGACTAATCATACAGTGAAAAGGAAAATATACACATATACAGTGATCTTAACCCCAGTTTCCTTCTCATAAAGTAATACCGGCTCATCTTGGCCACAGAATGACACAGAACTGCCCTGCAACCTTTGAAACGCTTAGGACGAATCCCTTAAATCTTCTTCTCAAATGCCTTGTTTAGCGTGTCTAGCTACAGTAAGTCTAGTGGCTGGCAGTAACAGGGTGCACCAGAGGCTACAGGCGTCAGGGGTAATGATGATTTAATGCTTAATGTAGATATAAAACACTACAGTCAAGTGTATTCAACTGCCAAAATGTTGTCAAATAAGATTCTTTTGGTTCTTTGTTATGGCCATAATTTTGAAATAATAGGATTTATGTTTAGTTGAAAATGCACGAGTCTACAGTTCCTCACACCCATAAATACTTAACTTACATAGCAGGTTAGTATTAGGCAAACAATATAGCTCTCACTAAAGTCGTAAGTTTATAGTTTTTTTTATGACAGCAGTGAGACTTTTCTTTTAAATAAAAGAGCTTTAAATCAGTTTTAATGCATGTTCTCTCTCCAGCCCCCCAGTTTCATGCTTGCTAAGGCTGTTTTTTAGCCTAGCATAGCTGGCTGAGATGTGACGTGCCTGTTGATGATCGAGGTGCTTTGTCTAAGCTCTATCAGTCAGACAGGAAGAATCTGCTCAGTAGGAAAAAAGTGAGCTTGTTTCAACACTGCCATTAAACCAAGAGGGCTCTGATTTGTCTGAGACAAAACACTGCTAATGTGTTAATGACATGTGGCTTGGCTGGCAGCAGGACATTTGCTGTGGTCTGTGCCTCAATGGTAATACACACTTGAACATACCATGCAGGATGCAGGAGATAGATCCCTATCTAGCAACTGTATACGTCAACTCCTTTCCTTTATGTCACAATATGCCCTTCTCAGTAGATTATGGTTATCATCAGTGCTTCTAGAAGACTGAACAACTGTGTGTAACATAAACAAGACTTTTATGGGTCTGTCTGGGTATGAAATTGATTCCTGATCCCAGTTTGTACTGTTGGTCTAGGGCTGCAGCAATAATAGTCATGTCACACCCCTCCTCCTGATCAGTGAAAGTGATCACAGCACATAGAGTGAAACTACACATTCACCCTAGTGAAGCAGGGGCAGCCACTGATGGCACCTGGGGGGTAAGAGTGTAGGGAGAGTGCTTTGCTCAAGGGAATGAGTTTGGTGTGGAAGAATTTGACTCATAGTGTCCTGACCTCAACCCCATCCAGCACTTTTGGGATGAACTGGAACGAAGATTGTGAGCCAGACCTTCTTGTCTAACATCAGTGCCTGACCTCATAAATGCTCTACAGAATGAATGGACACAAATTTCTATAGATCCTCCAAAATCTTGTGGAAAGTCCTCCAAGCAGAGTGGAAGCAGCGGAGCAACTTCTTTTGTCCATGTCATGTATTTTTGGGAACTCATCAGAGCATAACTGAGTCCAGTTCTACCCACTAGACTCTTCCGAACACATGAGGCCAAAAACACTGGCAAGGAGTGAAGGCTGGCATGTGAAACCAGTCACTGCTTCCTTCCGCACTGCTGCTAACACAACATCATTAGATGGTGTAACACGCTTGGAGGAGAATATTGACTGCCAATTCTGTTACATCAGCTAACAGACACCTGTGCTGGCTCGCATCACACAGAGGGATGATGGAAGAGGGAAAGTTGTCCTACCCACCCAGAGAGAGTGAAGCCAGTTGTGCTCTCTTGGGCTCCCAGCCATGGATGGTTGCAGCTCCACTGGGGGTCGTGCTTATGATCTCCTGTTGATGGAGCCAACACTAACCATCGTCATTATTTTCCTCCTGTTTTTCTTAAATAGTCTTTGTTTTGCATTTAAAGCAACTGTTTTTTAAAGCTTGATACTACTGTTTTCCTGGCTCATTTGGTCCATTCCACCTCCATGGCAAACATCACAAAGACAAATGGTAATGATGTATGTTGAGAATCTTGAAATTATATTCAAGTATTTAAAATTTGTGCCTCATTGCCCACCGTCAGTCCATAAACGGATCTGTTGAGACTCTTCTGCTCTAGGGCAATAAAAACCTTACTGGAACAATGGTTCTTGTACTTTCTCAGTTAAAAATGCAGCTTGGTTACTCTTCAGTGACTTTGTTACAACTACGCTAGTGATCAGACAGATTTGTTGCTGTCCTCAGTTTATGGATGTGGTAAAGCACAGCAGCTCAGTAAATAATCTTTTCAGGCATATTTAGAATCATGGTCATGACTACAGGACTTGGTCTATCACATTTTAGGAAGCCCATGATTATATGGTGTCTGTTGCTGAACCATTTTAGGGGAATGCCATCCTGATGCCCCACCAAGAGAAACGGAAAAGGCATGGGAAAACAAAGAGAGCTCTTTCGGAGATTGCTAACTAGTTATAAAGCCTTGTCTTTACATGTTATGGCTTCGCTTTTGTTCTCACGTTAGTGGTAGGAGCCTGCCGAGTAAAACACTTGCCTGAGAACCTGATGACCACAAACCTTCGGGATCTAACCCTCACTTTCTACCACTGTGTGCTTGAGCAAGACACTTAACCCTCGGTTGCTCCAGAGGGACTGTCCCAGTAACTAAAAATTGTAATCTGATAAAAATCGCTCTGATAAATTGAAAAAGCCAAATGCCCCTTTACCTCTACTCCACATTTCTCTGAATCCAATTGTGCTGTTCCAAAAACAGATCTACAAAATTAGATATTTATTTTCAGATGTTATTTGTATTTTATTATAACCTAGAGGGAAAGTTTCAGAATGGCCTTGTGTTAACAGTTGAGTGCAAAGGTTTCAGCAACCCCTGGTCAAATTATAAAGAAGTTAACACCAGCCCATTTTGATGCACAATTATATTGTTTTTTTGGATTAAGATCTGGGGAATTTGGAGGCCAAGTAAACACATTAAACACTCTGTCATGTTCCCCAAACCATTTTAGGTGTCAAAATAACATCTGGTTGAATGCCCAAGCTTTCCCAGCATGAACACTGCCCAGAGCATCACACTGCCTCTGCGATCACACAGCCAAAGCTTTTTTCCCTATAGTGCGTCTTTGGATTTTGCTCTGCAGCCCTGTCTACTCTATGAGCTGCTTCTTCTGAGACTTCCCTTTCCAAGTTATAGAACGCGAACATATCATCACCTATTTAAGTTGCTCTTATTGCTTGAAGCAGTTGTCATCTGGAGTAAATCAACAAATGTGGGCCTTTCCAGAACACTGTTGTGAACCCCGTCTTCAAACGTCAGTCAAAGCTTTCAAGGCAGGTTCATCCAAGGTTGTCTCTCTATGTTTATTTCCTTATTAGCTTAACTCATTTGAACCAATACAATCTACCAAGAATTTCATTTAAACAGCTCATAAAACAAAAATCAAATACAAGGCATTTTCATTAGTGTTAATGAAAGACAGATGCCCAGTGCTTTTGCCGTATAGTGGTGCATTTAAACCCCATTTAAGAGTTGAACTTTTAAGTGACTGTGACAAAAGGAATGCGATTTGGAATTATTGTTGGGCAATACTTAAAGCCATTTTCTCCCATGCTAAATCTTACTGTTAAATGAAAAATAAATATCACACAGCTGTGTTGCTGTTCAGGTCTGATCTGGTTTAAATTAGCTCTTGCGAGCACTCGATCAGATCACCCCCTGTGAGCGCTCAATTAAATTATACCCTATGAGCATTGTTTTCTAAATTTACGTTTGTTGTTCCCCAGATTGGACAGTTGCAAAAGTCCATTCAGGCAAATAATGGAATTATCTGTGAATATGCACTAGGCTTGTGTACCTGGAAAAGACTTTACAGCCAGTTCATACAGGTCTGTAATAGAACAATACACTATAATGTGATGTAATACACATTGTGTCATTTTAAGCATGTATGTATGTATGTATGTATGTATTTATCTACCTTATCTACCTTATCTATTTATCTATCTATCTCTCTCTCTCTCTCTCTCTCTCT
>JBBJLR010000037.1:5211123-5225277 GCA_037577145.1 Brachypetersius gabonensis
GTGTTATTCCACTTTTGCCATTAATAAATATAAATCTGCACAAAGCAAACATATTTGTCTACTCCTATGTTGATAAGGGTATTAAAAACATATTTAATACAGGTGCGATTAAAGGTGCGATTAATCGCAAGTTAACTATGGCAAACATGAGATTAATCGCGATTAAATATTTTAATCGACTGACAGCCCTTATATATATATATGTATGTATATTATACATTTGAACTTTTGAATGATAGAGCTACAAAATATCATAGAAGTGAAATATTTAATATTTCAGGACATTATTATTATTATACTGCATCTTATTCTATTATATCACAGTCATTGTATAGTTACCTATTAGGTTGTTGCTGAAAAAGTGAAAGGTCTGAATGTGTTGGTTTTATATTTGTTAACTGTCTCTTCAGGGTGCCAACTGCTCTGTCCCCTGTCCTGCTGGGACGTATGGAGTAAACTGCTCCTCTGCATGCACCTGTAAGAACGGAGCCGTGTGTTCTCCTGTAGACGGGTCCTGCACATGCAAAGCGGGTAAATAAGCTGATTTGATTTATGGTGCAATAGTTTATCTCACTGAAAGAGTTAACAGCATTGTTAATTGTTTCAATGTGAGCATTTTGACTCAGCATGATCCAAGTTACAAACAGCATGTCGGAGGTATGGTGTTATTTAAACCAAAATATGTTTTCTGTCTCATTCAATTTAACTTCAACAACTTGTTTGTTATCAGTCAGCATGATGTTGGATGTTTCTGTGGGCTTTTCTGGCCAGCAGAGCTTACTCACATGGACTAGATTATGCAGTGGTCATGACTTGTTTGGTGCAAGCAGATTTTAGAATGGCCATGAAATGAATGTCATATTTTTTGATCTGGGCTGATTTTCTTGTTATATGGAATCTTGAAATGTGGTAATATATCTGTTTACATGTAATCAAATTCCAAGAGCAGCAGATTCTAGCTCTTAACTATTCATTACCGTTGTCTGCTAAGGAAGCCATCATGTTCCTTCACTTATTTACTGGAGCTGTCCAGACTTTTCCTCATGCACTTTTGACCCTCAGGCTGGCATGGAGTGCGCTGCTCTATAAACTGCCCCAGTGGCACCTGGGGACTGGGCTGTAACCTCACTTGCATGTGTGGGAACGGTGGAGCATGCAATGCTCTGAATGGCCTCTGCACCTGTGCCCCAGGCTGGAGAGGAGAGAGATGTGACCTACACTGTCAGGTGAGCGCTCTGAAAATGCACACATACACACACACACACACACACACACACTAACTCCATCATTTCCTTTTAGTAGGCCACAAATCCACCACAAGGGGTTTTAAGTATGGTGCTTTGCATCAGTGACATTGTTTGTCCTGTTTTCCATGCTATGTTGCACAAATAAACTAGTTAGGATGCTCACAGCACTTGATAAACAATCATGTGATTGGTTTGAAGGCTCTTTTGCATACTGCCCTCTGTGTCAGTACTGAGTACTGCAGAAGCCAATATGGCATTATCAATAGTGAAAGTGACAACTCGGTCATACATGAACACACCACAGAAATACATCCTTTGTATTTAACCCATTGACCAAGTGAAGCAGGGGGCAACTACGAACACAGCGCACGGGGAGCAGTGCGTGGAGACGGTACCTTGCTCAGGGCACCTCAGAGGTGCCTCGCAGTCTTGTGAATCGAACCCACGACTTCCTGATGATAGGGCAAATACCCTAACCACTAGGCTACCAGCTGCCCCATAGTTCCCCTACATAGTTCAGCTGTACCATTAACACAGTTCCTGTTTTTCTCTTTACTTACTTTTGGCAGTGATTGTGCTATAATGTCATACTATATTCACATAGAACTCATGTACATATAAATCAAGTAAATTCAAAACTTGCTTTACGTGTATGTGTGTTGCTCTTAGCTTATTATTTTCCCTGAAGTTCCTTATTATTTTACCAGCGGAATGAATTATGTAACCATGAGTGCTAATGGTTAGGATTAGTCAGCTGATTCACATTTTCCGAATAAATACATGCCAAAAATCAACTTTCAGGGGTTATATTTACTGTATTTACTGTGTGCGATTAGTTTAAATCCATGCTGAAAGTCTTGCATTAAGCCCAAAGAGATCACATGTTCTGAATGAATTAGAATGACTTTGATTTACAGCCAGTCTTAATCACCCACCAAAGTCACTTTCTTCCAGAAATCCACTTAGCAGAAAGTTAGAACTTTGCTGATTAATCCATTTCCCTCAGAGTCCTGAAGTCACGAGGTTGAAGCGAGTGCATTATGAGTGCTCTATGTAAACTTATAATAAACTGTTTCCTTATCGAATAAGCATCATTAGACCCTAAAGACGTTTAAGTCCATAAATTAGTTGCACATAAATCTGGAGCTTATTTTAGTCTTGTAAGATAAAAAGAGGCATGTTTCCAAGTATAACTCAATAGAATGTCTTTGTAGTCAAAACGATGTTGCTTTAGTTGTAAGAATATTCTGAATTCTTTCCCACTTCTGTCCTTTTGTATTAAGCCTGTGTGTAGCTTCACTTGTAAATGGCATTGTATGATATAATTTCTTCAGGATGGGACCTATGGAATGGACTGTCGAGAGCGCTGCGACTGCAGTCATGCTGATGGCTGTCACCCTGCCACTGGACACTGCCGCTGCCTTGCAGGCTGGACAGGTGAGCGATCTCCCTGCTGCCACACCAGAGAGGCCACTCTCATCTGTCTACTGAAATATTCACTTTAAAGGACTGTTTACACATCTATACAACTGTGTTACATTCTACATGTAATCAGTCAGTCAAGACTTTTCTGATGCCCAAAGCTTGCACCTTTAGTTTAGCTGTAGAGTGAGAAAACAGAATTAGAATCAGAAAACTTTATTGATCCTCGAGGAAATTGCTTGTGTGACAACTGTACAGACACACGAAGACAATATAAAATAGTCTAAAAAAATTTTTTTTGAAAAAGTAACACAAGCAATGCTATTTCAGCCTAATTATGTTATGAGTTGTGAGAATATTTCGTACAAGTTATGGCTTTAATAGCAAGCTACATATAAAGGGCTGTTTTCAGTCTGGTACCCCTCTGGCCCACGCCTTCTTCTCTCCTCTCCTCCCATTTCCACTGTTCTTCTCTCCTGTGTCCTTCTCTCTTCTCTGGGACGTTCACTATGCGGGCAGCATACTGATGATTTTGCCTCAACATGGCTGCCCTATAAATACCCAGGCGTTTCTTCAGAGCTACTTAGCCTGAGTTTATCGCCAGCATTCCTAAATTGCCTAGCAACGCACACAGACCCTCAAAGAGGCCTTTGTCCTGAGTCTTGGCTTGGTACTCCATCCCAATGCTGCTTATCGCCGCACAGCTTGATGGGGAGGGGGGCTGAGACATACACACAGAACAGAAAGAGATATGATAATTTGGGGGAGTTTCTGTACATCTGACCATGCTGTAGTCTTCATGGCTGGGAAGTGTCCTGATGTGTTAAACACGGCAGATCAGATATGAGCTGCTTCCCTCTGACTGACACAACCTCCTCCTCCCTATATGTGCAGCGATAAAGTGTACTTGAGGAACACAAAGAACTCCCAGAAGGATTGAATTTGCGCATTGAGACCATCTCATGCTTTTCAGCATGAGCCTTTTGATCTCAGAGTGTAGATTTATGTACCTTGCATTATTTTTATTTACTTTTTACTCCCTCTTGTCTGCCCAGAGTAGGGTCTTTTATTATTCCACTTTCTGCAAAAGAACTGCCACGACATCTTAAAATGATTTATCGGGGGAAAGAATTCCGTCTAGAAACCTTTTGCATTCGTTTCAATCTCCTGTCAGGTTAGTGTGTACTGCTAGCTGGCATGAGCTCTCTCTGGCTTCGGATTTTGCCTCGGAAGCCAACTCCGTGGCCTCGACCCTGCTAGAAAACTAATGACCAAGCAGTCAGAAAAAGAATCAAGGTAATCAGGGGACTTAGGAAGGTAATCAAGGTCATGAAGCTGGAGCTAAAGAGAGCCCCTGCAACCCACAGGCTGTCCATTACCCTTCTCTTCTAGTCACCCCGTCCCAAAGTCCTTTCTTAGTTATTTCTTAGCGATGCATACACCCTTTGGAATTGGCCAGACAAAAGAGGTGAGTTTCGGTGGTGAGTTTCAGCCTCGTGTCCCGGGTGCTCACAAACTGTGTAACAACTCTACAACCGGCCAACACTAGTGAAATTGAAATAGCACCTACTTTCAGCTGCAGTCTCCACGAGCCCTGTGACCTTGTCCCGGCATGTGTAGTGTACAAAGTATTTTTCACTGGTACTCTGTACCTGACAAGCAGAGAGGAACCCTCAGGGCCATCTAGGCCTTCAGAGTAAGCCTAAGGATTACTGGGAACAAAAACTATTTCTGTAACTGATCATTTTTCTTTTTTTTTCTCTCAGCAGAATCAAGTTCACCTGTATTCAGTAGAATCATGTTTATATTTAGGACGTGACTGCAGTACTTATTTCATTATTAAGGTTTGCTGGAACAGTAAGGTTAAATTGCCCAATTAAGTTGATGGGACATGGTCTAATCAGATCAGATTTTATCTAGGTAAATATTACTGAGTGAGTTCTCTGATTGGCTAGGCCTTCCAATGTTTAATTTACAGTCTGTGTGAACAATTTTGTGAAAGAAAAGTTCACCCTAGGCCTTCTGGTAGTCCTAGATATGTCACTTATTGTGAATACTAGTAAAAGGCTAGTGGGTATCTGTCAAGGTCCAATATATGTCTGTTGATAGCTTCAGATAAAACACTGAATGTATTTTACAAGGTGTGCTTCATCTATAACAGCCAAAAAAATAGCTTGGTACTAATAGTCCAGAGTCCCATCAGGACACTAGCAGAAATTAGTGTCCCCTGTCCATATATTCTACATCTTAGCTCTGCACATTTATTTTCAGTTATAAGGAGTGGGACACAATGCAGGGCTGGCAATCATAACAGAGTTCATTTGCATCACACATCAGCATATGTTCGCAGTCTTAAAGGCACAGCAGCAAAAATCAGCCTGTTAAAGTATACGGGATAAAGAGAACTTGGAAAATGTTTTTGGTATATAAACAAACATCCACATGGAAAAAATGCAGGAAAAATTGACCCTTTAGTTAAATTCTGAGTGGGTGCATCTGTCAGCCACATGTTATGAAAGTACTCAGTGTGTTATTCTAATGTTTGTGTGTGTCTCTCTATACTTGTAGGGATCCACTGTGACAGTGTGTGTGCTGAGGGCCGCTGGGGGCCAAACTGCTCTCTGCCCTGTAACTGTAAGAATGGAGCGTCCTGCTCACCTGATGAAGGGACCTGTGAATGCGCTCCTGGCTTCAGAGGTGCCACCTGCCAGCGGAGTGAGTGTTCTCTGTGACAGCATCTTTCTTAATTACGCTGTATGTAGATGTAGGAAGATACAGCTCTGGAAAAAATAAAAGACCATTGCAGTTTATTTGTATATCAGCATCTCTATGGGTGTGACAACCATTCCATGCCAGTGTCTGTTAAATTCCTACACAAGCACCTCATTCTGCTTCATGAGGGACTGATTAGTGATCATTTGAATCACATCTTATTTAATGAGGAAAAGTATAAAAATACTGCTGTAATCGACTCTCTCCTCTCACAATGAGGCCAGTTGGATGATAAAACACTACTAGAAGTACGTCAAAGGTCATTATTACCATTTTGTTTAAGAGTGAATAAGAGATTTGTTTTCTTTGAATTATTCAGGTTCCGTAAACACTGCATCATTTCTCTATTTTTGAGGGTTTTTTTTCATTTCCTTTAAAATTGGGCTTTAAAGAAAAATATTTTCATTTGGAAATGAGGAAAAATAAAGCATAGTTCTTAAAAACCAGGGCAAAGCTGTTCAAGTTGCACCTAGAAAAGATAAAACCTGAGAAACTGAAAATTTTTACAGTTTTTGGAGCTGTATTTTTCTCTGTTAAATCTGTTTTCCAACTGATGTCCTGATGTCATCTCAATACCCTTACAGTCTGCTCTCCGGGTTACTTTGGTCACCGCTGCAGTCAGGCATGTCCACAGTGTGTCCACAGCAACGGCCCCTGTCACCACGTTACCGGCCAGTGCGACTGTCTCCCAGGGTTTAAAGGGGCTCTTTGCAATGAAGGTGAGAATGACTCTTCACTGAGTATATCAATGTTTTCCCCATCATCCATATTTATCAGTTATAAAAGACAAAACGTAATACAAGAAAACCACAAAGAAACAAACAAGCAAATAGAGAGACAACAAAAATACACAAGAGAAAAAAAAATTGGAAAGTTTGTGCACCGCTGGTCAAATCACATTCTGTTCCATTTACTCAAGTTACATTAAATAGACCTTTACTGCAGAGAACTCGCTTTGGCACAGTTTATTGTACAATTATTGAATTACATAGCAAATAAATAGTGTAGCAAAATGTGCAGAACAAATGACAGTTTGTTCCCTGTAAAGGCTGTGTACTCATTCCACTTCAACAAGTTTACAACATGTAGGATGCGTGCTGTTAGGATGATTAGCTGATTGTCATGAGTCAGACTGGACATGAGACACTTTTTGATCCCAGTCCTCTACTGGGAGACAGGCTGGAATCCAGGAGTTGAGCTTACTAGATATTATGAATTTGTTAATTGGAAGAAAGAACCATTTGTATTTCTTTCACATTATAGCTCCGAGGCTGAAAATAACTGTTTATTTCTCTCTGGACAGTGTGTCCGAGTGGCAGGTTTGGAAAGAACTGTGCCTGGACGTGTACCTGCACCAACAACGGCACATGCAACCCCATCGACGGCTCCTGCCAGTGCTACCCCGGCTGGATCGGAAGTGACTGTTCCCAGCGTGAGTATAGGCTGAGCACACCTATTTACTTAGAAAAAAAAATAAACAAAACATTTTTGTTCCATCACTGCTTCCCAAAATGGGGTCAGAGGACCCCAGGGCCTAGGAACTAGTGATACAGGGCAATGTGAAATGTTCATCTGTGCACTAACAAAACAATGAAACAGAGAGTGTCCCAGGAGTGCACAAACTGCATCAGCTGCAGACAACATCTTTCAACATGTTTATCTGTGATGCAGGACTGGGTAGAAAACAGGTGCGCCACAATTACTTTTGTTTTCCAGAGACAGGTGTGCTCTCTGACACTGTGATGTTGATGGAGGTCACTAGATTTATACCTTATTGACACAGTAGGTCTTGCAATGGTCGTTCACGTTGCATTGAAAAATACAGAAAACTTTTTGCACTTTGCACAACATTTAAAATGTTAGTCGACACATTCTGTGTCACTTTTAAAACACATTTGTGCTGGCACTAAACAGATCAAGGCGCAGTTTTTGCGACTGCACAGTTGACAATCACTACTTTTAAAGGTCTTTAGAAGTTTCTGCATCATTTGGTATACTTTGATGCATAGAATTACTGTCATAGTCTTCCATTCTGAGATTAGAGGGGCCACGATTGATGAAGAGTGAATGTGTTTCAGTGCTGCCAATACAAGGCCTCTGGTGCCCCCTGTTGACCATATATTGAAAGGTGCATCCCGGCTGTTTTCTTTCATTACAGAAGCTAATGAAGCCAAACCACATTCATATTTAATTAGTGTCAAACATATCAAATGTATATGTCTTTTAATATTTTGTAACTATTATCCAACATATGTCTAAAAGTAAGTAGAGACCAGAGGGCTATTTATCCTTCCTGCTTGAAAATAGACTCGGTAGAATTACAGCTATTCCAGAGCATCCCTTTCTACAAGCAGAGCATTTCTAAGAAGAGTTTACAGGATATATCATAGGCCACTGGATTTACTAATTAGAGGAGGTGTCTGGATACTTTTGGTCAAAGTGGAGAAGTCACTGTATGTGTGTTTGGTGTTGTAGCTTGCCCTCCAGGTTACTGGGGCCCGAATTGCATCCACACTTGTAACTGTCATAACGGAGCCTACTGCAGCGCTTATGACGGCGAGTGCAAATGTACAGCAGGGTGGACGGGCCTTTACTGCACACAGCGTGAGTCTCTGACCTTCAGGTTTAAGCATGACTTAATGCATGATACAACAACTCATACGCAATAACTGCTTAAAGCGTAATAACTGTGATAAATGATGACAATGTCTGCAATCGTTTTATTCTGTAATGTAAACTATGAATAACATGTAACATGTAAAACATGTTTCACTGATCCCCTTTACAGTTCAGAAGATGAACAATAAGTGGTGCTCGGCTGCTCGATTATTAAAAGACACGAATCCAGATTGCTGGTGGATCAGATGCTTCTTTATGATCCTGATGGACATGACAAGAAATTCCTACACTAAAAAACATTCTTTCGTTTTTGGTGCCACTTAAATTTAAAAGTGGTGAAAGCTTTAAGAATAACTTTGCTGCTCTTCTGGCTTTGCTGCAGCTAAAAATCCAGATCTGAACAAAAGAGGCTTATAGGTGTAGCTTATATGTCATATCACGGAAAACATTTTTTTTTTCCTGAAATAAAAGAGAGTGATATTGCACATTTTATCGCACTGAACACAGTTACTATGTCATAAGCAGTAACTGTTCTGAGTTGCTACATTTGTTGTCTGTGGTTGCTGTTGGTATTGTTGTTGTTGTTATTGTTTGTTTGTTTGTTGAACAGTAAATTGTGTGGGAATGGATTTCAAATGAAATAGTCCTGTGTGCAATGCCAACAGTTAGTATCTAACTGTATCTTCAATACGTATGATCAGTGGATGTGTACGCATTGCAGGCTGTCCGTTAGGTTTCTATGGTAAAGACTGTTCCCAGACCTGTCAGTGTCAGAATGGTGCAGACTGTGACCACATCTCTGGGCAGTGCACCTGCCGCAGGGGCTTCATGGGACGACACTGTGAACAAAGTGAGTGAGCGGGGCCTGGAATCATGTGATCACAGTGCATAGAGACAGTGGTGTTTGGGGGATAAAATGGCTTTGCTTTTTACACCTGAATGATGATGTAGCAGACTGCACCTTGCTGTGACAGTGATAAGGTAACCCCCCCGCTCTGTTCGTACTCTCAGAATGTCCTCCTGGTACGTACGGATTCGGCTGCCGGCAGGTGTGTGACTGCCTCAACAACTCTACCTGTGATCACATGACTGGGATCTGCTACTGCAACCCAGGCTGGAAGGGCGCACGGTGTGACCAAGGTAAGGAGGCGCAATGACTGACATTACACCGTACAGTTTTGGCACATTTCCCTGGAAATGCTTCTTCAGTTCTGCACTGGAACTATAAGGCGAATGTTGTTAGAAGGTTACAGACAACTGGCATATCAGCCTCTTATCTGTTCGAGGACATAAACCTGTGCACCATCCACGCCAAGAGAGTCACCATCATGCCTGAAGATATTCAGCTGGCCAGCCGATTCTGTGGAGAGTGCACTTAAACTAACTGCGCGTAGGGTCCCCAAAGTGGAACACCCTCCCTGAACATCTGAGGATAACACAAGAATGATAATCTTCTTAATTTAATTTATCTATTCCTTATTTCTTTTTGTGGATAACTTCCGTAAAGTGACACTGAGAGTTGTGAAAGGCACTTATAAATAAAATGTATTATTTTTATCTCCTCTGTAAAAATACAGCATTTCAGATGCCAAATACTCTACTAAATCAGATTGTTTGATGAACCCTATGTTTAATGACACACACTTGTTCCAGAATATGCTAGAATGTTCCAAATATTACATTAAAGACTTTATGTAAACATGGCTGAAGTACCATTTACTTATTTATATAGAATGGTATACTAAGTTGGAAATAAGGAAACTTGCATCTATTGGTCTACATATACAGCAGTTACACATAACCACAAATGTAGCCTACAGCAGCTTAGCTCCACCCATTCAAGCTGAAGTTCTATTTTAATGAATTAAGTGCTTTAATTCATTAAAATAAATGTGGCTTTTAATCATGTATCTTTCTTTTTCCTGTGTTTAGCTGGCGTAATCATTGTGAGTAACCCGAACAGTCTGACCAGTGCGGCAGTGCCAGTGGATTCCTATCAGATTGGAGCCATCGCGGGCATTATTGTGTTGGTGCTGCTGGTGCTCTTCTTGCTGCTCCTCTTTATTATCTACCGAAAAAAGCAAAAGGGCAAAGAACCTGCAATGCCTGCAGTCACTTACACTCCGGCCATGCGGGTCAACACAGACTACACCATTGCAGGTCAGTATTGAGTTTTCACTGTGAAAAAAATAGATTTATATACATCCCTAATGTGTCTGTGTGTGTATGTGTTTGTGTGTGTGTGCTTGTGTGTGAGAGACAGTGAGTGAGTGAGTGAGCTTGGCATCACTGTTTAATTGCCTTTTTTTCATTACAAATTCTGGCATTTCTTCTATCAGGTGTTTTAATTTGTAACAGGAACTAATGGGATGATGTGATTTGATTTGAAATATTTGTTTCCCGAATTGGCTTTCTTCCAGCCAATTTTAACACAATTGCAAGCAATTTCTAAGAGAACAGATTGGATGTATGTAGTGGTCAATAAACCTGTTAAATGAAACTGAAGATGAATCATGATGATGGTTTGTAAGTATGTAAAACGATGCTGTTTTTGTTTACTTAACTCCTTCACTTCCAAGAGCCTGAATGTGAGCTCTGACTTCATATTATCTTACACACCTTACATATTAGTGTCATGACTGATACCCATATAATGTATGACTGAATAATAATAAGAAGAAAGGTCCTTGTTTTTAGTAAACATGGTTGATAGACAGTAAGGGCTTCTTTGATGTAGTGCATGGATTTGAATTTAGCTGTAAATACAGCCCATATTAAATGTACTGTTTGCATGATGTCACTAAAATCAACTGATATATGTTGACTGGCCTATAGCAGTTTAGCTCCACCTGTCCACTATGAAGTTACAAGGAGTTAGAAGGAGGTCCAAACTGCTTTTTATACAAGGCGCAAAACAGAGCAGAAGTCATTTACATTTTTAAGGTTGGAAAATGATTGTGTGAAAATGAATTACAGCCGTTTTAGTGAAAAAAACCACACAAATGTCAGTGGACTAATCAAAGCTGTGTTACCTTTGCATCTGATGGATTTTTGTAATCTTTCTTAGATGCAATGCCACAGGCGAATGATGCCCCTCCCAACAGCAACTACTTCTCCAACCCAAGCTACCACACACTGACCCAGTGTACCAGTCCACCTCATGTCAATAACCTGCCTTATGGAAAGGTGAGCCCACCCACTATGAAAGAAGGCAGTTTAAGACTCTCTACCTGTTCCAAGTGGCATGGAGCCCTAGATTGTGAAGAAAATCCTTACTCCAAAAGTAAAACAGCTTTTATGGCCTACTCTTGATGAAACAACCATGAAACAAACTGTAATGTTAATTCCAGGAAGGAATCCAAATGCAGAGTCGCAAATCACACAAAAAGACCTTTACTTGACGAAACACGAGATAGGGCCAAAATACAGAAAAGTAATCCACAAGGAGAGCAAGGGCAAAAAACATAGGGAATATCCACAAGACTAAACAGGGCAAAAAACCACAGCAGGACTAAACAAGACTAAGCACAAAACAGGCAGGTCAGAACGACCATGGCCCAGGGAGCAAGTGATACCACAATAGAGTATACTTCGCAATGATGTTACATTCACACAGTCCTTATATACCAAACTCATCTAGTACTCAGGTGAACTTGATCTGGGTCTAATTAGTCCACGACAAGACCCGGATCGTCGATCCTGATTGGACTGCCCGGTAGCCCTGTCTTGCTATCCTCCAGTCCGATCCGTGCCAGATCTTACACAAACAGATTTTGTGCATTGTGGTAACCTGAATTCTCTGCTATGCCACAATACTAACTTCTATATTTATATTTCTGCATAGTAATATTAACATCCTAACATACTGCAGTTTAAGTGTGCCACTGAATTTGCATATCTTACCTATAATATCCAAATTCCCTACACAGTGTTTTGTATTGGATAGGGGTTATTGCACCAATCTGCTAAAATGAGCATATAGCAGAACAAGCCTTATATCATGTATGACCTATTTCACTGATTCTAGTTGTAAGTGTGAATGTATTTTCTAATATCGCAGACAAAGAACAACCAGTTGTTTGTTAACCTGAAGAATGTGGAGCAGCGAAAGAGGCCGTCCATGATGGAGCACACAGCAACTCTGCCTGCTGATTGGAAACAGGGTAGCTGCTTCAATGAACTGGGTGAGTAGTGGGGTTTGAAAGGGTGTTTAATACTTTTCCAATACATTCCCACAGACCATGGGACCATGACACTTGATTGAACAGATAATTACACCTAACAAGTTTGGTGAGAGGCCCCATGGGGGTGCAGTGGGTAGCGCTGTTGCTTCACACTTCCAGGGTTGGGAGTTGGGGTATGGGTCCTGGCCTTGTGTGTGTTGAGTTTGGATGTTCTCCTTTCTTCTGAGGTCTACAGTTTTTTAATTGACTGTAGTTGTGAATGGTGTGCATGTGTGCCCTGTGGTGGGCTGGCTCCCCACCCAGTGTGAGTCCCTGCCTTGTGCCTGTAGACCACGAGATGGGCTCTGGGTACCCGTGTTAACGTGCAGTAACAGAAAATAAATGAATTACGTTTAGGAAGGAATGGATGGAATACATATAAAATATGCATTTTAAACTTATAGATCAGCTTTGTTGATCTATAAGCAGTTTCCTACAGGACCAGCAAACGTTACTGATTCTGAATTTGCTTCTGATGCTGCTGTCTTAAGGTCTCCCATCTCAATCTGATACAGTGTATTTCAGTTCTTTCTATCCTTTTCAGATCATATACATACCTGGGTCTACAGGGGTACAAAAGCATGCACTCACTGTTAAGGTTGTATGTAGACAGCCTGTATATTTCTTAAAACCAGTACTACAGCATGCAGGTCTGTAGAATGCCACTGGTTGTATTAAGACTAAAGGCTCGTTCAGACACTCAGTTCAAATCCAATTTATAGAAAAGCTGATCTGAGCACGAAGTATTTTCTGTAGTCTGAACGATGGAAAGCCATATGAAAACTGACTCATTTACTGTGACTTTCAGTATAGGTGAACTCGTAGCCTGTATACAATATGCAGTAATCAATAAACTAATGCTGGAGAAATTAATAAAACAGAGCTAGCAAGCTTGCTATTATGTTTCTAATCTGCTATTCCAAACAGAACCCATTCTTTTATTATTCATACAAAGCAATATTCTTCCATTGCACCCTTGGTGCTTTTGTGCTCATGGTAGACTTAGCAATCAAGGTGTGTGTTTTTGGTGTGTGTTTCCATTTATTTCTGATGCGTGATTGCATTCAAGAGCCAGACTTGATCAAATATAAAGTAATATCCTCCAATCTAGGCTGGGTGTAATATAGGCTTAATGCTCTTTCTTAGTGTCTCACATTCCTGCAGTGTCAGTGTCGTTTGGGCTGATTAAAGTCATTTGCGCTTTCTGCGAACTCTGAATTAAGAAGATTGCTTTCTGTTTTCCTCTTTATCACTCTTTGTTATTGCTTGGTTAGGAGCTTATGGAGTAGACAGACGCTACATGGGGAAATCTCTCCGAGGTAAGAATGGTTCACATGTTTTCCTGTGACTGAGGATTGTGCAGTTAACCTCTAGGGGGGTGTCGATCTAAAAAAGCTGCGACACTTTCTGAAAATGCAATAAAAAATAAAATCTAGCTTTATTTAGCTGTAATTTAGCTTTATTTAACAGACAAAAAGGACAAAGAAAAGAGTTTTAGTATTTTCACTGACAAACTTAATTCTGTTTGGTACACAAGCAAATTTAGAAACTGATGCTTGCAACACACTCCCAAAACTGGGAGAATGGCAAGTTTGCCACTGGGCCACATCCCCTTTTCTTTTAATTACACTTTGTGATGAATGGTCAAGCAAAGAATCCAAATGCAGAGTGAAAGAAAGATAAAGGTGTTTAATAACCGAGTCCACGAGGCAAAAGGGGAAGCCAGAGTCCAGAAACAGGGTCAAAAAAGCCAAAAACCACAATCCTAGGAAAGCAGACAATCAGAGAACGGGTTCAAAAAACAGAAGGCAGGTTCAATACACGGCAAAACTGAATCAGGAGAACAAGGCTTGGTAACTACACAAGGACAG
>JBBJLR010000037.1:5226923-5252031 GCA_037577145.1 Brachypetersius gabonensis
GAAAAAAAAAACCTCCCTCTCCCCCCCCCCCCCCCCCCCCTTCCTTCTTTGGTTTCTTCATGCTCATTGGTGGCTTGAAGCGTCTTCTGCATATCTCCACATCAGTATATTAATGGTTTTATTTGCTGTATTTTTACTGCCATGACAATTATTCTTAATCACATTCTTTTCTTATGAAAAGAAAAATGTTTTGAGATCTTTTTTTTCAAACAGTTCTCCTACAATCCCCCCCCCCCCCTTCACATTCACAGTGGGGAAAAATAGGGAGCGATTAAAAACGAGGAGATGACATTTCATAGCAGATTTGCTCAATAACTTCAATGAATCATTCCATTCATCGATGACGACATATCACTTGCCTTTATATTGTAGAGTGCAAATACAGAGCAAACCTCAATTTATTTTTGTAACGATGAAATGTTTTAAGACTTACTCAGTATTAGGTATTGGACAGAAGGCTGGAGTGTCTTTTTTTTCCTTTTTTTTGTATTTAGACGAGTTATTACCACTGCCTGTGTCAAGAATCTGTATCATCTGTTTAATGTCACCATACCACTGTTGTTTTAGGAAGATTTGTGTATTGTCTTCTAGTCTTTTATCCGTACTAAGTTTAACCAAAGGTCAGAGTGCCATAATAATGCTTTGTTTTTGTTTTCGTTTTTTTATCTATATGGCTCATTTGGTAAATGTATTTATTTAGGACGACCATCCTTCAGTTCTGTTCTTCATAGCCCTGGGTTTGCACTTATCACTAATGATATAATTGCGTTTAGACAAAGATTTGACCTCGCAGTAACACGCCTCACGTTTTTGGGTGACATGAGCTTTTGTAGAACATTATGAGATGAACATTGTTCAGATTGGATTGACATGAACAACTGAGGATTGCATAACAACCCAATTCCATGGATATTTTGTGGAAAAACACAAATGGCTAGTAAAATGTATTAAAAAGAATCAAGAATTATAATGCTTAAGCTGGACTTTTGCAGTGTAATGGAAAAGGTAACAGGAAATGTTGCTATGGGGTAAATATCAGCCCATTTTTTGTTGAATCTGGACACAGTCTCCGGTCTGAAACTACTCTGAGCCAGATATTACATTTGTATACTTGTATATAGCTGTTGTACTTTTTAGATAGAAAAATCGTAGCACATTATGTTTGGGGACTGAGTGCAAAATACACTCAACACTACATCTAGCGTTGTAACATCATTTACTCTAAATGACTGCCTGTGTCCTATTTTAGGACCAATCACGATAGTTTAAAGCCCCAATTAGGAACTGCTGAATGTATCAGGATGACTTTTGGTATTGCCACAGCATACACTTTTTCTCACATTAATCACACTGCCTTTGTTTAGTACTGTAGCGACACTTCCTTACCATTTCCTAAACTGGGCTTTACATTTACTGCATTTTCAAGAACAGAAGTTAGATACATCTTTAACAGCTGGTGCTGTTTAGAGGGAAATTACTCATCTATATGATTCAGAATGCACTTGTGTGTAAATCACGCTCTTTTGCTCCTCACTCCAAACAACAATAACCACTTGGTTCCAAAACGGCCAGTGCAGATTTGTGTTGACTGAACTGGAAGGGTATATAATAAGTGTGTTTCTGTATATATATCTACAGCATCTTTCTATTCCCCCAATGTTGTGTTTTGTTTTGTAAGAACGAAATGAAATTGCACAGTTGTCATTCTCTTCCCCAAAGAACACCCATGACAATGATATTTGCCTTTTACTACCACTTTTCTCACATTGCTTGTTATTGTATTTTATTGTCCAGTAGCGTATATGTACTGTATGTGCAATTTGGCTTTACAATAAAAAGACAAAAATGGTTTAAGATATCTTGATATAGAATGATGTTATGTACCTTATATAAACAGGCTATGGGCTTCACGGCGCCCCCTACTTTCATGCATATGTGTGCATAGACCAAGGTCAGCACACTGAATTGTTTAATCACTTTGGTGGAGATAATCGCTGAGTAGGTTACATAAATACTGCACTTGATTAAATTCTGAAAGTTTTGGACTCTGGTCTTGATTTAATTTTATCATTGCCGAATGTATTCATTTTATTTGGGTTGTTTTTGTTTGTTTTTTTTGCTTAGAGTCTGTGTCTGGAAATCCAGATCATTTAGAGCTTTGAAGAGACACTATATTGACAAAAGTATTGGGATTACAACAACAGGGACTTTAGTGATATTACATTCAAATACATAAACTTTAATATGGAGCTGGTCCCCATTTGCAACTATAACAGCTTCCACTCTTCTTGGAAGATCTTGGAGTTTATGGGAATTTGTGCGCATTCATTCTGTAGAACATTTATGAGGTCAGGCACTGATGTTGGATGAGAAAGCCTGGCTTACAATTTATGTTTCTGTTCATCCCAAAAGTTTTGGATGAGGTTGAGGTCAGCTCTGTGTGGCCAGTCAAGTTCTTCCACACTGAACTCCTCCAGCCATGTCTTTATGGAGCTTGCTTTGTGCAATGTGACGCAGTCATGCTGGAATAGAAAAGGTTCTTCCTCAAACTGTGTCCAAAGTTGTAAGCATGGAGTTGTCCAAAATGTCTTGGTATGCTGAAGATTTAAGGTTACCCTTCATTAGAAGTAAGGGGGCACCTGAATAAAATCATTAATAAGTGTGTCCTGATACTTTTGTCCATATTATACCGTTCATTCTCTTTTTTTCCCCCAAGACAACCAATCAGGTTGCAGCATTGCGCCAACGCTCCACCCACTTTACCTTTAGACGTGGCAATTCGTGACGTCACCCAGACCCGGCCATTTTCGACGAGGGTCTGTCGAGTTTGTGTCTCAAATTGCTGGATGTGATTTTGTGTTTATTTTTCCTTTCTGTTGAGGATACAAAGTACCAGGTAGGAGGGGGACAATGTCTACTTCGAATCTCTAAATATATGACTGCACTGTCTCGTTTTTTCGTCATTTCAGCTGAAAGGCTGAGCTTAATCTCGTTACTAAGGAGCTAAAAGGCTAACTTGGTCCTGAGTGGGAGGGGGACTCTTAGCTAGCATGCTAACCACACTGAGGGGCATTTTGTCTGATAAGTTGCTAGTTTACTTTATTTCTGACAGTATGACATAACTCAAATTTACCCTGTTTTAGTCTGAAATGTTGCCTTGAAGTCACGTGTTCCTGAGTTTCCAGAGAAGCTCTTTTTCTAAGTCTGTGTTGTAGCTAACGTTAGTTAGCCCACTTTAACTTGATGTTTTTTGAGTTCCTTGGGTGCTCAGATGTGCTCCTGTTTAGTACAACACTTAGAACAACACGTTTATTTACTAAGCGAGTGCTGAAACTGAGCACAGATCCTGTTGCACACACTTAATGTAGTTATAACTGAATGGGCTGATCTGACCTTAAATTACTGGAGACGTGGCAACAGGATCCAAGGCTGTCTTGCTTTCAGCTCAATGAAATAAACTGCTTCATTCTGATATTTTGCTTCTATCTGTAAAAGAGCTGCTGTAGAACTTGTGGTAAATGAACATCATATAGTAAAGCATTGCCAGTACCATAAAGACAGCTCCAGAATTCCACATAATCATCCTTCCTCGTTGGAAAGACATTTATAGAAGCCACAGGTTTCGCGTTATGTATTTAATTTCATTTGTGAAGAAATAGCACAGGGTCTTTTAAATTCAATAACTGTAATGTTGATTTCCACATACCTTTACATTACATATTATTGCATAACATACATTTGGCAGACACTTTTATCCAGAGCGACTTACAATACAAGGAAACACTCAAGTTTCAGGACAGTCTGAGAACCAGAGGAAAAACAGTCTACTATTATTAAATTGTAGTCCAAAATGTTATATCTTGCAGAAATCAGATACTATTTTGCACATACAAGATATAATGTCCTTCAGATAATGTAACACCAAACAGATTTCCAATTTTCAGTTCTATTCCATGTTTTATTTGTTAATTTTTTACAGAGCTTATCTAATGAGATTGAAATCCTCATACAAGGGTCACTGCTGAAGGATCCTGCAGGGTTCTGTAACATAAACGTCCTTTGGTCATACAGTACAGTTTGTTGATGTATGGAATTTGCTTCTTATGGATTTTTCCGAAGGACCTAAAAACAGTCAGTTTTGAAATCATGTGAAATTTTACTGTTAAAAATAATATTTTCGTACCCATTGTCTGTCTTTTGCTTAACTAAATGTTTATTTCTGGATAAAAATATTAAATATCCGTATGTTTGTGTAAAAGCACAATGAAATATGTGCAAAAAGATGCAGAGTTTGTTTTTAATGTTTGATACTCTTTTTAAAAGCCCACTTGCTTTGCTGAGACTATCACAACATTATGACCAACATGCTTACATTTTCCTCAATGCACTTGACACTTGATTTCTCTTTAGGCTGTCCATAATTATCAAAGTAAACTTTACATAGATGAAGATTTTGATATGATTTTCTTTTTCTCACCTGTCTGTCTGCAGCACTTATAGCAAAAAAAATGAATAGTTTTTTCTCTTCATCACCACAGACAGGATTGAGGAAAGATGATGGAAGAGAGTGGAATAGAGACCACCCCACCGACGACTCCCCTCAGTGTGGCTGCGACAATCAGTCCCCCTCCTCTCACAGTGGGTAAGACCTGCACAGAGTCACCACAGTTAAGATTTTTTAGTGTGAAAGTTTGTTAGAGCACCTTCTTGCCACAGTGGAAACATTAGTTGTCCACTAGGCCAGTGGCTGGCGAGTTATCATGGGAACAGTCCCCGGTACATGTACAAACAGAGAAAAAATTGTAATATCCCACATTAATGCCACTGAGCTTAATGGGCAGAGCACAAGATTCCCAACCAGACGACTGGGTTTTAAGCCACAGCACAAGATTTTGTGCAGGTAGCGTGGCCGAGAGATGCTAGATTTGGGCTTTAGTCTCTTTGGAGGCGTGGGTTCGAATGTCTTCACTGCCAAGTCTGTTTTGGGGCAGCTGGTGACCTAGTGGTTAGGCAGTTGCCCTTACATTCAGAAGGTTGTGTGTTTGAATCCCAGGACTGCTAGTCGCACCCGTGAGCAAGGTACTGTCTCCCGCACACTGCTCCCCGGGTGCCCCCCTTTGGTTGCAGCCCACTGCTCCACATGATGAATGATTAAATGCAGAGAAAGAATTTCACATTGTTCTTTCCCCACAGAGTCAAATATCAAACATCAGACTTTCAGGTCTCATGGAAAGATATTATATCTCAGCTCTCCTACAACTGGACATCAGGCAAAACAGCCATGGACAAAATAGCATCAGGCTAAGCAGACAAAATGGCTTTGGATAATAAAATTCATTTAACCAGATTAAAGATTAGTGGCATCTAACTTTGGCACTGTATTTACCACTGTTATTTTCCACACCGTTATGAGTTGAGAGTAGGGATGCACCGCATATTCAGCCACCAAAAATTTCCAGCCAAAAATGCATTTTCGGTTTCGGACGGAATTTTTTATTTGCGAAACAGTGATGATGCAAGCAACAACCGCAGCGTGCACGCACCAGATTGGATTAGAGTCAACATGTCTGCCGTGTGGGTGAATTTCCATATACATCTAAGGAAGACACACAGAAAACCGCTTGTGAAACACTTTTTCAACCTCTGGATTAATTTCTCATATGTCCCGATCGCCAGAAGAAGCAAGACCCTTCGAGCACACCCACTCCGTCTGTGTCTTTGTTTTAATACACTTTTGTTATAGGCCTACAGAGAATGTTTTTATTTATTTCAACAGTTTTAAAGCACTTTGGTCATGCAATTCATGCAGAATATTAAAATGCACTTTAATTCACTAATATTTCAGCTTTTAGGCTACTCATGAGTGGGGCCAAGTAAAATGTTATTTCAAAATGTATTTTATATTGTGCATTGTTTGAATGCTAAATAAGTCTTTTCATAGTTTTGTAACAGATTTATTCTTTGAACTATGAATATTAATTTATGCAATTGCAGTGCTTGATATTTGCATTGAATACACACAGTTCCAGCCATAATGGCAATATTATAAAAAAATTGGTATCATTTCTTTCACTGTTTCTGTTTTGGATTTCTGCCAAGTGTTTCCTCATTTTCAGTTTCGGCCAAAAAAGATCATTTTGATGCATCCCTAGTGGAGCGTATTCTGTTACTGATTCAGGCCTATTGCCAATTTCTGATTGAAAATGACAAAGTTACATAGCTTGTGCGCAATCTTCTGCCACTTGTCTTGTGGATTTCTGTTCTGACATTTGAATATAGATTCATTTGAATCACAGACTTCAGGCTGCTGCATCTTTAAACATCTGCAATGAACACAGAAGATGTAGATATGTACATATAAAATGTCATGTAAACTCAGAAAACTAAAGGTTTATAAATGTGAATCTTTCCATTTTTTTCCCAAACAATTAATAGATGTCCAGCTGCTATAGGCCAGGAGCATATATCCCTGAAGGAAGTGTAGGAAGTTTGAGGAGTGTTTGTCTTGAGGCGCGTACATGCAAATGTGTCCAGAACTCATCTGACTAACTTTGAGGAGACCTTCACAGCAGCACTCCCTCTCAGGAATAATTGTAGCTTTGAGCAAAATATTCCCAGCTGATGTTTCAATGTGGCACAAGCGCCAGTCACAGCATTGTTGTTTACCACCACAATGTCATTCTGTAATATCTGTTTGCTATTGCCAGTAGCTACTATTAATAAGACTCCTAATGTTTTTGCATGTCTTCAGTGGGCCCAAGGTGAGATAAAACAAAAGCCTGATGTCCTTTTAAGGTGTTACTGCATCTTTTTATTTTCTTGCAAGGTCATTGTGTTCCTGCCAAGCTAGATAAATTGAAGACTATCAGTGCAAAATTACACATTCATGCATTGTGCATGCACTTGGGTGATTATTGCGTAGGTTGTTTTTGTTTTAATGTCATCGTTATGATGAATGAGGAGAAGATTGGCCAGAAGGAGGAAGGGTGAAAATGAAGAGCCTGTATGTAAATTGTTTTCTACAAACAGCAGCAAGGCATATAGACCAGCACTAGCTGTCTATTTTTGTGTAATAATTTTTGGCTGTGATGTACAGTTCCTTTAATTGGTATATAACCTTACCTTGAAGTGAAGTGACCATTTATCCACAGCACACACTGAACAGCACAAAATTCTTTCTCTGTATTTAACCCTTTCACCAAGTTAAGCAGTGGGTAGCCTTTGGCACAGCGCCCGGGGAGCAGTCCTCAGTGGTGCCACTAGCAGGAGATTACTGTATAGAGATCGGGGCTGTCGAACTGATATCTGATATCGCACCCGATACCGATATCATATCAGATCGGGCCTATCTCTAGTAACTAGTTATTGAAGTAATTTAATTTTAAGTAATTTTATTAACACATTATTTTTGTCTTCTAGGTCTGTCTAGTCCACTGACGCTTCCCAGCACCACAGGCATCTCCAGCTTTGCCCCAGAGGGCTTTTCCACCCCGGTACGCCCAGCAACAGTGGGCCCTCCCTTGCCTCCCATCCAGTCCTCTGCACCTCCTCCCTTTACCCTCAGCCCCATGAACCCTCTGTCCACAGCCTCCCCCGCCCCGGCTCCTCAGCTGAGTGGCGGTGTGCCTTACAGCAGCCCCATGGGCCCCTTCAGCTCCCCCAGCGCTCCACCTTCTCTCAGCTCCACGGCACCTTCTCCAGGCCCAGTTCTGTCTGCCCCACCCATGGGACCACCCACAGCCGGCTTCAGCCTGAGTGCAGGCTATGACATCACACGTGGGCATGCAGGCCGCACTCCGCAGACGCCACTGATGCCTAGCTTCTCTAGTGCTCCCCCCATGCCAGGTATGACTCACATTTACTGTATAGTATGAGTTACGTTTACGTTTGTAAACTGCTAAAAAAATATTTGTTGGTTCTACATAATTATTATTTTTGTGACGCTAACCCTGAACTGATGAATGGACATTGGGAGGTATAGGATAGTGGTGTTCTGAAGAAGAAACTTTTTCTTCATTTTTCATTAATCTGTGAAAATGAAGTAATATCACTGTATAGTGAATGAAGAAAAAAAAGCACTAAGGTGTGACTCTTATTTATTTTGGGTGCGGCCTGTAAACATCCACTAGTGGAAATGATGCTGATGCAGTATTTATTTGCACTCTAAATCCATTAAAACAAGTGAAGTGAGAACAGGATACTGCAAGCCTCAAGAAGTATATGATATTTGTCATTTGTAATGTAGCCTGAGGTGGGTGGTGTGATGCGGAAAGCACAGGGTCAGGGAGCTAAATTGGAGGCTATTATCTGAATGACTGAGTGGAGGGCAGTGGAACTAAGCCTACCAATTTCAACCAAGCTGTAGCTGTCAGCTCTGCGCCACTCTCATCAGCAGAGCAAGGAGCTGCTGGCCACATCCCCTGCTCTGAAATGCCCACTATGTATTCATGTGCTACAGGAGAGGACTGTCAAAGAAAACAGTCTTGGAGAGCCGGCATGCTAAGGACTTTCAAAAGTTCTGTGATTCATTTCATTAAAGCTGTGCACAAGGACAAAACTGCATTTATCAGATCAATGTTTATTTTTTTCTGTACAGTTTGTCATGCTGTTAATACAGATGACCAAAAAACCTTTTTTGCTCTTTCTGATGTAAATGATGTGACTAGGTGTGGTTACGAACCCAATGGTGCAGCAGCCAGTGATGTCTGGTGGACTGGATGTGACCTCCCCCATTACCTTCCCAGAGGACCATGAAGATCCCAGAATCACCCCAGACAATCCACCTGCCGGAGGAATATGGGGTTTCATCAAGGTAATCGGCTGTTTTAAATTATGAGAAACAATTCCATTTAAGAAATGAAAAGAATTGTAACTTGAAACAGTTTTGTTAATAATAAAAACACATTTTATTAATAATAAATTCATTTTAAGCAATGTGGTTATTTATGTTGAATTTTTTTTAGGGTGTTGCGGGGAACCCCATGGTAAAAACAGTCTTGGACAAGACCAAGCATTCTGTGGAGTCAATGATCACTACACTAGACCCTGGAATGGCTCCATACATTAGTGAGTGCCATTCTGTTTCATAATTAGTTGCTCACATTACAGTTGGAATGTTGCCTAAAAGTTCATTCATAACAGCAAAATGCCACAAAAAAGCCAAATGATAAGAAAATCTGTTTGTGGTTGTCACAGAATCGGGAGGTGATCTGGACATTGTGGTGACGTCTGATAAAGAAGTTAAAGTGGGGGCAGTACGTGATGCCTTCCAGGAGGTTTTTGGCATGGCCATGGTGACTGGAGAGGCAAGCCAGTCAAACATTGCTCCACAACCAGTGGGCTATGCGGCAGGAGTGAAGGTCAGGTGCTACTCCCACACCCGTTCAGCTCTTACAGAGCTGAAAAACCACCCTATTGACTGCTTTTATACTGTAATTGCTGCACCTTACTGCTACACACATTGCTTTGACAGAGAGACTGTTTAATAATAAAGGTGTGAGGGTTAATGTTAACACTCGAGCTTTTCTCACTACTTGTGTCCGTTAATGACCTGACTAATTTTTCTTTTAAGAATAAGGATGGTCTGGAACGTGGTGTTATTCAGTTGCTGTTATACCCTTATATGGGATAGCTAAGTGGTAAATAATGTGTGTATTTCTAACTCTACAGGGAGCCCAGGAGCGCATCGACAGTCTACGCCGTGCTGCCATAATCCACGAGAAACAGCCTGTAGTGTCTGTGGAGAATTTCATAGCCGAGCTCTTTCCAGACAAGTAAGCGCTGGAAGAATTCTCAAATCTATCCCAGGTTCACTTTCAGATAGTATATTCAGCTCAGTTGTTGGTCATTGTCTTTTTTCTTTACATATCATGCAGCAACTTTAGCTCACCTATTGCTATTACTGCAAGCACGTACATTTGTTTATGTGGAAACTTTACATGGTGACAATTTAACAGCTAAATTAACTGTCATCCATGCAGAAAGTATATTTATCACCTTTTTAATAATTAAGAATTCAGTGGCGTTAGAGTAATTTTATGTCTGAAAGCTTAGTGTCAGTTTAAATGATACAAGTTGTACCAAGTCCAGCTCCTTGGTTATCTGGAGGACGTGGCCAAAGGTTGTAGACTGAATATCTGCCGTCTGAGGTGGTGCTGCTGTCACTCTGATGTGCTGGAAGAATACTAATGCAGGGTCCGAGGCTGTGAGTGGCATTAAAAAGGGATGCAGTAAGCAAGGCTGAGATCAGCCCCAATCTGGCCTCATCTGCCCTCTCTTATCTCCAAAGAGCAGAATCCCACTCTTTGCTGGAACAGCACCACACAGATTGTGCTTGTTAAGTCAAGGCTTGGTCCCCTGAATTGGGGAATGCCTGGGAGACTATCTCTGTTCCTGTTTCTCCAACTCTAATTACTGCAGCTATGTAATGTTGAATGGACACGTTTAGTTGCATTTCCCTGAGCTCTGGCTTAATTAAAGCCTGGACAGACAACAAACCATCACCTTTTGTGCTTGTCCTCTTCCTATTTTTCCATTCATTCATCACTACAGCTAAAGTGATGTTTAAAACATTCTTAAATAAATTTGTTGTTTTTTTTTTAAATAGAACAACATTCTTTGTTAAATATTGCTGCTATCTAGGTCAGAAAAAAATGCAGTCCGATTTATGTCTCCCTATCTGAAATCCAATGATGTCTTTTTTGAGAATGATCTTTCATACTTTTTTGGAAACACTGACAG
Organism: Brachypetersius gabonensis; assembly: GCA_037577145.1. Taxonomy (NCBI): domain Eukaryota; kingdom Metazoa; phylum Chordata; class Actinopteri; order Characiformes; family Alestidae; genus Brachypetersius; species Brachypetersius gabonensis. Next base: position 5,237,664 of record JBBJLR010000037.1, read on the forward strand.
GTATTCAGGGCCTAAGAAATGCTATTCAGGCCAGCCCTGGTACCAGTCAAGTTGTATCATGATTGTAGTTTTTGCTCCAGGTGTACATCTTTCACTCTTCTCTGGTTTGTCCTTGGGTATCAGTGCTTTTGTTTGCTCTAAGATATTATTGATGCCCTTGTTCTGATGTAATTGCTATGCTCTGTGCTAGGTGGTTTGACATTGGCTGTCTAATTCTGGACGACCCTGGCAACGGTGTTCACATTGAGACTTTCACACAGGCTACTCCTGTGGCTCTGGAACACGTACAACAGGTAAGAGACTTCAACATCACTCATGCATCTGGATCTTCTCTTTGGCTGTGTGTCTTTAATTAAGTCGTTGATTACCCAAAAGCTAAGACGTAGTATAAATATGTTAACTTGCATGGCTAGAAATATCACAGGCCTGTCATGTTGAGTAGTGATGTTGGCCACAGCTCTGTCTCTCGTAGCCCTGTCTAATGCCTGAGTAGTTGGTATTATATCATTCATTTGACCTGCCAAGTAGCCTTGTTGCATACACTGTATTTGGCACTCTCCTGCCAAAGCATCCAGTGACTCAGCAATTAAAAAGCACTTTGTCTCGTCAAGCTTTCAAATCTCCTTGACAGTAGAGGTAGTGAGAGATTAATTAGAGTAACATTTGGTGAATTACTTAACTTTTTTGCCGACACTGACTGCAAGCCTCTTAGAAGAAGAGAATGTCCTGCTTTCAATTCACATTAATGTTTATGTAGTTTAATAATCACAGAGAACATTTGGCTTGCCACTATTTTAGGATATCGGCTTCTGCAAGCCGTATGAAGCGTTGGGACTCTTAAAAGATTAAAAAGTTAAGTAGACAGACTGCAGGTTGACGTAAAAGATGATTTGATCACTTTTTATAGTGTGCTCATATACTAAAAATGTAATGCCGCAGTTGTGTTACAGAAACAGGTTAGTACACTGTGGAAGTATGATGAAAGAGCACCCATTTTGTACAGATGTGAGGAAAAAGTGTAAGAGCAGTTTAAATGAACTATAATTAAAGATAAGAAGGTAAAAAATACACGTCTGTTCAGTTAAAACAGAAGGAAACTGAATAAAGAAAAAATTAAAGAAAAATGAACACATTGGATTAGAATAGTAAAAATACCACTGTACCCAAATTTAAAAGAAAAATGTTTGACCAACTAATATGTAAAGGAGGTTTTGCATTTATATATTAACTCATAAGTTGGAGTGTAAATGCTGCTTATATATGTAATGTAACTGTTACGCTAGCGAATGGGAGACTTTATGAAAATAATATTAACACCCCTTCCAAACTGTGATGGCTAGCTGTCACTAAATTAAAACAACTTAACCACATCAGGCTTAACATTGACATATTGACATTTCAGCCAATTCGGGTTGTCATAACGTTACTATAAGAGCTACCGTGGGCAGTCTGCTGAACTCTCGTAGGAGGTTCATGTCTTTTTCACCCCTGATGTGTTTTCATCAGTGTTTTCATTACGTAGTGTTATCTGCCAATTCTTATGACATAACGCATGCATAGGACACAAGATAAGAGCGTAGCTCATGGGGGGGTGAGATACGTTCCTCTAATAACATTAACTTTGTCAGCTGTACATGACTGTAACACTAGCAGTACAGAGACAGCAGGTGCAAGTTCCTGTCCCACTTCATCACCCCTCAAAACCGTGGGGCACAAAGTTGTGTCAGTCCATGCATACAAGTGAGAGTTTTCAAACGCTCCATCACCACATGGTGCTGGAACAAGGCTTTCATCCGTGCTTCAGTATCACATATTCCGTCAGTCTTTCACAGTTCTCCTTTGTTGACCAACTTATCCATCTCAAGTATATAATGTGATACTCATTTTTGAATTTCTGATCTTGTTTTTTAATGCACATTTTTATTTAAACAATTTGTATTAGAGAAATGGAGTAAAATCCACAGCACACAGTGTGCTCAGGACAAAATAGTTCTCCTCACTTAACCCATTCACCAAGTGAAGTAGTGGGCAGCCTGGAACACAGCGCCCGGGAAGCAGTGTGTGGGGGCGGTACTTTACTCGAGGGTACCTCTGAGGGATTCAAACACATGACCTTCGGATCGCAGGAAAAACCACCAGCTGTGTGCACGTGCATGTGTTTTCTCTCTTGCCCTTGTGGTCATTACCTGATGTTCTGGTTCTGTGTCTGTGGTTTGTGATGTAGGCGCAGTCTCTCACTCCTCCCGATTACAGTCTGCGGTGGTCCGGCCTGCTTGTGACCGTGGGAGAGGTGTTGGAGAGGAACGTGCCCAACGTTAGCCGTACTGACTGGCACCTTGCCTTTACTGGCATGTCTCGCAGACAGATGATCTACAGTTCTGCCAAGGCATTGGCTGGCACATACAAACTGCAGCTACCCCCCAGGACGATATGAGTTCATGTGAACACTCAATGCCCATCAGAATGGCCCATCAGCCAATAGGACCTCCCTTCCCATCTGTTCTGCAGAGGATATATAGTGTTTGTTTTTTGTTTCTTAATGATCATTGGATGTCTTTCTGGTGTCTTGTGGTTCATCCAGTATGACAACAAATGTCAAAAGATACATTTATAGTTCATTGCCTAATGTTCTTACTATAACTTTCCCGTTGATGCTGCTCAGAAAGTATGTGCAGGTTTGGTTGATCTGTCATGCTAAAACAAGATTTCTACATGTGCTAAGATTTGTTAGACCATGAACGTTTGCTTTAGATGTTTAGAGGTTACCACAAGAGGGCTACATTGAGTTAATGTATAGACTTTGGAGAAGGAGCACAATGTATTACCCCCTTAGGACAAAGCTGGGCCCATTGCACCATGCCCCAATATATTATAAGGAGAATAATACCTGTTTCATATTACAGGTGTAAAACATTATTTTCTTTTTAATCATGGACAAATGGATGAAAAAGAAAATAATAGGTTCGTAGCTGTTCTGAAAGACTTCCTCAGTTCCTTATTTGATCCTACCTTTATTTTGTGTCATGCAAAAGACTATAAATCGCCTATTCCACTGTGTAGCCCGTGGTAAGTGCAGACTATTAATCACATGGAGTGTCAGAAATATCCATCCATACTAGTGCACTCAAGACTATTTGGAATTAAGTAGTTCTTATGTCTGTCAGACATGCTTTGAAGAGAAAATGCTTGAAAACAAGTTCGCCTTTTGCTCATTGTGCATAATATTGGATGAAATGCAGATAAACTAGGTTTCTTTTGTTTTTCTAAATCCCCACATATAGATGATTTTAAAGCTGCCATAAATAAATACATTTATTAATTAATAATTAATAATAATTAATATTATTCATGTTATTACATTAATCATACTTTTAATGTATTTGCCCTTATATGTATTCGTGTGTGTGAAAGGCCAGATCTACTAGCGTACACATTTCGGTTCATAGCAGAAGTCCATTTTTAGTAGGAGAACCCCTCAGGGAGAGAAGCAGCCTGGCTACCCCTATGGAGTATTGGTGACCTCTAATATTTGTAAAAGTTTGTATTGAGTCGGTCACACGGTCTGTCCCCTTGTACATGCTTGTTTGAATTTTACTGAAGATGGTTTTGTAGCCCTTTTAAAGCACGATTGTGCCATGTAAATAGAGTGAATGTGTTATCCGTTACCAAAGGACATGTATAGCTTCAGTGCAAGTGCTTTTGGAGGAAGAGAGATGCATTTTACTTTTTTAACAAATACTTAGAAACTGTGTTGCTACTGGATTGTTCTTGCTGTTTATAACATTAAAACACGACTAGGATCCCTATGTTCTAGCTTGAGGAGTGCATAACCTAACATTTGAGCAAACTGTAAGCCTTAAAATGTAACCGTTATAAGTACTATCTTTATTGAACTTGTTTGACCTGATCGTTTGGATTGATTTATCTTTCTTATGACACTTTATATAAAAATATCTGTTGGGGTTCTTATTTTAGTATGATGGGAAAAAAACAAAGTTTTATTTCTAAGCAAAGTTCCTCTCAGCTAGTAATTTTAAACCTGCTGTTTTGACTGACAGATATTGCTACTACCTGTATGACTGGTCAACACATTTTCACTGCAGGCGTTGTGAAATAACATGAATATACCAGAGTTTTCTTTTATGTGTAAAATGCAGCTGTACTAAAATAATCCAATTATTGAAGATTCTCAGCGGATGTTTTGAATGCCCACCCCTCTCTCTCTTATGAACTTTGTTAGGCCCAAAGACCTTTCTCGGAGTGATACAGAATCTTATGAAACACAAAGACTGTGCATGACCTCTGGGAATATTGAAACAATGTGTTTGTTGACATATGTAGCTGTGCTGTTATGCATCCAGGCCAAAATCACTGATGGACTGTAAGTGTGATGTAAATGAAGAGATTTGAGAAGATGTAGCATTGTCTCCGAGCATCATAGGTGGGTAAAAACAAACTGCCTTTAATGTAACGTCACATGTTTGTCTTTGGAGCTCCATGGAATTGTACTTCCTAAAGGTGCCTTCTGCCAGCAGAAGAGTAAAGTCCTTTTTGGTAAACCTGTCTTATGCTGGGTTTTTTTGGTTTATTTTCTGTGATTAGAAGTCTTACTATTTAAAAAAATAAAAAAAAAACAGCACACACACACACACAACCTCCATTAAATGGCTTGTATACACCCGATAGGAATAAACTGATTGATCAACCTTGGCATTAACCTTGACCACCTCCCTAATTTTGTTAAGGTCCCATTTGTGTTGCCAGGACAGCATGGACTCTGCAAGATCTCTGAAGGTGAGCTGTGGTATCTGGCAAGATGCTTTTGGGCTTTTTGGACTTAGATCCTTTTAAGTTTAAGTACAAGGTGGGATCTAACGGGTGCCACTGTTGCGAGATAACATAATATTCACCTTTTTTTTTAATAGTGTTTTAAAAGTGTTGCTGGTTGTTTATTTGCAGTAATGTTCCCTCCTTTTGTTTTTACAGCTTGTAGTAAGTCATACTGTGTCCTATACCACTTTCACAAGTCCACTCCACCTTAATGAAGTGCCAGATGTAGTTTGAGCATTTAAGAAAAGTTTTGGGTTTGTGGAAAACAACTTTTTGTCAACTATATGGTCAAAAGTTTTGGGACACACCTGTTTTTCAGGGTTTGGTATAGGTCCCTTCCAGTGAGGAACAATCTCTAACACAGGAGATTGTGAGCCAGACATTCTTGTAAAACAACAAAGTCCCACAGAAACTCCAAAATCTAGCCTTCCAAGAAGAGTGAAAGCTGTTCTAGCTGTATAGAGGGACCAACTCCATATTAAAGTTTATTTATTTAAATGCAATGCAAAGTCCCTGTTGGTGTAATGGTCTCAATACTTTAGTCCATATGTTGTATTTTGTCGACCTCTGACTTTAGCATGGCAGCTCTGGAAAACTGTCAATAGTGAATTGGAAAAGTGAAAATGTAAATTTGACTCTGTGCCGAAACTATTTTTTTACCACATGTTATGATTAAGGACAACTTCTGTGAAATATTTGCTCTGAATGTTGCAATAGTCATAACATGCATATGTTAGTTCACTGTAGTTGAACCAAAATCACACTTTCCCACTATAGCTCCTCTCAGTCTTGTGCTGCTATCTGCTACTGCAGTTTGTAAGATGAGACACTGCAGCTAAGCAGGACAAATATAGGCTCTGGGGATACAATTAGCCTATAATACTCTGCTGGGATGGTCTTTGTATGTCAGCTAGATGGCCCTCATCATGATATGTGAAGTCTGCCATTAAGAATTCAGTTCCTCTCCTCTTGATCTCCCTCTAGAGCCTGGCCTCAATAACAAACAACACTGAAAGAGAAGGTGGAAGGGGTCAATCTCATCTAATGAATTCCACCGGCCCTTGTGTTAATCTAATGTATTTCACCAATGAGATGTAATTGGAAACCCGACACTGAAAACATGAGCTTCTTACGTATGCAGCATCAGCACAGAGCCAAGTAACAGGACGTTTCCTAGCTTTCCTACTTCCCAGAAGTACACGGCCTAAGACAATAAAGTCACAGTGGTTGGCATGAGTCATCATACAGCAACTGACGAGGAAATGCAGTTTGAAATATGTAGCCTGCTTTTATTCTATTGGCCATTTTATCAAGTACACCTCACTCTTCGTTGCACTTCGTAGGTTGTCTGATGAACTCTATTTACAACCTGTAGTATAAAACACTGGATAAATACTGCTGAATACCAGTACCACACACACTACCATGTCACTGCTGTACCGCGAATAGTCCAACACCCAGATATATCTGTTAAGGAGTGGTCACTTTTTGTTGATGGACAGGGAAGCTGGGTCTGAAATAAAACAAAGCTGACCAATTGTTAACAGCAAAAGATGGACCACAGTCAATAACTGTACCTGTAAAATGTTCTTATATGGCAGGTGCATCTGATTACTGATATACTTGTTGCATAATTTCTTACTGGGGTTAAATGACTATCTATCATGATGTGTATGATTGTGTGCATTATTTTGCTATGAGGTGCAACAGTCTACCATATGCAATAGTGGGCAATGTTCTAATCAGGTGCCAAGCATTATAATTATGTGCAAAATATAATGTGCATTTGTCTTACCATGTGCAGTATTACGTGACTTTTTTTTTTTAAATGGGTGTTGAATCACTTTATTATGTGCAATATCTTTCAGGTCACTGCCTGTGTCAAAATTACTACTGATCTCTACTAAGTGCAGTAATGTACTCCTAACTACCGCCTGTGTCCTCAGAACGTTATAGTATCTATAGTATTTATAAATACAGTATATACATATTGTACTTTCATATTGTGTTTTTTTCTGCAGAAAAATTTTTTTTTTTTATTGGATTTATTTAGACTTTATATATTATATTGGTCTTGTCTCTGCAGTCAAGCAATTTTCTCCAGGATCAATAACGTTTTCCAATTCTGATTCTGATCCTGGTACAAAGTACATTACCAGCCATTCATTTAATGAATTACCACAGCCATTACATACATTACCACAGCCATTCATAGAACAGTTTTTCTTATTTTAGCTAGTTTCATAGTACAATGCACACATACCATGTATAGCATTACTGGTAGATCAAAATAATGTTAAACAACTCAAAGAGTAAGTGCAGAACTCATTGCTGCTGTTTCTTCATTTCTCAACACTGAATGGAGCAATAAATACTAACTCCTCTAGAGAGACATTATTCACTTTGTATTCACTTAATGAAACACTTGACATTTGGGAGAAGGATCATGTGAAACACTCCTACTCCCTCCTGTCCAGGTATCTATAAATAGCCATCTCTGCCTCCTTCCTCCTGTGGTGAAGTTTTGACAGCCCACAAACTGCCCATCTCCCCCTTGTTCCCATTTTTATCTCCAGTCTTCACGGGGGTCTGGCCTTCCAGCATTAAGTAGAAACTGCCCAGAACTTCAAGCTCAGTTCTACTTTCCCCGACTCTCTCCTTATTTTGCAATCATCTACACTACCAGTCAAAAGTTTGGACACACCTTCTCAGTAAACGATTTCTTTGTTTTTATTTTAGGCTACGTTTTAGATTAACACTAAAAACATTACCTCGATCGATGTCCAAACATTCGACTGGTAGTGTATATATACAGTATATTGATACCAGGTGAAATGAGTGAAGCAATGGGCTGACAGTGGCACCCTGGAGCAGTGTGTGGGGACAGTACCTTGCTTAAGAGTGCCTCAGTGGTGCCACTGGCAGTCCTGGGATTCAAATTCATGACCTGAGAGCAGGGGCAACTCCCTAACCACCAGACCGCCAGCTATCCGACATCTTATCTAAAGTCACGCAACTGAAAAGGCCAGCTGGTGGTCTGGTGGTTAGGGAGTCACTCCTGTGGTGCGGGTTCGAATCCCAGGACTGCCAATGGCACCACTGAGGTACCCTAGAGCAAGGTACCTGCCCCACACACTGCTCGTCAGGCACTGCGTCAGTACCTGCCCACTGCTTCAGTTGGTGAATGGGTTAAATGCAGAGACAGAAATTCACACTGTTCACCCTGTGCGCTGTGCTGTGGTGTGTTCACACGTGACTATACTTTAAACTTAAAGATAGCTTGTATAATGGACAGATCAGATTTTCTGTAATGTTTGGTAACTGGAAGATGGGTTGTGTTCACAGACCAGAAGAACTAGGCTCTTCTTATTTAGGAAAGTGTATATAAGACCATTAGGGAAATCAATTAGACAGGTGGCCAAAAGTGTATGTTGGTCTGATGGGACTGGAACTGAAGTGGCCTAAATTCAGAAAGGTAAGCATGAAATGACCACCAGCACTACCCACACAGTGAGACATGCTCGAGACAGTGCTATGCTAACAGGACTTTTATTACCACCAAGAATTAGTGAACAAAATAAACTAAAGAAAAAAATCAACCCCCAAGTTGAAGTGAGGGAACAGAGAAGGGTGGATATCCTGGCATGTCCCAGTTAGTCCCTTGATCTAAATCCTACAAATATTTTCAAGTATGGCTTAAAGATCCTTTTACATGAGCTTTTAAAATTATTATTGTACAATACCAGTAGATCAATGCTCTTTTAACCCGTTGAATCCCAAATTTTTCCCTGCAAAATAAGTGCATGCATTTTACTCCTTAGACTTCCCTAAATTTAGGGAAGACAACCTCTTAAAAAAATTTTTTTAACTTGCATTAGCTGCCCGAAGCCAAAATAACACGTTTTAAGCTTCCAAAATAAAATAAAAAAAACGGCAACAATTGTTGCCATTGGGATTAAATGGGTTAACATAAATTCCCACCTCCTGCAGCATTTAGAGGAGAGACTGTTTCAAGTATGTTGGCACATTGAACCCACGGCTGAACTTGCCAGGACACCCCTGATTTTGCCAGGGCAATCCTTGTTTCATAATTTGAGATTATTTTATCCCTCCAATGTACAAAAATGACTCACCAATTTGTATTTTTATCTCTGCCAACCATCGCAGAAGACAACCCACATGATGAAGGAATGCTTGTGAATTGATGCGCAAAACACATTATCAAGGCAATCCATTAGGTAACAATGACTTCTACTGAAGGAAAAGTGGTTTGAAAGGTCTATCAGGAATAATTGCATGGATGCGATTGCTTGGCCAAGTCTCTTGTGCAGATCTGTGAATTTGACACATTCCTGCTCGTGCCAGAAACAACAATCTTTTCATTCCACCATGCAAGAACAGACCCCTTCTCAAGCTGAAACCAATTACTGGGTCTAGGTCATCCTGCAGTTTGCCGTGCTTTAAATATGTGATGAATTTTAAGAAATGGCTTCTGGAAAAAGACTCAATTAAATATCCTACTTGCAAGTTTGGACACAAAGACAACATCAAGGTTCATACTTAAAACAAAAGTGTTTTATTGAGGTGGGATCCACACAATATTCCTGCCTAATATTGTGTAGTTCTCCCTCAAGCTGCCAAAACAGCTCAGACCGTCAAGGCATGGTTTCAACAGGATCATTAAAGACATGCTGGGATATCTGGCACCTTGAAAGTTGGGAGGTGGAGCCGACATGGACTGGATTAGTTTACATGTGCTTGATCAGACAGATCTGGGGAATTCAGCCGGGTCAACACCATGATCATGTTCCTCAAACAGTTTTTGCAGGGTGGAAGGACACATTATGGTAAAAGGATGTAGTTGTTCTGCAACAGTGTTTAGGTAGGTGATCCACACAAATGCCAGGACCCAAAGTTTCCCAGCAGAACACTGTCCAGAGCATCCTGCCTCCATAGACTTGAGAGAACCTGTCTTAAAAAATACACATGTATATATACAAGGGGAACGTTTATATATATATATAATTTTGAGTTTTGTCTCGTTCCTGGTCGGCATTTAGAATAAGTATTCGCAGTTGGCCAGGGATCAAAGGGGAATTATGTTCAGGTGTTTTGAGTTTGTGCATCCCTATATAGATGCTTCTGTTACAGTTCACCTTTGTCAGTTCTCCCTCAACCATAGGTTGTGTTGCATTCAGTCAAAGAAAACAGAAATGGAAGTCTGCTTCTGCGCCTCCTTTCAGTAGTATATAAAACAACAGTGACATGCACATTTTACAGGCACCCTCCCACAAATTACAAAAGCAATAACCAGAAAAAAAAAAGCTCATAATATTTCCAAAAAAGCCATGTCAGTATTTGCCTTTGCCTTCATTTTCTTTAAAACCTTAAAACAGATTTCTCTGGTGTTGTTCTGTGGCTCTTGTGTATTATGACATTACTGAATCATTTCTGCAGATTTCCCCAACCCAGCTCTTATATAAAAGGCACATGAAATCATATAGATGGAGATCCTGTCCTTTGCGGAACCATGTCATTTCTTCTATGACCCTTTTTTCTGAAATGTCAAAGCTAAGTACACTGCAACAGAAAAAATGATGAGAAAGCTTACTGATAACATTTTTTTTATTGAAGGGTTGAAGGACAGGCCATTAAGGAACCAACATTTCCAGAACCTTCATACACTGCACGGTGGCCTAAATTCACTTTCTCAGGATGTGGTACAACAGGATGATACATGTGGACGCAAGGCTAAAAGGCTGGGTGAGTGGTAGCTACAGCTCTATAAGCTTCAATACTCAAGGACCCTCAAAGTCACACAAGCTTCAAAGATGACCTTAACTTACAAACTGCCCGGAACAAAAGCTGTGGTCATTAGGAAACTAGAAAACTAGTTCTCTAGGGGTGGAGGTAGCTCAGTGGGTAGGATACTTGCCTCTGGACCAAGAGTCACAGGTTCGAATCCTACCTTCAGCACCACCACTGGGTCCCTGAGCAAGACCCTTAACCCCAAGTTGCTTGAGGGAGACTGTAAGTAGAGAATGGAAGTCGCTTTGGATAAAAGCATCTGATAAATGCCGTAAATGTAAATGTTCTAAGAGGTCATGGGCAGCAGGAGAACAAGGTCAAAAATAGGGATCAGCTGGTCCATCGCATGAAAAAGCATGACCAGACGTTATATTCAGAAAGAATGAGAATCCACATCCTGTAAAACATGTATACACAGATACTTAAATAAATATATGAAGTACTTAAACTTCAAAAATAATTCTGACAAATAACATTAACTAATCAACTATCACTTTAAGGGCTCTCATCACTGTAGCTCAAATACATTCCATAGAGGTTAATAGTGTATAAAAAGGCAGTTGATGCTGCATGTTATTTTAGAAGCTGTGAATGTAGTTACAGAAGCTCATCCCTTTCCGCCGTTTCACTTCTTTACATTTTTGACCCAATTGTAATGAATGTAGTTTCAGGAGACGAAACTTTCAGTAATCCACTCCGTGAAACTTCCTATTTCCATCATCTATCTTTTTATCCAAGCCCTGCACTCATCTTTTCCTTTGTTTACATGCATCCTTTGTTTGCTCAATACACTTCTATTACATTTTTGGCCACATTTAAATGAATGGAGGTCTGCCCATTAATACCGAACCATACATTCATTTACCTTCATATGACACAGACCGGCCACTTTAATAGAAACACCAGACCATTAAAATTTCTTTGAGAATTTTCTCTTTGTTTTAACTTAATTTTCTGTAAATAGTTTACTTTTGTCATTAGGATGATATGCAAGCAAGGCCAAGCTCAGCTGCTGAGAGTTAAGTGAAGTACTGGGGAGTTTTTAGGGCTACAGGGCCATCTGAATGCAAGAAGGACCATCATGGAAGCAGGGAGAGAAGAACTAACCACAACAAACATGTTTAGGGTTCTGAGATTTTAGTGTCACCCCCCATGAGATATTATTACTCAGGCAGGTATCACTCTACTGATAGAAAAAGTATTTGTCACTATACTGTTGTTTTTGAGATTACTTATCAAACTTGCTGTGCCTTTAGAATAAACTCTTACAATAAGATCTCTAGTGTCCCACACTTGTAATTTCAGACATCTGTGTTGTTTAACCTCAAAGTAGTACAGTTTGATGAGTCTGTGACAAGTAGACATGGATGCCTAAATTAAACCAGCTATAATGTATTCCCAGGAAACCATTAGCGAATACACGCCACTGTTACTGTCGGTTTTGAAGGGCTTTACTGATGAAATATATGGTTGTTTAGGCTACATTTTGTGTCTTGGAAAGAATACTTTCCAGTCCTAAAGAATCAAATACTAAGTAACTAAAAATCCTTCAGTATTCAAATTATTTAGACTAGACAAAACCAAGTCATACCAGAGTATTTACACAAAATATTAATATTTCTTGGAGGGGGATTTCCTTGTTAAATTCTAGGGGGTATAGAGAGGCTGTATATTGTTCATATAGAATGAATTAGGGTTATTTATGGTAAGTAAATAACTCAAATATCTGAAGTGGACACTGGCTCTTTAAATGAATAACCCATAAGCAACTGGTCATGTAGAGAGAAATAACTCAGGGGAGGTCTCAAATAAGAATAGTTTTGCTAATAAGACTTTTTAGTACTACTACTGAAGTTGCTTATGGACACAGTTCAGAATTTTTAGTTCCCACGTTTGTCTCTTTTACCCAGAAAGTAAAAGAGTTTGGCTTTAACCAAAACTCTGTTCGAGGCTCTGCTTCAGCTGGGAGCTCCGAGCATAAAATGGAATGAATAAACAACTAGCAACTATGAGCTCTCATGTGAAGATGGCTTTAGTGTTAATGTGTACATTTTTAAAATTTGACTTTTTTGATCTGTAAAACTCTCAGCATGAACTGAAACTGCTTTAGATATGGTTGATGTAAAATAAGGAAATATGGTTTAATGTTTTTGAAAATTGCTGTTTGTCTCAGCCCTTATAGTCGGCATAGAAGTCTCTTTAGCACTTTTGTTCTTAAGCCCTGCTTATGACAGCAACTCAGCAAACAAAGGGAATTGGATTTCAAATAAACTCTTTGTGACTGAAGAACATTGTTATTTCGAGTCTGAGGAGCACACACTGACAAACAATTGTGCTTCAGTTTTAACATTTGAGCAGGTATAATGAAGGACAGAGTGGACATCAAGATCGGCATAAAATCAGACCTGAAAAAGGGGACTGTAAAATCAGGCACTATACGAAGATGGGTATGAAAGTCCAGGGGATAAACTGCTGTGAAGCTGTCTGCTGCAAGGGCAAGCTAGAGCATGTTGTTAAGTCTGCAGGAAAGTAAATGTATCGACTGTAACATCCTCTCTGCTGGATATCTGCACAAATCCTTGATTAAGGAGCAGGCCAAGCACTACCACCCGGGAGACCACCTGTTTCAGAAACTTCCTTCTAGAAGTGAAAAGGTCAGTTTCCACAAACTCCATAGTGTTTTCCGTGATGGAGCTGTTAATTTAAAAAATACAATAAATGCTGTGGCAGAGCTGAACATCTGGACTTCAAAACAAGCCAAATTTACTACCAGTATGCCAAACCTATCTCATGAGCACATAAAGGCTAAGAATAGAACCAATTATTATTCTTGTCCTGGTTTGAACGCCAACTGTGATGAGAGGCTGTTATAGGCCTGGGCTTTGTCTTTTTGGATTGTGGAGGCGATTAAGTTTGTCTTCAGCTCCGAAGGCTTAGCAGCCCATTCTCAGTCCGGCTCCTTCTCCAGTGTGCCAAATGAGTCCTCAGAGGCATCATTTCAGGAGGTCTTTGTCATGCGTGTGGCTTGGAGTATGCGTCATGCATTACTGTCTGCTACGCGGTGCAAAAATCCTTGAAATGTCAAATGAATGACTGAAAAAGAATCTCTAAAGTAAAAAGAACCACATTAGGTATCCGGAATAGTTTTCAGCTGTTGGGCTGGACTGAAAAACAGCTTTTAGTATATAACAAATTACAGTATATGGAGTTACACCTCCACTCAGAGGTAAATGTTGTGTTCAAAATGTATATTTTTAAGTTCAGGTAAATGTGCATTTTGTAGTTCTGCAGTTACAGGCAGTGTTGGGCAGTAACTGTAATACTGTAATTTGATTCTTTTTTGGTAACGTAGTAATTTAATGCGTTATAATTTTAAAATTGATCATTAGATTACGGTTACAATTTTAAGTAACTTTACATTACCACTGCATTACCAATAAAATCAAGTGCTTTAACATCTATATTGTAAAAACAGAAATAATAATTCACAGTAAGCTGTCAGCGGCTGGCAGATGTCTGTCTGACGGTTGCACGCGTCAGACAGACATCTGAATTTAAATTCAGACATTTAAATTCATCTCGGTTAAAGGCAAGGACATTGTTGCGAGTTGTTGTACGTTTGTAACACTTAATGTGTTTAAGCTGACTTAAGAGTGTTTGAGCTGACTTAAGAGTGTGTCTGAGCTGACTTAAGAGTGTGTTTGAGCTGACTTAAGAGTGTGTCTGAGCT
>JBBJLR010000037.1:5254932-5267597 GCA_037577145.1 Brachypetersius gabonensis
TGTTATCTTGCGTTGAACACTGGTTTATCTGTGTTATCTTGTATTGAACACTGGTTTATCTGTGTTATCTTGCGTTGGACACTGGTTTATCTGTGTTATCTTGCGCTGGACACTGGTTTATGGTAATGGTTATCTTAAAAGCTTTTTTAATTGTTAATTTCGTACATGTACCTGTCTGCTCCTACCCGCTGTCCTCAGTGCACAGTTCAAAGGTGTATGTCACTACTTTGTGGTCTGTATCTTTGCCGTAATTACAAAAGCAATTTCCTCTGGGATCAAAAAAGTTTTCTGATTCAGATTTCTTTTTTCTGCAGTTTGCAGAATGCTATCTGAAGCTTGGAAACATCAGCACTGTCCAGAATCACCACAGCCTGTGAGCATGGCAGAATCTAGCCTGTGTTCTGCTTCATGGTAGCATTTCTCAGTGTTAGAACCTGACTGTATAAACGGGCTCTATGCACCTCTTAAGATGTATCAATCTAGTCTCTTCTTATTTATATCAATGTTTTGATTGTTGTGACCATTACTGCACATGAACAGTGCAGAAACAGTTAGCTATTAAATAAAAGAGATGTTGAAAGTCTGTCTTGTAATGATTTATTCACTTATATGCTAAATTTGATTCAAATTTTAAAATACTTTTACAGCAAAAATCTTTTAATGAATTAGATTGTTTTAATCCCATGAGACACCTCTAGTAAATATATATGGTTTTACTACTAACAAAAAAAAAATTGTTCCCAGTGACTTGCACCCAAAGGTTACAGCCTGTAATGTGTTTCTCGTTTGAAATGTATTGCTTGACCATGGCAGCAATCTCAAATGAAAGATTATTTTCCCATGGAATAGCCAAGGGAAAGAAAATACTGCCTATATTACTCCCTAAATTAAATGTTCTTGTATGCATTAGCTTACATGATTATGCAGCAAGTGACTAATCTCCTGTGGCCTACATAGACCAGTGCCATATTGCTTTAAGCGCTTTGCTTATATTGGCAAAAAAACAAAGCATCTGCGGGAGCCAAAACTGATAGTGCCTTATAAAGGGCTTGTTATAACTTCCTGTCATTGCAGACCAGTGGGGGTCCACCTGTGTAGGCCTATATGAAATTTCCAGTACCTGGCTTGGGCCACTCTATAGGCCAAGATTATAATCTTAATGAGGTCACTGGCCTCCTGTAATAGCCTGATGTATGGCCTGTTTTAACTGGATATGGCAAAAGCAAGTTAGTGCTTGGTAGCTCAGTGCATTTGGACCAGACTGAACCGACTGCAAGGATGCTGACCTTCACATGGTGGCAGAGAGGAATGGGTGCTCCCTGACTTACTGCCCCTGCATTACGAATAAATGGATGGGCTAATCATCACTACTGACCCATGGCAGGTTTTGAGGGATCACCACATCACCGCACATAAGAGTGCTATTACATGGACTGTGAACCACATCATGGGACACGCCAACAAATGATGACAGGCAAGGCAAGGAGAATTGCAGCATTAAGTGGCCCATATCCTGTCTGAATGCAGGATTTAATAAACATGCTGGATTTATTACTTTATATATAGTTTCAACTCCCGGAGTTATCCTTCCCATTCAGATCTAGTGTTGTGTCATTCGCGAATGATTTGTTCAAAATAACAAATCTTTTAAGGGAACGTACTGAACCGAATCACTTCCTCGACGGATTTATTAGTTTCTCAGTTCAGTTGAGCTGTTAGCAGCGCCGGGAGGGGAGGGAGCGACATGAACGAATCACTCAGTGAACTGCACTCTTCTGAATCATTTTCCTCTGAGGGATACCTTTTCATGGTGTAAAGAAGACCATTATTCCATTATTCTTCATTGTTTTAACAGATTTATTTTCCAGATAAACAAACGTAAAACGTTAGACTGTCAGTAATGAGAAGAGAGACTCACTAGCTGTGTTGCGTTCAAGTGTAACTTTTTTTTTTAACGCTGCTAAATTGCCACTGCAACAACTTACGAACAGTAGGATGCAGCATGTAACAAGTAGTGTATAAAACCAGCAGTGTGAGAAAATGCATGATTCTTTGCGACAATTTGCGAGGGAACAGTGCATGCACAGTGAACGGATCACTAACTGAGCCCCATTTGTCGAGTTAAATAGCATAACATAGGACAGGACACTTAAAACATCATGATTTATAAACGAGTTTATTTTTACAAACGTGTTCGTCAAAGCAACACAGCCACAACACTCTCGTACCCCGATCCTCGGAGCCGTGAACTAAACTGAAGCCTGTGGGCTCCTCCCGCCAAGCACTGAATGATTTGGTGATTCAGTGAATGAATATTTTGAACCAATCTATTGAGTGAACTGATTCTAGTGATTCAGTACATCTAAAAGCACTACCAACCCCCTCCCCCCAAAAAAGAATCGTGAGTCAAAAATCATGAAACGAACCGAGGGTTTGGTGTATCATCACAGCCCTAATATATAACATATGTACATATGAAGGTGCCTAGCAGTCTTGGGAATCAAACCCACGACTGTATATAGTCTTCCTGGAGCAACTTGGGGTTACAGTCTTGCTCAGGACTCAAACCCAGGACCTCATGGTCCAGAGGCCAGTAACCTACCCACTAAGCCACCACCCCATATATACACAAGTGTAGCCACAAGTGTTTTGTTGATTTCCAGTGTGTAAAACATATTTCCAGAGTTTAACATATTTGGACAAGAACACAAAAAATGCAAATGGCCCATAAGCACTAAAGTGTACAGAAGTGTGTTGACCAGGGGTGCAAAACCATGTGAATAAACAATGTGTTATGCCTTGCAGTTTGCCTGGCTGAAACACTTCAGTGTGAGTGGGCAGTGTTTTGCATCTTTCACAGATGGACTGCACAGTCTTTGTAAAAATCAATGTCACACTAATAACATGCTCCACTATTATTTCTTGAAATAATAACTTTATTAAAAAAATGAATACATTTATATTCATTTAATAATAAGAGTAAATTATTTCTGTACAAAGTAGTCAGTTATTTTTAGCTTGTTGAAATACCTATAGGATGTGAAATGGGCCAGATTGAAAGAGGACATGCTAGAAAGCAGTGTTAAAAAAACAGAGCAAGCTTAGTTTTGTAGGCATGAATAAGTTATTATAGTAGTGCTGTCCCTGTCTGTTTGATATTTAAGTATTCTACTTAGGAAGAATTCATCTTTTATATGTATACTGAAGTCTGAACGTAAAAGCACAGTGAAATGCTTAAAAATGCTAGGACATCTAGGAAAAGACCATTTGTTCCTCTTATACCACCAGACCTATTCATTTTTTCCTTCACCGATCTACAAAGAAGACGCAGCATGAGCATAAACATGCATTGCTCATTCAAACGAGTAAATATTTCCACAGCGGAATGGGGATTCTGAGGGGGATAATTAAAGCAACATGGTGCAGCTTGGGTAAATGTAATTAAACACAGGCATTTCAATATCTTTCTCCAGAGAGCGGCTTCCTGAGGTGCTACTTGTCAGCAGTGTAGGAGCTACCTTTCAGTGTACGTGTGTTTGAGCATGTGTGGTTTCATTAACCCTGTCAGACTGGCCCTTCAGTAGGACCTGCATGCTGCTTTTACAGCATCACTGATTCTGAGCGAGAGATGCGTTTTTTCTTCTCCCCCATCTCTCTGTCTGTCTCTTTCTCTCTCTGTCTGTCTCTTTCTCTCTCTGTCTGTCTCTTTCTTTCTCTCTCCCTCTCTCTCGTTCTCTCTCTGTCTCTCTCTGTCTCTCTCTGTCTGTCT
This sequence comes from Brachypetersius gabonensis, assembly GCA_037577145.1. Taxonomy (NCBI): domain Eukaryota; kingdom Metazoa; phylum Chordata; class Actinopteri; order Characiformes; family Alestidae; genus Brachypetersius; species Brachypetersius gabonensis. The sequence continues at coordinate 5,258,702 of JBBJLR010000037.1, forward strand.
CTGTCTGTCTCTTTCTCTCTCTTTTCTCTCTGTCCCTCTCTTTCTCTTTGGATGTATCAAAATCACACACACACACACACACACATATATGTGTGTGTGTGTGTGAGTGTGTACAATTGATTACTACTTGGACTCCTTGTAGGAGTATGCATTGTTTTTATTGTTGGATTAAGTCCATTTTACTGTATGGCCTGACTACTTGTTTAACTGATCAATTAATAATTTGTTGAATATTCGATCACCAACATCATCAATAACACGAGCCCTAGTTTGTTTTTACATGTTTAATCTGTACAAATTTCTATCCAGTTTTTGACTCAGTTTATAAACTACATCTACCACTGTAATCTGTATGTGAGTCTGGGGATGTGAATGTGAAAAAGGACAAAATAATGAAAAATACAAAGATACTTAGAAGGACAAGCACTGGTGTAGGGCTGCTTTTCACGTCTTCCTTTCACGGATGTTTGCTGTTTGCTCGCCTTCTCTCTCTCCCTCTCTTGCTCTCTCCCTCTCTCTCCAGCTCTCTGCCGATGTTGATGCTGTTTTCTGGGCTGTCTGTGAGGCTTTGAACTCCTGTGCATCAGCATTGGTGAGGAGACAGAAGGTCAAAGCCCATCTCTGCAGATAAGATAAGCGGCAGGAGAGGATGGAGTGACACAGGCTGATGCAGTGAGGTCCCACTGGACCATAAGCCCGTTAAAGCACACAATCTTCTGTTCCCCACTGCTCCGCGACAGCTACATTTGGGATCAAAGCATGACCATACATACAAATGTTTTTTCAAGCTGATTCAGTCATTTTTACCACAAATTAAATCCCTCACTCAGTGTTGGGTAGTGGGAGAGAACCTTCAGTCCAAGCACCTTGCTAATACCAATGGATAAGCTGTCTGTCTGGAGTCATATCAGCGTGACTACCCATAGCTCCATTAACGGCTGAAAGTGTTGGCTCTGACAAAAAAAATTAACATAATTTTCCCATTGCATAATTTTCCCCCAGTCAATTAATTGACTACATAATTAGCAATTGTGTTGTATACTGTGTGTACCTCAATCAGTGCAAACTTCAGACTATGTTTAGTAATCGCAAATACACATATGGTTCCTGACACTCATTTGTATGGGTAGGGGTCAAAAGAATGTTAGTGAAGCTCCAATCAATTGCTGCATTGACCTTGAAGCCTGAATTTTGCTCATGCATTTTGTGGACGGCCACATTTGAGGTCAGGAAAGGTGTGTACATTTGATTTTTTGCAGAAATATATATTTATAGGCATCTGAAGTATAGCCTCTGATAACCTTAAAAATAAAAATAAAAAAGTCATTTTTTACTACCAATAACTAAACCTCATTCTAAACCTTTGAGGAACCGTTTAAGCACTGATTATAACACCAAGAGATCAATCATGAAAATGCTTTAATTATTCTGATGGACTGTTTAATTATTTTAGAACAACTGAGGGAACACATTAAATATTCATGCTGGGAAAAAGTGGATCATAATCAACATTGTGGGTCATAATTACCACCTCCTGTGATTCAGGCCCGTTCGCAGGGATATTGTACTTATTCCAGCCACAGATGATCCTAACACTCTCCTCATAAATGAATGATCCAGTGATCCAAAATGAATTTCGACATTTTCAGCTGGTCCACTGGGAGGAAGTGTGTTCCCCAGTAATATTGATCAGGAATGCAAAGAGGGTTCCACGCCCCTGAAATGAGTCCCAAATGCTGCAAAACGGACACGCCATGCATATTAACTATAGGAAGCGCTTGATCATTTTCCCTCAGTGTACTGCCTGATGCCTCTGCCGCAGAGTGTTACAAATCAGTTTTAATAATTTATTTTCAATATTTAATATGCACATATTACATAAGATACAGTAGCTATCCTGCAAAGGGGGACTGTATGGAATAACTCTTTGAAGGGCAGCTTTTTTATCATGTGTTGTAATACGAGAGTAGAAGTGAGAGCTTGTCTGTGAGGCCTGAAATAAACGTATGGCAGGGACGAGGGGAAAACTTTTAGAAGTCTGATAGGGAGACCTTCTGAAGGGAAGAAAGCAAAGAAAAGACTATTTCCCTGGGCTACAGATACAGCTGGACAAAGTTTGGCAATAAATCATGGCCTGTATAACTTGGGGGGGAAAAAATACAATCACTCCTAATCTTCTGCAGTGAAAAATGTGTCGTTTAAAGAGACTGGCCTTTAAGGGCCTGGCTGTTACAATGATGCAGTAAAAAAAAAAAAACTTTCTCAACAGTTTAAGGTTTGGAAGTACATGGCTGACATGTTGGTATAGAACCTTTACATTATGTGAAGGTTCTTAAAACCTTCTCAAAATGTTTTCTCACACTAAAACATCGCATTTGCAAAAACAGATCTTCAAAAGAACCAATCACTGAAGGACTCCTGAGTAACCCAAAGTGTGGTTCATGGCAACACTCCAAAGAAACCTTCTTGGTTCCAAATGACATCTTCTTTCAGGCTTATACGTGGTATTTTCTCTGCTGTATACACTAGACTTCATGCGTACAAAGAAACAAAAAATAAAAGCTTCTTCTCCAACTTAAGAGGGTTCCTTTATCAATGATTCACGGCATGGCCTGGAGGAGAACTGATGGAAGATCCTTTGTGGTTTAGCTCGGCATGGCAGAGGCCTCATGGGCTGTCTATCTATGTCTGAAGAGTCAGCCAGGTGCACTGGTCTGCTAAGAATGAGGGAAGACAGGACAGCCTCTGAAGCTTCATAGGACTCCCACGAGGGAGTGTTTCAATGGTGTTGGACAAACTCAGCAGCCAAATGCATCATGGCCTGTCTATTGGATTTCTGTCGGACTCACTGTCTGTCGGTTAGGCAAAATCACAGCAGGTGTCCATCTTACCCTTTTGGCATGCACTTTCAAACGTAAGCTTGCCAACCGACTAGACGCTGCCCAGCATGAAAGACCTGTGTCTTTGTTTTTGTCTCCTTCGTGGTATCACTGTGATCACAGAAAGTGCACTCACTATAGATAAATCATTGTAGAAACCTTAATAGGATCACATAGTCCTACTGTCTTCTAGAATCCTAAATTTCACATCTGTAAACATGACGCTGACTGTTTGTGGGAGAATTGGTATTTCCCAAATAATGTACTAGGATGATTTTGCATTAGATGTTTCTGACACCTTTGTTTTATGCATTATCATATTTTTGCACCTTGTGGTTTACATACCAGTCTGAAGTCCTTCCACTTTTCCACTTAATTAGTTAAGCCCCCTTTAATCCATTTATCAGTGCTCAGGACACCCACAGGACCTCCGGTGGGCAGGAACTATTTGGGTGGTGGTTAATTCCTAATGCAGCAGTGACATTGTTATGGGTGGAGGTAGCTTTGGGGGTAGGATGCTTGCCTCTGGGCCAAGGGGTCATGGGTTCAAATTCAACCAGCATACCACCACTCTGTCCCTGAGCAAGACCCTTAACCAGGGAGACTGACCCCTGTAGGTAAGGAATGGAAGTTGCTTTGGATAAAGGCGTCTGCTAAATGCCATAAATGTAAATGCAATTGAAGGTATATGGTTTTGTTTATAGTCCAACCTGAAAAGCTAATAAATGTGGGATTACCGATCAGAACTCATGCTTTGTGCATGCGCCAAAGGTCAGCAGGACACAGTTAAGAGAACTTGATTGCTTGGCCATGATAACGGTGCACAAGTCGCTACAGTTAGATCTAAAATACGTTCTTTACAAACCGGAGACTATCAAACTAACTGAGTTCAATCAATTGTTTTAACTTATTGGTTATGAAAGGCAACAAAATATTACCTTTAATATTTTTCTAACATTCTTTATCAGACACCTTGCTTGCTTCCTGGTGTTAACAACCTATCTAACTGATCATTAGCATAATTAGCCTAGCTAATGTACCCCATCTGCAAGTAGCGAGCTAGTTACCAGTGTAATGATAAATTAGCCAGATGGCTAAATGATGTCAGGCTGCAATTTCAGAAACAGCAAAAAGGAAATTAATATTGCATAAAGGAAAAAATTTAATTCAATTAAATTAATAATAGATCACATTATACAAGATTTTCAAAAAAATAAAATGGTAGAAATTTGAATTAAAAGAAGTGTTTTCAAATGTTTTTTAAAAAAAAAAAAGTGTATACGAGCTTGACTGCCAAATACAAGAAAAAGTGGTATTGAGCGCAACAAAGCATAATAAGAGAACGAGGCCTGTCCACTTTTACTGTAATTCCTCTCTCTTCTCTTTGTTAGGATGATTGATGTCAATGTATTTCAGTTCGTAAGTCAACCACCTAGGTTCATATTTGAGTGTGATTGTCTGGTGGAGGGCAAAAATCAGTGCAGCACCACCAGTTGTTGCATTATTTAGAATTAATCCACTGGGCACGGCTGGGCAATCAAAACAATTTGGCAGCTCATCATTGTCAAGCCAAATAAAGACTGATTGAAGCTTCACTTCACCATTATCTCTGACTGACGGGGGGAACTTTAGCCTAAGCTGTAAGCAAGCTTCTGAACTAATATTCATTTAAATAAATGAGCGGAACGCTTGGCTGAGTCACGGGTAGCTTTATGAAAGGGAGATTTCACAGGCAAGTGGCTGTATATTTAACTCTGTCACCATAGTCGCAAATCCAATATGAGGCACTGGGGGAGAATTCCCCTGGTGCATTAGAGGCACAAGCTGAACGCAACAAGGAGCTGAACTTCTCTAGGGGACCCAAACAGCTCTGAAAATGTTCCAGACCTTTGTAGCAAACCTAGTCTATCCACAAATAGCAAAGATTTCTTCAGTCAGAAGCTGACAAACTATGTGCATCTGAGAGCAAGGGGGTTAGAATTGGACATTTTCAGCAGAGATTTGCTTTAAAGCTCGGAGAGATGGTGACAACAATGCAGAAATATTCGAGTGAGAACACAAACATACTTATATGGGGTAATACAAGGGTTTGGATGAACTGGAAATGCTTAGTAATGAACGTTAGTAATGGTCAGCTATATATATGGTGGTGTTAGCGGCCAGAAAAGCCAAGTTTGGGCACTCATTATCAAATGGCCTGTTTTGTTGAATTTTAAATTGAACATAAAGAGAAACTTGTAAAGTAAAGAGACATTTGTCTGATGCTCTTATACAGAGCCCCCCTGGAGAAACCGAGGGTTACGTGTCTCATTCAAGGACACAATGGAAGAAAGTGGGGATTCGTGGTCATCGGGTTCACAGGCAAGTGTTTTTTCCACTAGGCTTCTACCACCCAGTAAGTTCACATACTCTATAAATTTGAATGCACAATTATTATGTTGCTGTGCAAAATTTTATTATTTTCCATCGTATATAACTGGTAAATAGAAACAATGCACTAACGATTGTAAGCTATATTTATTTTCCCTGTAGGGGGAATGTGTTTATTTTCACATAGAAAATCAACAAAACATGTTTTTTTACTTGGGTGTTCAAATTTTGATGTTTCAATTTTAATCAGGACTGAAACCAATGACCCCCGGTTTCTTCAATATTTAAGTAATATACTTCAACCAATAAGCACCAACTTGACTGAGACATAATAAGCAAGCAAACTGAATTGTACTTTACTTTTAATCCAATGTATTCATTGTATGAGATGAGATCAATCTCATGAGATAATTTCACTTTTACCTCCTCCCAACTATTGTGCAGGTACTCCTTGTGCCACCAAAACAGCTCTGACTCATCAAGGCATGGACTCTGAAGATGCTCTGAAGATGTGCTGTAGTGTCTGACACTAAGACTTTATCAGCAGATCCTTTAAGTCTTGTAAGTTGTGAGGGTGAGCCTCCATGGATCAGACTACTTTGTCCAGCTCATCCCACAGAATCTTGTTCAGAATGAGATCTGGGGATTTTGCAGGCTCAGTCCTCATCAGGTTTCTCAAACCATTCCTGAAGAATAATTCCAGTGTTTCAGGGCACATTTCCCTGCTGAAAGATGTCACTGCCTTTGGGGAATACCGTTAATATGAGGGGGTGGCCTTGGTCTACAACAGGGTTTAGGTAGGTGTTACGTGTCAAAGTGACATCCACATGAATGCCTTAAGGTTTCCCAGCAGAACATTACCCAGAGCATCACACTGCCTCTGCCTCCTCACCTTCTTCCAGTAATGCATTCCCAGTTAAGTGATGACCACGCATCTTGCTGTCACTTTGATGAAAATGTGATTCATTACACTAGACTACTTTCTTCCACTGCTCCAGGGTCCAGTGCTGATGTGCCGATTGTAGGCACTTTCAGTAAACCTCTACAGCAGTCTCTGCTACAGTAGCTCTTCTGTGGGATTAGACAGGCCAGTCTTCATTCCCCATGTGCAAAAATAAGCCTTGGGTTCCCATGACCCCTGTATCACTTTTGGAGGGTATTGACCACTGCATAACAGGAACACCTCAACCAACCAGATCTTCTGACCATCATAATTTGACTCTTGCTCAGATTCTTACTCTAGTTCATTTTCTTTCTTGCAACAAATCAGCTTCAAGAAATAGCTAATGTATCCCACCCCTTGACAGGTGCCACTGTAATCAGATAAGCAATGTTATTCATTTCACCTCTGCTGATTCTATCTTATCATACTGCAGGCAGCTCCAAAAGAAAAGACAGATTTATCACACCCGACAAAAGATGCCGTTACATATGCCCACTAGACAGTTGTGCAAAACAGATGGTGAGTAAGGTTTTCAGGGGGTATTGCATAAAGGCCAAACCTCACCTACTGTTACAGGGCACGCAGTCCGCCTACTAGAGCGGCAAGTTTGCGCTAAAATCAATTTAGCTCCCAGCAACATCCCGCTGACTTTCCATCACAGCGCCTCAGTCTGCTGCACGAAGGGGATGGAAATAAAATCATGGGCTGTGCGCATGGATAAGTACCACCTGCTCCCTCAGAACGGCAACACCACCTGCCTCTGACGGTATTCTGGGGTGAAGCACCAGGGAAACCCAATCCTGACAGGCTAAACCTGACAACACACACGCTGAGCAGTCAAAGATCTCCCAGCAGTGGCCGGGTCCAGCAAAGAGAGATACTAAGTGTGCTACAGGAACAAACCTCATTTCTAACAGTGAACCCATGCTGTCCCAGAACAGGGACACTGTAGTTATAGATCCACACATGCACTACATTCGAAAAACTGGAACGAGCAGGCAGGATGGATTAAGTTTTAGCAATGTTAGCTCTAGATTCTTCTTCTTCCTTCGTCTTTGATGACTTTCTAATGAGCCATATTTAGCTTCCATCATTATATCGCTTTTAATTTAACCCCCAGGATTAATGGCAATAGAGGACCTATGCATCAATGTTTCCTTGAGGGGGAAATCTGGATATCCACATGGCTTCATTACAGAGAACATAAAGGCTTTGAACAGTTTTCAGTCATTAGACTTCAAGATTCAAAATGAACAGCCCTTCTGATTTTCTACTAAATGCTAACCACTAACTGCTAACTCAAAATGGCATATTTCACTTTAAACTGGGAGCACATTGACTATTGCTTATTTCAGACTCGTTATAATAGTATTGTCTTAGGAAGGCTTAGTAGTTTTTCAAAAACAGTTCAAAAATAGCAATTTTAGCAAAAATAGTTCAAAAATAGCTATTTTTAAAAAAACGATTCAAGACACAAGACCAGCTAAAGCACATTCTCTGGTCTTGTGTCTTGTATCATTGCTCAACTGGGAAATACAGACAGTAATTATGGGTCCATTTTCTTGTTTTATTGTACAGTGTCCATGTGTGCCAGAAAGGTGCCTAAAAACAAAATGTTTTTTTATTATTATTGTTGTTGTTGTTGTTGTTGTTGTTGTTGTTATTATATAAATGCGTGGATCTGTCCTCTTGCAGCTAATGTAATATAATAAAGCGTGGAAAAGCACACGCAGCTTTCATGACTAGAGAAAAGATGGTTCAAACCATTGCTTTTCCCAGATGTTTTCTGACAAGCCAGGATTGGCTAGAAGTTCAGTGTGAACTACTAACCGGTCTGACCCTTCTTATGGGTCAAGTCAATTAAAGTCAAGTAGCTGTTTATTGTCATTTCCAGCATATACATATTACACAGTGAAATGAAACAATGTACCTCCAGGATCGTGGTGCAACACAAAGAACAAAAACAGAAACACGGCCAGAACAGGACTAAAGAGAGAGTCCAAAAAACATAAGAGCAATAATACAGTCATTTACCAGACAAGACAACATACAGCGCAGTTAACAGGACCAGTAACAGTACTAATGTGAGTGAATACAGTAAGGGTGCACAAATTGCAAAGATTGAGGAAGACAGCTATAAATAATTGTGCAAAACTAGCAAGTAGCAGCAACTGCTACTGAGTTCTAACTGTATGGATGCCTCCAAAATTGCAGGCTACCATACTCTGCATACAATAGTGCTACTAATGTGTCCCATTCTATTACACCAACAATCAAATGCATAGACTTCATTAAGGCCCCCTTTTTGCAACAGCTTCTACTGTAAGGCTTTCCACAATATTTTGGAAGTTTTTTGTGTCCATTATGTAGAGCATTTATGAGGTCAGGCACTGATGTTGGATGAAAAGGCCTGGATCACAGTCTCCTCTCCAGTTCTTCCCAAAGGTTTTGGATGGGGTTAAAGTCAGGCTCTGTGTGGACCAAGGGCCCGTTCTTCGTACGTCGCTTGATACAAACGAGATAAACTGACACATCTAAGATGAGATCATCCTGCTAATTGCGATATGGCTAATTTGGTTCTTCGAGCCCCCCTGTTGTTGATGATTAGTATAACTGGATTGAGTTGCCTGGGATTAGTGCGCGTTCGTGCGTTGGTTTAAAAGGCGAAATGCATCGACCGTCGAAATACTGATCACAACCCCTT
>JBBJLR010000037.1:5282408-5293303 GCA_037577145.1 Brachypetersius gabonensis
GAGAGAGAGAGAGAGAGAGAGAGAGAGAGAGAGAGAGAGAGAGAGAGAGAGAGAGAGAGAGAGAGAGAGAAAATACACTTCGGCCCTGCTGCCTGACCCTGAGTTCACTCCGGAGAATTTGTATAGCCCTGGCTGCCAGATTATTTACGTCAACACAGCTCAAAATTTTACTTCAGTTCAGCACCAACAGAAGCAAAAACAACATAAAATGTAACAGAATAATTGCATAAAGAAGTCTGCAATTATGCAGATGAGCAAGTCTGCAGAAAGCAAACAACGCTACACATTAGTGAACATTAAAGGGCCCATATAATGGAATACCACATGGTCCAGCACAATGGATTCCAGATGTGGGAACTTGTGGTAGCTGTGAAAACAGCCCTTGGAATTCATTGTTTATGTGATATAATTAAAACCAACACATTCACATATATCTCTTCTTCTTACAGCAGTTTATCCCATACATTCATAAGCGTTTTGGCCTGGACTGCTATTCTGGATGAAGCTCAGTCTGGAACACAGGACACGAACTTCATAAGCAGGAAACAGAAAAATCAAATAAAATGAAAGAAATAGGAAATGTCCCCTTTTGAACACAAGTGCTGCTTTATGGTGGACATTCAAGCCAGTTTAATAGAAGTATTTATTTAATAGCTTGGACAATAGGATAAAATCATAAGGAAGCAAAATATCAGGCCACAAACATAACAAAGCTATTTTTACATGTCGCCCAGCACCAGGAAAGACAAGGCTCTAAACAAACGTAGCAGACGAGCGTGTGCCAGTGGCAAGAATCTAAACACAGAGCTATTAGCCTTCAAAGGATTGTAAACAACGGATCTTTATCTTGTTGAAGTGAAATCATGTTCTGGAATTGTGTCTTATCATTGGTGACTTGGTGTGGTCAGATCTGGGCCAAACACCTTTCATTGTTTTGTGTTTTACATGAATAGAAATCTTAACATAAATAAAATCTTTACATAAGGAAATGGGTGAATCTTATGGGTCAGGTGAAGCTTGAAACTGGGGTCTTTTTCAACTCCACCCAGAATCTCCGCTATTCACTGACCAACGTGACTAAAGCAGCTGTTTTGAAACCTCAGAGCCCAAGGTCACTATGCCTTTCATTACGGCATGCCAAGACGTTGACTCAGGACTTTTAATCGTGGCACAATGCATTGTTTATTTGATTACCAAAAAGACCCCTGACACATTAGATCCCTAGGAGGCGGTCCTAGAGGACGAAGGCGAATACCTTCATGAAGAATTTGAAGGATAGGGTTGTCTGGGAAGGCTTGATCCACTAAATGGTATTCTTGTCCTGTCCGCACTGGTGGGCTTCCTGGGTCAATAAAACCCCTTTCCTGTTTTTTTACTAGTCAGTAACCTAGCACCTTTGCACTCAGCATGATTGACAGGATACTCTCCAAGCTGTTGTCTGCTGCCTTGTTTACGCAGACCTACAGGCAAACATAAGGGAGTGGTTAGACAGATGAACAATACACACTTCTCAGTGGCAGTGAATAATGAAACAAGCAATGATTTACGTATTTAAAGTCAATCAACAAATTTGAACTTTATCTTAACTGATTTCGAAACTACTGCTGTGTGTCATGACTAATATTGTACTACATTGAACATATAGAGTTTAGATCTAATTTTATTTATGTATACGTTCTCTATGTATGTTTAATTACTCTGTAAAATCTGGAGCCATATCTCACTAGATACATATAAAGGTTTGCTTTTGCTTTGAACTATATATTTCTATTGTTTGATTTGGTTTACTTTAGTTGATGATGTCATTTCATGGGAGGCTGTATGTAGGGCTTTAATTCAGGACTATAGGCTCATTTGTGTTTAGTGCTGGTACGAAGCATTAAGTGCGTGAAATAAATTAATAAAAGCCTGGCTTTTGTGACCTGCTCTAAAGTCAACCTGGAAACACAGATACACAAACACACACACACACACACACACACACACACACACACCTAAACTATTAAAAGATGTGGGAGTGACCCCGTCGCTAAGCTTGTTTGCTTTTTCTGGGGTTTTTTGATCTGATACAGGAAGCATTAGTTTGTTTAGTTTACACCGGATGATACATCTTGACATGGCTTAATTTTAGCATTAATAATAATAGGCTAAAAGGTGTTTGTTGGGTTTTTGTCTGTTTTATAGTGTTTCAAAACATACACTTAAGTTTGTAGGGCAAATGTTCCATTTGTGCAAATTTAGCTAAAACCAGTCTGTGTAATGTCACAAAACCCATGGCTGTCTATCTTGTCTACAACAGGTAACTCCCACCCATTCATACCGAAACTGTAAAGACTGTCTCAGTCGAGACTGCTTTCTGAATGAGGCTCAATACAAAACTGACAGTCGGAACACAGATAATTTACATGGGCAGTCTTAAAGGCACAGTAACAGAACCAGCCTGCTTACTTTAAAGGGATAAAGAGAGGTTGGAAAACAGTCAAGTAAAAAAGCTCAGTGATTGATTGTGATTGATTGAGAAAAAAACAAATCATTATTAGTGGATGTCTACAAAGTTTAATGCCTCTGCAAGTTGTAACAGAGAAATGGTGGGATAGTTATAAAAGTTTTCACAAAACAATCAGCGAGGAAAATGTATTTTTCTGTTTTAACACTCACAACATTACATTTAAAACTATTTTTTGTAATATAGACATTAGCTCAGAATGGGAACTAGTAGTGTACTGAGGATTTTGTGTGATCTAGACAACAGGAGCCCTAGTTTCTATCACAACCACCTTCCAGAACGCACCAGTTCACAGTCAGCCACTCTGGATGGCAACTGAATTATGGAAGACTGTTGAACAAGAGGAATCTCCTTGTAGGCTAATTTAAATTTGAATGGAAATGTTTCTGCACACAATATAAAGTAAAAAGTCTATGCTGAACCAGTTTTTAGTCTTGAATTTGCATAGAGCTCTGTGACAAAATATACAAAGAGCCTCATTTCTTTTTTCTAATCTTGCAGTCTGAAAGACCAGAAAATATTCTGTGGTCATGTTTTTTAGTGCACAGCCCTCACACAGGCTTCTCATAGATAAGACAAAGCACAATAGGAAACCACAAACAAATTGACTTTCATAGAGTCCAGCTTTAAAACGATAATCACTATCGAATGCATCTCTGCTGGAGCCATTGTCATCAAAACAGACAACATAAAATAAGGCCACAGAATATGATAGGAATGAAGCATCACCCTTCCTTAGAAGCTCTGGCACCTTGCCCCTCCTGGCCTGCCCAGACAGTGATTACACATTTTCAGATATCGCATAGCCTTATGAGTTGTTTTTAATCTCAAGTCCTGAAGGATTGTATCCACCGCACTTTAAATACACCTGATTCATTTCATCTCTTCTGTTTGAATGTTTAGTGGGTGTGCTTGAGTCGGAAGCCCACCTAACTGTTCTGTTATCTTGGCTGGCTTTGCACCTGCCTAACAGGGCAAGCTGCCAACAAACGAGCACAAGGCAGCTTATTACAACAAGACAAAGTTGCTAAATATTGGCTCTGGATCCCATTTTCAGCTAAACAACAGTCGAGAAAAGCTAGGTGACACACCAGACACTCATAATACCTGCAATTTATTCAAACATAGTGTTTAAGACCATTAAAGGTGGGTGATGAAAGACTACGGCTATCATTTATGTGCATCATTGGTGCTTCCTGAAGACTCTTAGGCTAACAAAAGCTGCCATTGGACTGTACTGGTGGTGCATAAAATATATCCCAATTATTCACTAATGAGCATTATAAATACAACACAATATAATTCTAAATAAATATATAAATATCACAGCTTGCAAAGGCTTTTTATAGCCAGCTAAAAGTCTTTCAGCGCTTGCACCTCCCATTCTTCCTTGCAAAAGGCTTCTAGTTCTGTAAAATTCTTTGGTTGTCTTGCATACACAGCTCTTTTAAGATCTACCCACAAATTTTCAGTGATGTTTAAATCATGGGACTGTATAATGGACATTCCAAAACCTTCAGCTTGCGTCTCTTGAGGTAGTCCATGGTGGATTTTGAGGTATGCTTAGGATCATTGTCCTGTTGTAGAAGCCATCCTCTTTTCAGCTTCAGCATTTTACAGATGGTGTGATGTTTGCTTCCAGAATTCGCTGGTATTTAGTGAAATCCACTCTTCCCTCCACTCATGCAATGTTTCCTGTGCCACTGGCTGCAACACAACCCCAACACATGATAGATCCACCCCCATGCTTAATAGCTGCCAATGAAATGCTACTCTTTTTTTTCTCCAAACATGCCTTTGCTGATTGTGGCCAAGAGTTCCATTTTGCAATGGGGGTTTTGATTGGTCTTTCTCACCAATTTACTATTTGTTTGGTCTTCCAAATCTGATCTTTACCTCCACAGTTCCCTCTGATCTTCTTGTAGCCTTCTCCTGCATTGTGGGCATCAATCACTTTCATTTTCAGAGTCTTACACAGCTGCTTAGAGGAACCCATGGTTGTTGAGTGTCCACAAGTATGTGCACAAGCTTTGAAGAGTCAGAGAGTCAGACATTTACTAATGAATGCTGTTGCCATGCATCAGATCTAATGAGCTGATTAAGGTCTGAAACCTTGTAAAAAGAATCTGAGACTTTGGAACTCTTAGGGTGGCCAAACTTTTGCACAGAGCCATAATAATGTTTTTATTTTTTATTTTTGTTCAATTCATGACAAAAAAAGTAACTATGCATCCAATTCCTAGAGAGACTGTGTTGCCAACTTTTCTATTACTAATTCACCAAAATCTTTTATTTATCAAAGGGTGGCCAAACTTTTGCATAAGACTAAAATAAAACCATTCTTGTGCATATTGCATCTGGAGCACATTGCTTTTGAAGATTTCATACAGGTAGTAAAATGGTGAAGGAAATTCCTAAAGCTCTCAGGGACAATGCCATTAAAAAGAGACCTAACAAAGGCTTTAAAATATTTGTGTCATTATGATTGCTTTGATAATATGCAATCGGAAAGTTAATGGAACCACAGCTAATCATTGCTGGACAAATGTGGCATGTAAAGCTTCACTTGGTCTAATGATAAGGAAGATAAGAGAGAAGCCAGCAATCACTCAGCGAGAACTGGAGGATGAGATCTGAATGCAGCAGGAAAAACAGTTCCATAGAAAGCAATAAGTAACCTATTTAGAAAAAAACTATTTCTGCACTCTGTGCAAAGCTCCTCTGTTACAATAGAAGCAATGAGATGCATTTCTGAAATGATGTGGCAATAATTCAGTTTGTCATGTTTGAAGAAAGAAGTTGCATAATGCCAAGAACAAAACCATGGTGAAGTATGAAGGTGGGAGCATCAAGATATGGGGCTGCTTTTCGACAAATGGTACACGGCCATTACACAATATTAAAGGAAACATGACAATTTAGATATCAGAAGATGATTCAACAAGATAAAACCCTAAACATACAGAAAAAAGTATCCAAGATTAGTTTCTAAAAAATATACAGGTGGCCTAAGATGGTCTCCAGACTTCAATCCCTTTGAGAATGTATTAAAAATATAGTCTGTCAGATGTACTCTAATAACCTTTAGGAATTGAAGAGTTTGCCCAAGCATAGGGTGCCAAAACTAAACAACAAAGCTGCAAAAGCTAATTACCCTACAGGTCTTAAAGCTGTAATAGCCAACAATAGCTTTCCCTATCAGTTTCATTTATCATAAGCATATGATATATTTGTTAATGCCTATGAAAATTTACTTTTATTGTCTTTATTTGTAAATAAGTAAGTTATGTGCTCAAAAGTGAGTACTTAATCAAAGCCACTTAACCAATAGGGTGGACCTGGAAGCAGGCAGAGTCTGAGTGAGGGATGAGTGAATGAAGTGGTTAAAGTGAATGAAGAGAGAGAACGTGAATAGCTTTTGAAGGAGAGAAGCAGTGAATGACTGAGGATGTGCAGAAGTGAGTAAGTGGACATGGAGAAGAGTGAGTGTCAATGAAGTGATGTGGAAGAAGAGAGTGAAAAAAGAAGAGAGGGGTGGATTGAGTATTTATCAGAGGGATGGTATAAATATGTGGCGAGAGACTGTGTGAATAAAAGACAACGAGAGTGGGAGTGTGTGAGGATACGGATAAGAGTGAGTGAGAGTGAAAAAAGGAAAATCTACAGTATCTACAAGAGGGATTGTGAGAGAAAGTGGCGAGAGAGAGTGGGAAATTGAAAGAGAGGCAGTGATTGGGTGAGTGAGAGTTGGTGAGGTGAGAAAGAAGAACAAGTGGTAACTATGTAGCAGTGGAGAAGGTGCGCATGTGAGTGAAGGGATGAGGAGGTGAAAGAGTGAGAGAGTGGTTCGATCCCTCACTCATCCCTCGCCTCGTGCTGTAGCGTGACGTTATCGTTGTCTCCACCCTTTCCACGCGCTTGCTTCCCTTGGCTGGGGGGGCGAGAATCTCGCGAGAACAGCACTGACTGGGAACCCGCCCCTGAAGCGATGCCCTGCTGCAGTGTGTGTGAGTGTGTGTGTGTGTGTGTGTGTGTATGAGAGAGCGTGTGTATATAGCAGCAGCAGAGCAGCGACTGTAGCGCGAGGACGAGTTGCTGCAAGGTCGCCAGAGCATCACACGAGAAGAAGCGATCAACATCAGCAAAGAGCATCACCATCATCATCTTTTCCTTCTTCTTCATCATCACTGCAGAGCTGCTTTGTGTCTCTTTTCCCTCTGTTGATCTTCAGAAAGCTCATCCGGACCTGATGCCTCTCGCGCCAAGAAAGCTCCCGCGAGCTTCTGAACGTTAGTGCTCTGTTGTCCCTCCGCGTGCAGAAGTCGTTACTCTGGCCGTTACTGTTCCTGCGTCCATTACTGGTTCGGTTGGTGGTTAAACTGAGCTCTGTCCGTTTTTTCCGTGTTTAAAGAAGAAGAGCCGCTTTCTTTCTGCGTGTGTGTATGAGAGAGACAATAACCAGACCATCACGACTGTGGCTACTTTCCGTCGTGAGTTTTTTGAACGTGTAACTGGACTCTCGACTCCAAACCGAGCCGAAGCATGTCAGCCCCGCCGAGCCCCTCTTCGTCCTCACCGCCGGATATGGACACTCTGGCGGTGGACGGGGGGTTGAAGCCCGCGGGTCCCACGCCTAGCCAGAGCCGTTTCCAGGTGGACCTTGTGGCGGAGGCAGCCGGTAGCGAGAAGGCGACCACTCCCGACTGCCTGTCGCAGGCTACAGGGGAGGGAGACGGTGACAGCCCGGAGAAGGCGGCCGAGGAGGCGAAGGGCAGGTTCCGCGTGGTGAACTTCGCGGAGAGCGCGGCCTCCAGCCCGGACGCGGTGCCGGTCGAAGGGGTGCAGAACGGGGACACGGTGATGAGCGAGAGCAGCTTGCACTCTTCCACCGGGGGCCAGCAGCACTACCACTACGACACCCACACCAACACATACTACCTGAGGACTTTTGGCCACAACACTATTGATGCCGTGCCCAACATTGACTTCTACCGGCAGACTGCAGCGCCACTGGGGGAGAAGCTCATCAGACCCACCCTGTCAGAGCTGCACGATGAGCTGGACAAGGTAAGGCCCCTCAGACCTGGGATGCGTGGTGTTCCTGTCAGTAAGCACATTTCTTAGCAAACGGATGGTGCGTGGACTTGAGTGGAGGTGGAGGAGTTCACACTGGTGGACTGCTCATGACAGTTTTCCCAACACCAACCCTTGAGTGAACACAAGCTGGCAAGTAGGGTCGATATGATGCTGTGCAAAAGGGCATTTAGGGTTTGGATTTACTTCTCTATAGCATTTTTACCCACCATTTGCGTGTAAAGCGTAGTGTGTTTCATATTGAATTTTTATGTACTGATTTATATTTTAGATTCATTTAGATACTGTGTCTTTGGAGTCATAAGCAATCAATTTTTCTCCTCTTAAGTGACCCCAGTATATGTATACAGGAAGTTGAGTAATTTCTGAATATGTGAAGAATTTGCCCTCTTTGAAAAGCTCAATGTGTTCAGCACATATTGACTTACCTGTTACAGCACATACTAGGCAGCATTTGTTGCATCTTTAGTTGCAAGTTAGCTGCATTCAATAACACAAGGTTGATTTGAGCCCAAGTAAAAGGTGACATAAAATACAAGAGATTTTTATTTGTTAACAGAACCACCTACAAAACTAGATTGGATTTCATGGTTCTAATCAAAAGCAGGTGGGGAGGTTAAAGCAGTTCAGCTAGAAATTGAACTACTGACTTTTCTAAGAGTTTGTAGTCAGATATTTTTTGTTTTATTCGGAGGCACCACATGAAATTCTGTAAGCAACAAGGAGAGAGTTACAGTTAGTTATAGCAGTTAGAGGAAATAGCATTTCTAACAGTTTGCATTAGTAACCTAATACTGTATGATTGGGCAGCAGGTGTCCTAGTGGTTAGGGAGTGGCCTTTGCAATCAGAAGGATCCCAGGACTGCTAGTGGCACCACTGAGGTACCCTTAAGTGAGGTACCGGTCCCACACACTGCTCCCCGGGTGCTGTGTTCCTGGCTGCCCGCTGCCTTACTTGGTGAAATGGGTTAAAAGCAGAGAAAGAATTTCACACTGTGTGCTGTGGTACATTCACATATGACAACTTAGTTTATTTCTCTTCCAGTATGAGATGTGTATGTAGATCTGGCTCTAAATGAATGTTTAAATCATGCTGTATGGTTTTTAACAAGTACAGTCTCCTCCCATCAGACTGGCGATGGTCAGTGGGCTGGCCTGCTCGGGCTGACTGAGGGGAATTCATAGACTGTATCACTTGCATTTAGTAGAGAAGAGGGAGAATATGATTCATTGATTCATGCATTCCGTGAACTCATAAGCCTGTCTTTTCATATATTTCACTGTGACCACTTTTTGGTGTTTGATCATAATCTGGCCAAAAAAGTCACTGCTTTTGGATTCTGGACAGTTAAATGTTGAAGTTACTGGAAGGTTTACATTCCAGAGGAGTGTCTGTTTTCTGGGATAAGCTTGGATATGCCCTGTTCCACTATGTTTGCTTAGCTTTCTCTCTAAGAGACCTTTTTCATTACTTTGACATTTCTTTCTTGTTCAGCTCGTAAACCGCATTTATCTCATCTGTTCTCAATTAGCAACACTTTTTAGTGTATTTTTAAATTGAGTTTTTTTATACCGATTTTTATCATGTTTATTTAGACTTTATGTATCGTACTTATCCCTGTGTACCTCTTTGTAGTCATAACATAAGCAATTCCCCTGGGATCAATACAGTTTTCTGATTGTTAGGACCACTTGGACCGTAACGCTCTGATTTCTCAGTTAATTCGCCTGTGATCACATGTTCTGTTATAAACATGGAATAGAGCACAAATAGGGGTGTCTGACAGATCAGAACATTTCCACTTTTGACTGATTGGTTTATTTATCTGTTTTAACTTTGGCTTGACTCTCATATACTGTTTCAGTGACTTCAAATGTGACATTCATGGTTTCTCATGGCACCTTTTGTTTGGCTCCTTTAATCTTTATTTAAAAACTCTTCCTTATGTTTCCTTTTTTGGCTGCCTGCATGACTTTGTGCTGAAGCAGCTGTCAGTAACCTAATACTGGTAAATAGTTGCTGTGATGATTCATACTTTAAAGTTGTGTACTTTGTTTGAGAAATCCTTTTTAAAGAAGCATCTGTTTTGAAATTAAGTAGAACTGGCCAAAGATTTTTATTGTTTATTGTTTAATAGTTTAATAAACTGCATTATGTGCAGTGAATAGTTTCCTGATTAGTCTGTTTCTTTTCTCTTGTCCTCATACTGTAATTACGAGTTCTAATAATGTCATGCCACTAAGCTGTTCCCTTTTTTCTGTTATTCCATGCTGTGTTGTGTTCGCAGTTTAGTCCTCAATTGCCACCCCCCCAAACAAAAAAACCCTCTACTCTGTAGTGGCTGTGTACAAATAAATCCTTCTGCTTAGTTTGGTCCCTGCCAGCTCTGTTAAAAGGGCCTCAATCATTTGTTATGCAAGATTGGCACTTGAATTTAAAGTTGCCGTGCTTTCTGATTGAACTAGATCGTCCCACTGTAGTTATCTGGCAGATGTTACTGTACTACAATCCATGGCTGAATGGAAATTCTGCTTTATTGACTGCCCTGAGTGGATCTTAAACAGAAATCAATACGTGTGCCAATATGGTTTCGTTCTGACCATTAAATGGCACTGGCATTGAGATTTGTCCCTCAGAGTTTACTCACGCGTACGGGGCAACAAAGTCAAGCGTGAGTAAACTCTGAGGGACAAATCTCAATGCCAGTGCCATTTAATAGCACATGACAATCTGACTGTGTTATATCACGTCTGCTTGTTGCTCTTATGGAACTGCTTGGATAAGAGTCTTTTGGATGATAATTTGTGTTCAGTGGCTGTTCAGTTTACAGCGTCTGACAGCAGTGGGGCCGAGCTGCAGGAAGATGGTGGTGGCTCTCTGCGTGCCGGACCTAAGCATGGAGCTGCATGATATTGACCAGCCAGAGGGAAACCCTGACGGGGCAGATTTATTCAGCACGGTGCGGCCGAGCAGAAACAGATTGTGCTGAAATATTGATGTCTTCTCTGCTGCCACTACCGGGAGAGAAAGAGAGAGAGGCACACGCAGAGGCCAGCTGATTTTTCTGTCCCCAACACAGAAAAGCTTTATGGAGTTTTTAGTGTAATGTAGGAGAGACAGTAAGATAGTTGCTGAAATCACCCGTTAGCATTTTAGTGTCTGGAAATATTCGGATAGTACAGTGCTTTTCATAAGAAGTGTCATGTCACCTGTTATACAGAGATACACACACACACACACACACACACACACACACACACACACACACACACACACACACACACACACACACAC
>JBBJLR010000037.1:5299997-5327817 GCA_037577145.1 Brachypetersius gabonensis
TTACAATAACAGAACATTGATCGTTTTTTAACTTTAAAAATATATTTTCATATATGACCGGGAGAGCGGGCGGGAGCAGGCGGGAATCGTCAGAAATTCCACGGGAGCGGGATTTAAAAAAATAGTCCCGCGCAGGGCTTTACTTCATTTCTCCTGCTCTGAGCTGTGTGCTCTTCTTCGGTGCAAAAACCCTACTCTCTGCGGCAAAAATAGCATGTTCCCCGGGTCACACGCGGCAGGTAGACTTTGGGGACGAATTAAACGAAGCCTCGAGGCAAATTTTCTTGAGGCAACATTTTTTGTAATAGAATCATTACTCGAATAATCGTTTCAGCCCTAAAATGCACTCTAATATTTGTTTAAATTCACAGCACACAATACAAACTACATGTGACAAGGAATGACGTGACTTGAAAGTGTATCGAGATTTAGTGTCCTTTCTTGAGAAAACATGCAGTGTGTATTCTGAAGAGCTGTCGTTTGGAAAGTTTGCCTTTCAGGGAAGGAAAGGGTTTTGTTTCTGTCATAACACCCATACATTTCTGCAATGGTAGAAAGAAGAAACTTTTAACTTTTAATGTACGTTAATGTGACTGTTTTTTCCCAAGCACCTTTAGACTCTTTGGTTCATTTGTCACTAATAATGCTTTCAAATTGGCTTCCTTTTAAATTAAGGAAAGTACAAGGTTTTGTTAGGATTGTAATGATTAATTTGTTAATATAACCATTTGTATTCCGGTTAGCTGTAACTCGCAGTGGAAGATGTTATTTCCTCTTCCCATTTCACTTTGTTCTATGGTCAAAAGGCATGCAGTAAAAGTAATGCCTCCGGAAAGTAGAGAAATGTAGATTATGCAGAAATATTTCATATGTCTCCAACCAGAAAAAGGCCAACTTGTCTGAAATTGCCTGGCTCCGGGCAACTTTATGATCAGCTTCACTCTCGTTTGTCAAGCATGACTCTGTGGCGTGAGAAAGATGGATTGTGATGTATATGAAGTTGCTGTTTTGCTTTAAGAATCAAAACTTTCTTTTTTTGCTGGACCTTTTTTCAGCTGGCTGGTTTTTCAGCTTTGACAAGCTAGTGGTCCCACGGACAACAGACACCTTTATTTATTTATTTATTTACTTACTTACTTACTTACTTACTTATTTATTTATTTATTCATTTACTTATTTATTTATTTATTTATTACGCTGACACACCTGACTCCTATTTTTAGGTCCTTTACCTGAAGAGATGCATAAGGTGTTGTGTGCTAAAGGGGAGAGACCATGATAATGTGCTCTGCATGGACATCTTTGCAGTAGGGCTTTATTTCTCTGTGTCTGTGCTTACTGATAATTTCCCCCCATACTTTTATTGCGATATGTAAATTGAATTAAATATTACTATTACCTATTACTTACTATATATTCTAATTTTGTGTTAATTTACACTCACTGTTGCAGACCTCTTGAAGTTATGCAAGTGTAAAGGGGCTCAACAGTCATTACGTAAGAGCAAACACCGCAAACACACCCTTTCTCATCACAGTCCCTTTCACAGCTGTTCAATATAGTTCTGCCAGAAATGCAGATTACTGTGATCTCCCCAGACTCTGCCAGTCATGACGCTGTTACATGAAGCGTGGGCCATTTCTATTTCAGTCTTCATGCTCTTCAATCATCTCAGTGTGAATTTCTTTGGTTGTGTTCTGGTGCTTGTTAACATTTATGAAGCTGCGATGCCTGTCTGTTGCCTCAAACAGCAGCAGTTGGTATAAGTATGTGCTCCTTCGATTTGCGTACATCTTACCAGCATGCTCACGAAATGCTTGCGTTGTAGGAGAAGCTGTAACTTTCTTTAATGCAGAATTTCATTGTGCTGGCAGAATATTGTAAATCTGCTCCACCTTGGGGGACCTGGGCCAATCTCTCTGCTTCAGGAGCCACTATAATTGTCCCAAGCCACAGTTTTTACATGAAATGTTCCAGGTAAAATAAAGCAAATGCAGGAACGATGTATATATTCCAGATCAGACAATCCAGATAAGATGTGAAGTACACCCTCTGAGCATACAGGTACACAGTAATTAAGGAATAACCAGTTGTCTCTAAGTCGTGCACAGATTTCTGATATTATGTAGTCAGTTTCAAAGAGGTTGTTGGATGTGTGCGCCAGATCACGTTGGTAACTGTGACATTCAAAGAAAAGTGACAAAATATTATCATTCTCAGAACTATCATTCTCAGCTTATTCTGAGTTTTGAGCATTCCTATTGGTCATTTGCCTTTGCAAAGTATCCCATTTCAGGGTATTTATCTTTCATATAAGGAATAAATAATATTTTGCGTACTGTTTTCTTAGTATGTTAAAAGCTGATCTGTCTCTTTGTCATTGCTGGTGGTGGTGGTGGTGGTGGTGTTAATGGTTTATTATTTGTGAATGTGATTGGCAGGAAGTAAGAAATCATTTGGAATTGCAGCTTTTTTCAGAAAACTCCGGGTGTTCAGTATGGGGATTACTTATAGTATATGTGCTCACTAGAATGCTGGTGACCTTCCTCTACATCTTCAGTCCTACAACAAAAAGCCTCTCATTTTGATGCTCTATGATGCGAATACAGAAGAGGTTCTTCTCAGTAGAGCCTCATTATCAGCGAGTGTCCAATTCTGCTAGAGGACAGTTGAAGCTGCTTGGTTGTGGAGAACTCATCATCTCAGGCTTCCTGAGGATCTCTGACTCATAAATAGAAAAAAAAGCAAGTCGGATAGGGAGGAACATGAGTACATGAGTCACGTCCTGAATCTCTGGGCTTTGCCCCCCATGCTTTATTGTTCATGCTCTGTCCTAATGATGGTGTACAAATCCTTTGTTGCTGATCCTTGACCAGTTTTTGTCTCATTAGAATTTATAAATACATAAACAGATTACATTAGTGCCATTTTTAAGAATAACGCAAGAAAACTTATTTTCATTAAAGTGCTGAATGTTTCACATAGTTCCACAAGAGCTTGAAGAAGCCATAGAAATGTTTTTTTCTTTCTGTGCAGCTACACATGTAGTATTTGCAAAATTTCCCAA
Organism: Brachypetersius gabonensis; assembly: GCA_037577145.1. Taxonomy (NCBI): domain Eukaryota; kingdom Metazoa; phylum Chordata; class Actinopteri; order Characiformes; family Alestidae; genus Brachypetersius; species Brachypetersius gabonensis. Next base: position 5,303,065 of record JBBJLR010000037.1, read on the forward strand.
TGGAACTTATTTCCGTGAAGGCTCCATAACCCGCAGATGGCAACTTCACGAGTCTGTGACTCAGCCTTAAGTCTCAATGAGATTTTTAACCAAATACATATAGACCTAGCTGTATGGGTGTCCTCCTGGTGCTTTCCTCACTCACCTGGACCCCCCGGTTGGGTCTCTGTGGCCCCATGGTATGGTGTTGACAAGCTTTAAAACCAGAACAAAGCTGCTCTTTTTCATTTCCTGCCTCCCTCCCTCTCAATAGCGCACTGTCTCTGCTGTAGCCAGACCCTGGCGGTGCTGTTGATGGCATTGTGAACGCAGTCACACAGCTCACGTTGACAGATGGCTCAGGTGATGCTGCACCCCAGTGCCCCCGTCACATGCTGGAGTACATGCCAAAAGCGCCATGCTGTTTTATAATTCATATGGCTTTTGTCTCCACGCTGCACCTTAATAACAGACAGATCTTTTACTAGTCTACTCCCGTGTTTAATAGAGTGTGTTGTAACGCAGATGGTGATTTTATTATAGTAAGCTAAGAATGGCACTTCTCTGCTGCTTTACAAAAGTACTTCTACGTCAGTGCCCATACACATCCATAGCAATGGTGGGGGAACTATGTGTAAAAGTAACATAAAATGGCCCCTTATAGTCATGCGTGAACACACCACACAGTGTGAAATTCTTTCTCTGTGTTTAACCCATTCACCAAGTGAAGCAGAGGGCACACAGCGGTATGGTGTCTGGGTACAGTGTGGAGACAGGACCTTGATCGAGGGTACCTCAGTGCTACTAGCAGTCCTGGGATTCAAGCCCACGACCTTCTGATCGCAGGGGTAACTCCCTAACCACCAGGTGTGTTTCCACAAGATCCTTTTGGGTCTTTTTCCTAACCACTTCAATGTTGTGTCTAATGGCAAGAAGTATCTTTATTTAACCAAGGAGCTTTAGCCAAGAGAGGATGCAGAAAAATTTTGAAAGGATTTGTGACTTTGGACTAGAGATTTGAATGAAACCAATTTAGCTTTTTTGTTTATCTTATCCAGTGATTGCCTTGGTTTATAGTTTTGCTAACTAGCTTGTTTTTCTCCTGCTTCCTTTCTTTCATAAACATAAGCATGCACATGATTGCAACACACATCATGTAAGATTAATGGCTCAGTTTGCCAGACATAAAAAATTAATAGCCTAAGCCAACTGGATACAAAACAAATAAAAGTTTGATTGATTTTTGGCTGGCTATATAAGGTCAATTGAATTCAACAATTGAGATCAGTGTTATAAAACAATGTTAAAGATGGATGTCCTGCTGTGTAGTCTATTAAACGTTGATGTGAAGGATTGGCTAATATTAATGAGAATTCTTTTCTGCCCAAGGCTTAAATGTGTTAAAGCATCACAAGATAATGTGGTTCTATATTATTCAATTGAATACCATCTGACTTGGTCATGATGGCTATAAATATTGCCATGAGAATGTTATTGAAAAAAATGGTCCTGCTCAAATGAAGTATCTTACAAACAAATGCTCAATAAAAATGGACTGAAAAAGTATTATTTTTTTATTTACTGCAACATGTGTAATCACCAAACAGGCTATTAAAATTCTGCACTGATACATTTTTCGTTGTGACGTAACACAGCTCTGAATTCTGGGACCAGTCGATGCATCCCAAGGTCATTTGTATGTGAGTGAATAACTCGTGTCATTGTTTAGTAATTGTGGTCTGGAAATTCTAATGAGGTTTATTTGTAGCTCTTATGCCACTCATGAGCAAATGAACTGTTCTGGAAGAAAAACATGTTGTTGAGATGGTATAATTGTTATCTAAAACTCTGTGGAACAGAGTTACAGCTCTATCTCTCACAGCATGTGCCCTCTGCTCCACACACTGGCATTGAACCTCAGCAAAAATGTCAATACACCCTCAAGCTCAATGTTGCACATTTGCATTGAGCAGTCATCCTCTTTTTCCACATGGCTCACAGTTAATCAGTAAAGATGTAGGCCTGCATGTTCTGAGGGAGGGGACTTTGGAGGCCTTGATGAGTTCAGGACACATTGTCTTTCCATTTTGTCCAAGGTTTTTACAAGACTGAGAGACGAACAAAACTCTGTAGCGGCTGGTTGTATATGGGGCTTCCTCTTTTGTGTCATTGCTTAGAGGGGCAGCTTTAGGGTTGTTCCAGTGCCATCAACACTTACCCACGGCGGTTGTCTAGAGAGACTTGAGACGCCGCTGCCTACGTCACAGCATTGTCCCCCCACAGAAGGGAGTCTTCCTGTGTTTAACCTTCCACAGATACTAGGGCGGATAACCCTGCCTGTGTCTATATTTGAGTGACTCTGGCGACGAAACAGGGAGGGACGGAACATTGGGGGTAAAGGAACGAGTTAGAGGAAGCTCTGACAGCATGAGAAGAGTTTAGAAGTCGTTACTCTTTGAGAAATGATGAAAGTGCTGTACCAGCTGTAACCTAAATTCCCCTGTCAGTGGGAGTCCTCCACTAAAAGCCCTCTTAGTCTTGAACGAGACTTAAATGTGGTCCTTTGAAAGTGATTCTGTCTCCTGATCTTAATGTGCTATCTTGTCCAGATAAATTTGGCTTGGCCATCAGTTTCCACATCTTCAAAATGAGAACATCATGAGCCTTAATGGGCAGGAACTCTTTACATTTTCAAGTGTGTCTGTGTGTGTCTGTGTGTGTCTGTGTGTGTCTGTGTGTGTCTGTGTGTGTCTGTGTGTGTCTGTGTGTGTCTACCAAATTATGTGGGAATTTTTGCTCTTACTGACCACTGACCTGAGATTCACTGGCATAGGGGGTACTTTTGTAGAATAAAAATAACATTAGAATTAGCTCTACCGTTCTGTATAAAATTAATTTATTTTATTTGTTACAATTAAATGTTATTTTATTTTGCCCCATACAGTTGGAGAAATACTGAATATGAAGGCATTTTTGTTCTGTGTTTTTCAATAATACTATTTACCTTTTTCCCCTTACTGTTCTGTTAATGGTGATGTCTGTTTTTGAAGGAACCTTTTGAAGATGGATTTGCCAATGGTGATGAGCTAACCCCTGCTGAGGAGGCTGCTGCCAAGGAGGCAGCTGAACCTAAAGGGGTTGTGAAGTTTGGATGGGTAAAAGGAGTGCTGGTAAGTGTCTTGTGTCTTCAGTTACCTTATTGTCCCCCACCCCTATTGTAGAAGCACATGGAATAAAAACAAGTTGAACAAACCTTGTTGTAGGAAAACTGTTATTTTAGGCTGATCACCTGATCTCTATCAGTATTCCACACACTTGATAAAAGAGACACTCTGTCTTTATCTCTGTCTCTCTCCCTCTCTCTCTCGCGCTTTCTCGTTCTCTCTCTCTCTCTCTCTCGCTCTCTTTCATGCGCTCTCTGTCCCTCCCTCTTTCACCTATATTCTCAATTAACTGAGCTACATACAGAAGTATGCCATCCAAACAAAGGAAGCACGTGAATGTGTACAAGTTGCACTCTACTTTTTTAGAGGATTTTTTTAGGATTTTTTCCCCCTGGTGGGAATTAGGCCTCGTCCACATGGACATCCGAAATGAACGCGCTCTGAACTCTATAGGCGTTTTTGTGACGTTTGGTAGCGACGCTTGACCGACGTCAGCAAGGCGTTCGACTGGCGTCTGACGCCGTTTAACACCAGCCTGACGCCCAATCTGTAGTTTCGTGTATTATTTTGATGCCAAGAAAACGTTGCATGCAGCGTTTACACTGCTTATTATACCCACTTATTCTATTCTGTCCATATATTGCTCACTGCAAACTGTGGAGAACAGCCTCATAAACCCCTACCTCAAAGCCTTCATCTCTGTGAAAGAGAGCAGAGTATGCTTTCAGCTAAATCTTGACCCTTTTAAGTGGTGCATGATTTTCATGATAACTTCAGAGCTGTAGCAGTCACCGTTCAAAGATTATCTCTGGTTCTTGTCACTGTTTCTTCATTTGGACATGTGTAAACCATACTTCCTCTTGTCCTTAACATCGTCCTCATTTCCACCTACTCCCTCTTTTTAACATTTGGACAAACAAAAGCCAGACACCTGTTCCAAGCAGAGGAAAAATCAAGACACACATCAAAGATTTTGTCACGTCACACGCTTTGATGTCATTTCTTGTTTGAACATATTGACATTGAAATGCTAACTTTTGATGTTGAGTGATATTCTGCACGTCACCTTCATGCAGAGTGTTTTTCAAACCATGGCAGGATTCTTGTCCAGGTTTAGAGTCTTTGCTTCAGTTGAGGTTTTAGTCCTGCCCTTAGCCTTGGATTTCCATTGCATGAAATCTCTGGTTCAAGCCAAGGTTTGGGAAATGAGCTTTGGCTGGAAGCATTTTCCTCCAGTCTGCCTAAAGCCTAACTGCCAACCTTCCTCTGTGCAGGTCCGCTGCATGTTGAACATTTGGGGTGTGATGCTCTTCATCCGCATGACATGGATCGTGGGCCAGGCTGGAGTTGGTAGGTTTGACTCTCTGGAGTACTTTTGGCAGTTCATGTGAATTAGGGCCTTAATTCACACAACTTCCACGGCCACCCATCACCCCACTGCCATCCACCATCCAGGTGCTAAATGTTACTGCAAGGTGCCACCTGCAGTTAACTGTCAGGCACGAGCTCATTTTCCAGTACCATTACAACTGTTGACACAGAAGCTTCAGAAGGTGTGAATTCTTGAATGCGACAGAAGCACTACATATCTTTGAAGGACTGCAAACAGCTAGTGCTACATGCTGAAAGTATCTTACAAGCATTACAAGAATGGAATTAGTAAAAGCATCAAGTTAATGTTTTATTTTGTAAGATATTTAGCATTAAAGTAAAAGTGCATTTTCTAAATTAGAAAACCAGGATTGTATTGTTTCACTTTGATGCCGATTTTCTTATTCTTTTATTTTTAGTGTATTCCTGCATTATCGTTGCCATGGCAACTGTTGTGACCACCATCACTGGCTGCTCCACCTCTGCGATAGCAACGAACGGCTTTGTGCGAGGAGGTGTGTAAGCTCTTGGTGCAGAAGCACAATGCATATGTTATCAGTAGGGACAAACCTGGAGCTTGACTAGCACGACATAAACCTCAACAAGGCAATTTCAACGTTTCAGGTGGCTGTGATGGTGAAGGTAGTAACCTTGTATGCTGTGGGTTGTTACAACATACATTTCTGTGTTTTTAACCTGAAAGTGTTTCAAAATCTTTTATCTTTTTCAAAAGTTTTTTTTATCTTGTATCTTTATCTGTTAAAGAGCTAAAACTTTCTGTAAAACCACAAAAGTCCTCTCCCAATGCCAATGTATAAGTGCCTTCAAAAGAATTGAGTTGTTTGTTGACTGCATGCTTAGCATAGCCTCTCCCCATTTTTCTCTGATAGGCCCCAGACACATTAGGTGACAAGAATGGTCTGGCTAATGATCCCCTTCTGTCAGCTTAATGTTGCTTTTAGACAAGCCACAAAAGCTACAGCTAACTGTTGACATACACAAACGCAATGCCCTTGCATGACAAGGGCTGGCAATAGACCAAAACTGTAAAACAGCAATGTATAAAGTAAAAATTATAATTTAAATAAATTGTATGATTAAAATGACAAGTTAAGATAACCCCATTGTGGGAATGTGAAAGTAGACCACTCTTCGCTTTGTGTTCAGTGGCTAAAAAGCTAAACTTCATGCACCAGATTAAATTCATGGTTGCTGAATTGATGCAATTACACAACACATTCAGAGCTTGCTTGTATTTGTTCACAACAATAAGATTTGATTAGATGATAATTACATATTTATTTATTTAAAAATGTGGACATTCAAAATATCCCAGTGCTACAATTATGTGCTGCAAACGAGAATATAAATGATGGTTTTAAGTATTACACTGCTTAAAATGTTTGTGTTTTTTGCTTTGTTATTTGAAATCCTGCATTGACTGTTACACTTCTAATTGTGTAATCTTAAATTCTGTTTTCTTTAAGTCTCTCTGAAGGGCTGACTGTTACCTTGCAGCTCTCTTACCCACATAATACTTGCAAAGTATTTAACTTCGTGTTTTATTGCACATGTGAGCTGCTCTGTCAAATAAGGTGCCCTCTGAAACTGACTCCATGTTTTATAAAGCAGTTATACTGATGGATCAATTTAAATGTAGTTGTAATCCAAAAGAATGCCCTGATGATAAATGCTAAAACATGTTTATTAAATGTATTAAGTGTGATAAAACAAGCAACCCCTTAAATAGCACTCCTGCTGTATCTGTTTTATTTCATCTCTGTAACCCAAGTTAATTACTTGTACCCACTCCATAACTGCCACTGCACATTGATATGTCATCACCTCCATATTTAAATCTCATAGACCAGTCAGGATATTGCATGAAAGACTAGGGCTCACCACCAAGGTCATGAGCAGAATTAATAAGATAGTACCCTTGAAGCTGATGTCTGTAATTGGCATCCTGCTGGATATCACTTTACATGCCAGACAATAAAACTCTAGACAGATTACACCATCTCTTTGTTGGCAGACAAACCTTGTACAGAAAAAAATATTTTTTTCTTTTGGTAATGGGATATTTTTATAAAGAAACATGAAGTGAGGGAAGTGTTTAGTGACCAAGAGAGGAAGAGAACGCACTGCTCAAGTCATGGACAATGAAATGTGAGAGTATATCAGGTCATGACTGAGGCCGGTCAACACTGCACTAGTATTGAGGTCATCAGAAGGGCATAGAGATCTCTAATGCACATGGCAACACAGATACCTATTCATCTCAAAGACATGTAAAAGTTGTTTCACTACTGAAGGAGGGTTTTTTTTTTTTTCTTTGGGCTTTTTTTCCCCCTTGTTGCTATACCTTTATTGGCAAAAAAATAGACGAAAGGGAGTGATAATTCTCGAGAGTGTACTTACGTCTGTCATAATAATGCAATCTTACCTGATTAAAGTATTAAAAAGTACAGGCCTGAAGGGGCTAAACTGGCCAAACTAAGAACAAATACAGCTCAAGTGCAATAAAACAAACATTACTTTGAAAATTTACTGACGCCCTCTAAATGTGTTGGAACATTTTCCAGAAGTTAGCTAGTTACCTTTTACTGTTTTATAAGAATCATGTTATGTTTGTGCGTGCGTGCGTGCGTGCGTGTGTGTGTATCAATTGGCATTTTCTGCTTTCCCAGTTCCAAGTTAATATTCTGTTTGTTGCCCCATAAGCTAACAACTGTGGAAAATAATCGTGGTCAGCTCACATAACCGTGACCGCCCAAAGAAGACCCATTTTAATTTTTTTTACTTGCCTGCATTATCACAGTCTTATACTACAGTCCCTATTTGGATGTTTCTGTTAATTAAAGACGTGTCCCTGTTTTATTTTCTATGCGTATGTACAATGCAATGACCAGTGATAAATTATGACCCATTAAAGAAAGAGTAGACTCTGTGCTACTATGTTAAGCTGACGCCTGTTAGAATAAATCTGTTCTTTGGCTACAATCTACTCAGATTTTACTCTCCGCTTAGCTTGTCTGGCATACTCCTCAGGTCACCGCAGCTATAATTATTTTCACCTCACCTCTCAGTCCTGAAGAATACATTATCTGTGGAGACCTTACTGAACTGCTCTAGGATTTCCTTGCACTAGACACATTGCGCACAGTTCTCACAGCATGTGAAAAAGTTCAACAGGCTGTTTTTAAATACCAGCGCATTTGTCTTAAGTTACTGAGTGGTACAAAGTTGCTGTCTTACTCTGAAATGGATACAGGACTCGCCCCACAGGTCTTCAGGACCTAGGGAAAGAGGAAAACAAAGGTTGTGGGGTTTTTTTTTGTTGTTGAAGATGTCCTTGAGCTTGGAACCTTAACCATATCATAGCACACTTATATTTCCTGAGATCACTCCAGGGAACTTCGCATTCCGCTAACCTTTGCAAGTAAGGTCTTGTATTCATAGGATCATTTGCTAGCTGTGTTGGAAAACAACTGGGTATTTTATTCTCATACAGTGTTTGGTCTAGAAAGATTCACAGGGTTAGTTGTCCAAACCCTTAGGAAACTAAATGGTAGAAAAGCTCATGTATTTTTAAAACACATTTAAGTTGCTCATATCTTGGTGCAGGAAAAAAAATGTATGCAAACTATGTTTTTGAAGAAGAGCAACAGCAAAAGTATTATATGGAGAACACAAATGATTTCAGATACACCTGAACGTGTCAGAGGCGATTGAGATCACATGCCATGTGTATGGCTTACAATAAAGCATCCAATCACAGTTGCGCATAAATATTAATCTGCTAGAGCCTAATCTTTTTTGGTATTCCAGCAATTTCTCACATCACCCCCACTGGACCATGCTCTGTATAGAAAATGTCTGTGCCAAGCCAGTGTTTTCGTTTTGCAAATAGTTTTCCAAGTTGTCTAAAGTTGACTTGGAACTAAAAGTTTGGTCTAACTATATGTTTTGGCTGGAAAAGCATGTATTCAGTTTTTCCCTTAGTTTTTATTCCCACCTAACTTTTCTTTTTGTCTACAGGAGGGGCCTATTATTTGATATCTCGAAGTTTAGGCCCTGAATTTGGTGGTTCTATTGGTCTTATCTTCGCCTTTGCCAATGCAGTGGCAGTGGCCATGTACGTTGTCGGCTTTGCTGAGACGGTTGTTGAACTTCTTATGGTAAGCAATACAGTTTCATTTGGCTTCATCAAAACAGTTCAGTATATTCTGCACAGTAACTCACTGAAAGGCTTGGATTGCTTCTTTTTTTCTTAGAGTGCTGAGCTCATCATGTTGGATCAAATCAATGATGTCAGAATCATTGGAACCATCACTGTCCTGATCCTTCTTGGGATCTCAGTGGCAGGCATGGAATGGGAGGCGAAGGTGAGAAACTGATATGCAGTTTGTTTTTGTTCTTCTGATGCATGCATGCACCAGAAAAGGAATATGAATGAAATGCTGTTTTGTTTTTTTTTCCTTCACAGGCCCAGATCTTTCTTTTGGTTATCTTAATTAGTGCCATTTTCAACTACTTCATCGGCACATTCATTCCTGTCAAGTCTAAGGAAGAATATGGATTTTTCGGCTATGATGGTACGAATGACCTAGATTTTTAATACAAATCTAGATTATTCATTTTCTGAAGGTTTTATGTGTAATTTGACTCCGGCCTCTCTTTTTGTCCCTTCTTCAGCTGGCATCATGTGGGAAAATTTAGGCCCAGACTTCCGAGGAGAAACGTTCTTCTCCGTCTTCTCTATCTTCTTCCCTGCAGCTACTGGCATTCTTGCTGGTGCCAATATCTCAGGAGATCTAGCTGTGAGTTGGGCAAAATAGTGATGATAAGATCTGAGAGAAAATGTAGTAGAAGTATGATATGTATAGTCAAAGAGCTGCCCACATTTTTATATTCTTTCTTTCTTATTTTTTGTTATTTAAGGATCCGCAAAAGGCAATCCCAAGGGGAACTCTTTTGGCCATTCTTATCACAGGCCTAGTCTACATGGGTGTTGCTATCTCTGCAGGTACATGGTGTTTGAGTTCTATTGTATTGTGTCCATGCTTGTCTTCTTGTAAGCGTGTTTGTATCATGTTTTTTTCCCCTTCAAATCTTTTTTTTCCTTTTTGTAGGAGCTTGCATTGTGAGAGATGCCACTTTGCGCAATGGCACCTTCAGTGTTAACCTCACGAACTGCACTACCGCTGAGTGTAGGTTTGGCTATGACTTCTCCTCGTGTAAGCCTGTTGGTGCAGCTAAGTCCTCATGCAAATATGGGCTCCACAACGATTTTCAAGTGAGTTTATGAACAGTAAAAAGCTCACAAATTATAGAGAAGCATCAGGAGTATTGAAGTTGCTGAAATTAACTAATATTCATCTTTTCATCCCAAGATTATGAGTGTGGTGTCAGGTTTCGGACCCCTCATTACAGCAGGGGTTTTCTCCGCAACACTCTCTTCAGCCCTGGCCTCGCTGGTCAGCGCCCCCAAAGTGTTCCAGGTGGGTGTTCCTCAATCACTACTGCTAGTATTTACATTCTTAATTTATTTAAATATGGTGCCATGGAAAGGAGAAAGAACAAGGGATTTAGAGAGGGGGGAAAAGTAATTCCTCCTTGGTTTGCTGTAAAAAATAAACATGCAACCAGATGTTAAGAAGTAATGGGCCCCTCACTAGTTCAGCCCAGTCATATGGTTAATTAGTATCAGCTGTCACTGTGGAACTTACAAAAAAGTATAGTTTAGACTGTCTGGACCTAAAGGGTTAATTTTCAAAAATCCAGTCAACAAAGTCCTTCAGAGGGTTTTGGTTCAGGGATGTCACTGTCAGCTATTTTACTAATCAAGAATATTGCAGATTTTGGTGATGTTTGAATATTTGTTTTTGTTTAACCATTTAGACCCCACCATTTATTTTTTGTGAACCTAACATAAATTATATAAAGCCTTTTAAAACAATTGAAATTTGAACTAATCTCAAAGCCAATTCATACAGAATGTATATTTAATCAATTATCTTTAATGGAGTTTTCAGTTACTGATTTACTGCCTTAGTGTCATGTAAAATTGTGCATTATAGAGAAACTCATATTTCTTTACCATGCAGTTGATAGGAACCAGAAGCCAATTCTTTTACTATTCAAAATTTTATATGTAATGTTGATATTGGTAAACAGGTGGTATATTTGGGGTATATATATATATATATTTTTTTTTTTACGTTAAAACACCCTGAATGTACCCTTCTGCTATGAATGGTTTTTAAAAGTATGTGTTGTAGCAAACTCTTACACAAAAGTACTGTACAACACTCTCTGACATCAGACTGTTTCATGTGGGACATTTTTGTGTGAGGCAAGTCTTAAGGCATTAAACTCTTTAGACATCTGTTTCCTGTTACCACTGCTGTGACATATTCTGAAGTTCCACATCAAAACATTCTATGTGACCTTGTTTTCATCTTAGTGATTATTTTTTTAATCATGTTGCATTGGCTCCTGACAACCATGCCATGTGTAATGGCAGCATCAGAGGGTTTTACTTGAGAATTTCAAAGTCACTGGTCATGGTTTGAAACTGACCAGTTAAACATGTGAAAGTGATCATTCTGTCATACGTGAACACACCACCTCACACAATGTGAACAGCACAAAATTCTTCCCCAATTAACCCATTCACCAAGTGAAGCAGGGGGCAGCCATGAACACGGCACCCGGGGAGTAGTGTGTGGGGACGGTACCTTGCTCAGGGTACCTCAGAGGTGCCTAGCTGTCTTGGGAATCGAACCTGGACTTTCTGATCACAGGACGAATGCCTTAACCACTAGGCCACCAGCTGCCCATGTCGCTATTCAAAGGCATGCTGATAGCTCATATATGTCAAATAATACTTTTATATTTTTAATTTTCAGGCTTTGTGTAAGGATAACATTTACCCTGGCATTGCTGGTTTTGGTAGAGGCTATGGAAAGAACAATGAACCCCTGCGTGGCTACTTACTTACTTTTGGCATTGCCCTGGCATTCATCCTCATTGGTAGGCAGATATTTACTAAGCCACATTATCTATTTTAGACTTATAGTTAAGCGCATCTTCTAAAACCTGTTTTGTTCTTTCTCCAGCGGAGTTGAACATAATTGCTCCGATAATTTCCAACTTCTTCCTGGCCTCCTATGCCCTTATAAATTTTTCTGTGTTCCATGCCTCTTTGGCCAACTCTCCTGGTAAGTCTCTCTTTTGGTTTTAAAAGCACACAGTTACCCAAGCACAAACAAATTTACTGACAGAAAAGAAAAAAATGAGTCAGTTGGTCATGGATATGCTAGTGGAGCATGTTCAACAGATGTTCATACTATCCATAGACTGTTAACAATAACAGAAGTACTGTATAACATCAAAATGTAATTTTAATGTGAATTTTATATATATTAACCATTTGTAAAGAAATATTGATTAAATTGGACAGAAAGTCCATCCAAATGATTAGAATATAGTCATCCCTTGTTCCACCTACTAGTTAGGATTTCCTTTATTATGCAATACCACGAACACTGGAAGTGTTAAGGCTAGCACATGCTGCCTCTAAGGCCACCACATCTTTTTGAACATGCTTGGAGGTGAATGCTGACCAAAAGAGAGTGAAGCCAACTGTACTCTCTTGGATTCCTGATCCCAGGTGGCTTCAGCACCACCATGGGCTCAAACATACAATTTCCCAATGATGGGGGCCAACAGTGTTGCCCTGAGAATAATGTTTAAAAGAATTTTATAAAAGAAATCCATACTGACTACCTAATCCAGCATCCGTAGTAAAATGTTTTGAACTTCTCAGTTTGAAAGACATGCCATTTTTTGATGTTTATGTTTCTCAGTATTTATTGTTTTCTTATAAAAAGAACCTCAGAGTTTATGTATTGATTTATCTCAATATTGATGAACAATCTAATGGTGGTTTGGAATTGTTTTAGGACGGTGTTGCATATTATAACAAAATCTGTAAATAGCACCTAATAATTATGTTTCAAGCATGTTTTGAGTACACATTTATTCTTTGTATAAAGAGTTATGTTCTTTCTTCAATACCAAAGCTCTAGAAGACTACCAGGTATATATCTTCACTCTAATTGTGATGTTGTGCTTAATATTCATATGTATCCAGTTTCATGCACGTAAAGGGTACATTTATTTTTCTGATGCGTAATTTGTACGAGAACTCACTAAGATAGTCCCTCAAGCAGCTTACTTTTCTGAGCCGTGATATGTACCCTTTATGTCATGAACCCTTTATAGCTTTACAGTATAAACAGCTCAGATGTTTAATTACTGACTTCACTTTTCATTACAAAAAGCCATTAATCTAGAACTAGTTGTCTGTCGACGAAAACCCTCTAGTTCCAGTAACCTCTCCCATGTGTATTTGCTAACTCGCTAACTCATTTTAATCTAAGTCTGTATCCTCGCTAAACTTTAATACTACTGCATTACTTTGTCCCAGTCTGTTCACACATTTGGGTAAAGAGGATAATGGGGACCAAAATATACCCAGAATATGTCAAATATGCTTATCCTGTATGAAATGTCTTGGTCTGAACTGATTCAATTTGTTTTTTAAGCACTATGTGACATTTGATGAGTTGTTATGCACTACAGTGTAATAAATCATAGAAGCAGTGTTTTTAGGGAGAGAGTGGGCAAGTAGTAATACTTCTACTAGGTCATAGATTAAGTCCTATAGCAGAGTATGTTGAAGATTTGATTAGAATTTCTCAGAAAATAACAAAAGAACAGTAAATTGCTCAATCTGAATGTTAATGACTGCATGTGGTGTGCAGGATGGAGACCCAGCTTCAAGTACTACAACATGTGGGTGTCCCTTGCTGGAGCAGTGCTCTGTTGTGTGGTCATGTTCGTTATCAACTGGTGGGCAGCCCTTTTGACCAACGTCATCGTCCTGTCTCTCTACATTTATGTCAGCTACAAAAAGCCTGGTAAGATTAACTTCTGCTCAGTTTTATTTCACACATTGGCTAAAAGATCCATGATCCAAAGTAATAACAAGGTGTATTTGTGGGAAGTCTTACATTTACACTAACCAACAAAAGTAAAAAGGTAATGCAGGTCCGGAGTCTTTCACAGTTTCCTCTGCTGTAACACGGCAATCAAATCTGGCAATTAACTGATGAATTAAGTCAATGGTGTTAAAGCAGCGGTTTGTACAGGAATTGGCTCTCCAGGACCAGAGTTCCCCATCACTGGTCTACAAGTTAGAACCGTCAAAGTAAATGTAATGTTAAGTTTGTTCACACCAACTTATTTAAGTGCTAGCAACCACCACAATGTAGACTCAAAACTAATTTTTTTTCATGCTTTCTACTTAGAAACTGAAATAATCCTCTCTCTCTTTGTAAGTGTGGATTCTAATCAACCTTGAACAGTACTTTTGTTTGAAATGCCCATCCCCATGATCAAGCACATGTGGTAGAAAGAGCATGTTTTACATTTTACAAATATTATTACTGTGTTGCTTTACATTTGTTTTAGAACACTTGTGAACCAATTAGAATTCTAGAATAAAACAAAGAGTGCAAACAGGTAAACACTGATCCTCCATTACATTAAAATGTTTTAAACTACACCAGACCTCTGGTTAGGGCCGTTTGATGCAAGATCCACTTTCTGTTGAGCTTCTGGTCATGAGGGTCATGAATGACAGACCACCTGTCACCTTTCTGTGAATTTTCCTGATACATTCTAGACTTCATAGTACCATCAAATGCTGCATCTAAACAAACCATGGTACTGTTTACACCACTAATACAGGTGATACACCATGATTTTGTGTGATGTTTCAAATTTGGAATGAGGTCATTAAACTAGAGTGGATTGTGTTCTCTGATTGTGTCCACATGGTCTTTAGGGAAGGTCAGTCAAGCAGTCATGATGTTCTTGGAGAATGGTAGCCTTCTCCGTGCTAATATTACACACACAAACACGTTTTTGTTCAGTGTTTGCCTGATGAAGTATTTATGAACACCAGCGGATTGGTGGAGCCTAAACTCTTTAGAAGCTGTTTTATAACCTCGTCCAGCCTGAAAAGCTTCAACAGCTGTTCTGAGGTCTTTTGAAATCTCCTTTGATTGCAGTATGGCATGCACTCACAAATATTTGTGCAGTAAGGACTAGACTCTTGATTGTTGCCCTATTCTTTGACCCCTTGTCTGTAGGGGGGGTTCATTTGCTTAGGCCAAGAAAAACAAGTAATATTGAATTAATTTGTTGAACCAAAACAAAATAATTAGTGTTTCTTTTATTGGGTTCTTTTTCTGTTGTCTTTTTGATCTTTTGGGTCAGAATAATATAGTATGCACAAGATTTCTTGCACCAAAATGTATTTTCTTCACTGTTCAGTCCTATGACTTATGCCATGTTACACTCTATTTGTTTCAGTAATCAGCAGTGTCATTATTCTATGTCCCTGCGTACTCCATTTTCTGGCATTTCATTCAAATTTCTCTCAATTGGGTCACTTAGGGAGTTATGCATAATGAAGATGGGACAAGCACTGGAGCCAAGTTATTGTCTTATCTAACTGTGTGTCAGTGGCTTATACTTATTAAGAAATGCATTAGGCCTTTTGTTCTGCACTGGATTTTGTCCTGTTATTGATACTTCGAACTCTTATTTTGTGCTGATGCAAGGATGTGGCTTTGTGATGGGAAGGGATTTGCATCTCAATGCAGCCTCACTGCACTTTTCTTGCCATCACACACACACACATATTCACACTCTGCAACTACATCCAAAAATAGAACACTAACACCACTGCAGTCAAGAGCACGTGCACTGAAATAAGTCTTAAAATTTAATAATGTACTTTTGTTTTGGGGGAATCTAGTTATTTATTAATGTTTTATATAATATTTTTTTAGGTACTATAGTGCTGAAGTCTTTTCCTTATGTTTGCTTAATTTTCTGATCATAATCAGCTTAATATGCATTCAGAATGTTTTCATCATATATTTTTATATGATGATTGTCAACAGTAAAGTGCACTTTTGTAAACCGTATAAAATGAACCACTTTGGAACTGTGTAATCATTTTCTTAATGGCATGTTTAAGAGGTAAGCGATGACACCATTTGTAGAGTTCTCTCCAAGGTGTTTCTATGGTGATGAAACACCGTAAGTCTAGGCGGTTTTCTAATGTTAAACATATCTTGAGTCGTGCCTGGGTTTGCAGTGGAGCTGAGCTCTGCCGTGGTGCAGACTGACTGCAGAGAAAGAGGAGGCATGTGTCTGTGTGTGCCGGGCGAGAGGTTTACAGACAGCTTGGACCACATACTGTGCTAGTCTGAGGGTTCGTGGCCCAATGGGTCACTGGCATGCTGGGGCTACAGATGCATCGAAATCTCATGCAGCGTATGTGTGTGCACGTGCAGACGCCTTGCGTGTGTATTACGTGTGTATTCTTGGGCAGAATAAAGGTCATTTAAATGAACACACACATTATAAAGCACTGTCATATGGAGGTTACTGTATCAGATGTCTTGGTTACTACAGTGTCCTAAATCCAATATGCTTTGTGTGCAGATGTGAACTGGGGTTCGTCCACCCAAGCACTGACCTACCACCAGGCCCTGACGCACAGCCTACAGCTCTGTGGAGTTGCCGACCATGTGAAAACTTTCAGGTGAAGAGACGTTCTCATTTGATCATGTTTTATATTTTTGTTCTCGACATATAACAGTTCAAGGGTGTACTATCTGACCTAGGGATCCTACTGAAAAATTAAACAATTTTAGCCATTTATCTGGTAGCTTTCTTGTTGGAAAGTAGAAAAACGTGTTACATGAAGAAATATATTAAAAGCCAACACTGTTTCTGCAAGCAGGGTTTGGTTCATAGGATGTAATTACTGCTAGGTGATGTGATTGGTGAGCTGACAAGGTCACTGGCTGAATAAAGTGGTTTACACTGACTGGCTTGATGACTATGGCACTATTAGAAATTCCAATAATGGGAGTAAGCACTAAAAATTATGACCACTTGTCTGACCAACCCAGAAAACATTATTGATTGGCTATTTTTCTCACTGCAAATTCTCTTTTACAGCACAACTCCTGGAATGGGATAACACCTTTTGTTTCTATAATATTTAGTTTTAACTGAGTTGTATGTTATCAGTTTTAATGATGCGAGATTTATACAGATCTCTTCTACATATATAGAAATGCTAAATGTGTATATCAATTACTGTGTCTTTACAATAGTCAGGCTGTAGATGCTCTCTGAATGTCTAGTTTTACTAAATATCAGTAAGCACACTATGCTTTAGCTTTAAAATCACACTGTGCTTTACCTTTGAATGACTTTTTAAATATATTTATATATATTTGGTTTTTAGTTGACAATGCTAATGCAAAATATAAGGTGTACTGTTTGAGGCTTTATGCCTCGAAAATGTGACTCAGGCTGCAGATAATTTGTCTAGTATGACATTCTCACGGGAGTGTTACAGAAGGACCTCATGGGATG
This sequence comes from Brachypetersius gabonensis, assembly GCA_037577145.1. Lineage (NCBI taxonomy): Eukaryota > Metazoa > Chordata > Actinopteri > Characiformes > Alestidae > Brachypetersius > Brachypetersius gabonensis. Next base: position 5,320,116 of record JBBJLR010000037.1, read on the forward strand.
GTGAGACGCACTGCCTTTTTCAAAATCGATATGGTATTCTTATCTGTTTTTTATGGACCTTAAGGATTAGAGGAAGATTTGAGGCAAAGGTTAAACCCAGTCTTGGACTACAAAAGTAGTTTTACTGCAGAATTCCAATTAGCAGTGTAAATTAGCCCAAGGCTAGGGCTAATCTCTGTCTAAATCCTGAGCCAGTGAAAGGTTTTTGTTGAAAAATCATTTGATTGTCTTTTAGTTTGTCTGTGGCTCTTCACTGCCCAGGATTTAGTTTTAAAAACTTGATTCTCTGTCAAATGTTTTCATTTCTAGCGTTTTTACATTAGACATTAGAGCTAACATGTTTTAGAGTGTGCAGGGGCTCATTTAAAGCACTTTATGTTTGATTATTTTAGAGTGGGGATATTAATACTGAGTGGCTGTAATCCCATTAACACCAGGCAAATGTGCAAGTAACAGGGACTGTAGGAGCAGAAAAAGAAGAAACTGACCAGAGTGTGGCCTCTTAAAAGGTTCCCATGGCAATAAGCCCATGAGGGATTAGGGAGTGTCTGATTAATACCTTGATAATCAAACGAGTTACTACCCTTTGCCTGACTGTAATCCCCTTTTCTTAGCATATTTGCTTTGAAGTACACTAATCTGAACATCACATGACCATGAAAGATCATCCTTTTGGTCATGAATTGAACATGAGAAGGCAGAACTGTCTAATTGCACATCATAGAAACTCTTAGCTGTGATACTTGTATTTTTAACTTTTTTAAACTTTCTTTTATACAATAATGTTTTATTTATTGAATAGTAAATAAAACATTATTATATAAAAGTTGTGATTTTGTCACATCTGCATGTGTAGCTTCAGAACTACGGTTTAACTTCAAGTATAACTTCAAAGTGCTTTGAAAAGGTTCCTTGTATATTGTGAAAAAATTTTTCGCTCTTATTATTTATTAATGTATGTATTTATTTATTTTTTATACAGGCCACAGTGTTTGGTGATGACTGGGGCACCCAACTCTCGTCCGGCTCTCCTTAATCTGGTTCACGCCTTTACTAAAAATGTTGGCCTGATGGTCTGTGGACATGTGCGCATAGTAAGTTCATGTTTATTACTTATGCAGAACAGTCAAGTCCAAAATATATATTTTTTACACATACTGTTTTGTTATTCGAGGGTTAAAAATGCAATAAAGATTAAGGAACACATAACAGAAATATTGAGAATGATTGTCATTTATGTGTAGTTCACATTAAGAAAACATATTTATCAAAAAAATGCATGGATGAAAATAGTAAAAATTAAAAAAAAGATCCATTTGAAGCTATAGTGCTACTGCTAATGGACATTAAAATAAATTGTTGATTTTTTTGCCAGCCTACTAGTATTTGCTTGATAATGCAACATCAAAAAGTTTACATGCATTCTATCCTAAAAGCATGACCTTCCACATCCATAGTCTGAAAGAGGTTTTGCCAGTGTTTTATAAATTGTTCAACCTTGCAAAAGTTGCTAAAGAACACATTCGTGGATGGAGCATTCATAAGTCAGTTGTTGGGAATCTATTAAATCTGTTTCGACGTTGCTTACGCAGCAGTTTGAAAAGACAAAGTGGTTGGCTTCACATGTCTTGGAACTTGCCTTCACATTTAAAGACTGGAAAAAATGTTTCAGAATATACAGAGGCCTTTGCAAGCAGAAACATTTAGCACATCAAGTAGATATGATATTTTTCTACACAGTAGCTACTTGTTTTGTAGATTATTTGCACACTGAAAAGCTCTACCTGGAGCTATAAAGTTTCCTGTCCATTAAGCCAGTTTTGGGGACGCCGGGTGAGGTAATGGATGTGAAAAGCACTTCCCTTACCAGGCTCTGCTCACCACAGTAATCAAAAGCACATTGTCTGGATCCAAGTACCATCAAGTTCCCACAACTGGACCCGAAGGAGCACAGAACCCTCCCACTGGCTTTCACCACATATTCCATTTCCCAATGAAAAATGGCAGGGACTGACCATATGTATAATCAAGAATGGATGATAAACATCATAAGTGTACTTTTGTGGATATGAAAATGACTCAGACTTATCGTTTGATGATTAGTACTTAAGAGCCTGTGACACATGGATTGTTCTGGTGCTGAGAACAGTCCTCTGTCATTTTGATCAAGCTTTCATGTTCTTGTGATCAGAGTTCTCGTAGGCCTAACTTTAAAGAACTGAACAGTGATGTGATGCGCTATCAACGCTGGCTCCTCAACCACAATTCCAAAGCGTTTTACACGCCCGTCGTAGCTGAGGACCTCCGCCTGGGCACCCAGTATCTTCTGCAGGTGTGTGTATGGAAGCGAAAACGTTTTCATAGGTTTCTTCAGAATGTTTGTGTTTTTTTGCACTTTTTAATTATGCATGCAACTTTTTATATTTTGGAGATGTGTCTTGAGGTGAGTATGTCTGCTTTGGATATGCTAACATGATTCTGTTTATTAGGCTTCTGGCCTTGGGAGACTGAAACCCAACACACTGGTACTTGGCTTCAAGAATGACTGGAGAAACGGTGAAATGAGGGAAACAGAAACCTACATCAATATGATACAGTGAGTCTAGTCCCTTCCGTTGTATTCCAAACATCTGAGGGTCAACCTGTTATAAAATGTACTAGGATAGCTTTCACACATGGGATTCACAACCATCTGCAAACATTTGGTAATAATCTGTGTGATGCTAAGCTTTTGTAGTCATATTCTGAAGGACATTTTTTAAGATGAGAATATGTGGATTACTCTTAAATGTCATGGAAAGCCTGCTAAAACAGAGCCTTTGCTTTTCTTGCTTTTAGCTACTTAGAAAGCAGATCCAAATGTGTCTGGCCAAAATCTTTCCAAGTGGGGATTCATGCACTTATTAGACACAGTAGTCACAAACATACGTAGTAGTCATTGTTGCGTAGAAAATGAAGAAAGAGATCTAATTGACGACTGCTCTGTCTTCTTATGGTGATCCTTGTGCTTTAGTAATGAATAATTAATTTGGATTTTGCCTAATTAAAAATTTGTTTGACTTTTGCTAAATAGCGCTGTGAATAGATCTTTAGATCTTTAGAACTGAAAACTATTAGCTTAGGTGTTTTACCAAATGCTGTAGGTCTCTCTCTCAGCCATGTTCTGTTCCCTCACTGTAACATGTGCTCAAGCTTGTTTGTGTATGCAGTCCAAGTATTTACAGTAATTGTTTGAACTGAGTGGAAAACTACTGCACTAATGTAAACATGTCACGGATCAATCCAGTTGATGTTCGACATCCTCCCACGAGACACTAACTGTTGTTTATTTGTGTGTGTTTGTATGTTTTAGTGATGCCTTTGACTTCCAGTATGGTGCTGTTATACTCAGACTGAGAGAAGGGCTTGATATTTCCCACATCCAAGGCCATGGTACAGTGCAAAACCTAGTTTTGATTAACTTTTTTAGAGTTGATTAACTATTAGAATAATCAGCATACATATATTTTTTGCTTGTTGTTATTGAAGATAATGCCTGAATTGTTCATTGAGCCAACAATGCACATGTTGTTGTACTCAAAAAGAACACTGCATTTAAACAGTGCATGGCATTCAGGCCTGAGGTTGTACAATTAAGGAATTAAGGTTTTGAGCCACAGGAGTTCTATGTTTAGGTAAAAGAAATTGTCCTTGTAATGAACAGGAACCTCTGTTTATGCTAGATTCCATTTCCAATGGCCTTGATCTCAGTGTTATGTACAGGACCACAAAATGTGCCAAATAACTCCATTGTTCTTCTGCCCCAAAGATGATACTTCAGGAATGAAGGACGTTGTGGTGTCAATTGACATGAGCAAAGACTCGGACGGCGACTCCTCCAAGCTCTCATCAAAGGCAACAAGCGTTCAGAACAGTCCAGCTGTCCAAAAAGGTTGGCACTGTTTATTTATGTTAATGAGGTTCACTGAAATCTGAATTGAAACAGTGCCAGTTGACAGTCAAGTCCAAGACACTAAGAATTTCCAAATGGAAGTTGAGAGAAAAAAAAAAAGTTTTTTAAAATGTCTTGAGTTTAATTCATCTTTTTTCCCCCAAGGGACTTTCTCGATTTCCTATGCTGTTTTCCAGAAGACGTCTTAAACTCATACAGGAAGTGTTGTGGCGTGCCCCTTTGATCTTGTCCGTCCCACTGGGACCCTTTGCTCCAGTCACTAACACACTTCACATTTCATTCACACGTCCCAGATGTCCTGACCATCCGAGATGTCTACCCCCCAGATGACTGACAAACGACAAACAAACTCTAGGGCCTTATTCCCACAAACGGGAAACTGTTAGGCTGGGAACAGAGCGAGGGTTGAGTGTTTACATGATACGTCACAATAATTCTTGTCTGGTTAGCTGATAAACTAGCTGATTCTTCTACAAATGTGTTGTATAACACAAGGGATAACTCAGTGTGTGGAGTGAAAAAGACCAAGTTCTCACACACTTAGTGACCACTTTAATGAGCACTATCTGAATCTGTTGACTGGCTACAGGGTCTTTTCTAACAGGTGTTAAGCAGTTACAAACAAATTCTCTTAACTACATTGCAGATAGTGTTGCACAATGTTAATATTAAGAGCAACCTTGGTATTTCTGTTGGTATATATAAACTTGCAATAATGGAGGCAGTCTTTAACTACATTCAGGATTCACTTATGTTTTGCAGTAGATAGTGAGGCTAACAGGTTTTATGTCTAAAGTACTGACCGTCTGATACCTGCAACTCTCCATAGCGATCAAGGTTTTGTTTTCTGGGCTTCCATTCACTCGTTTTGATATCATTGATGGGAAGTACAGTTCTGTCGTAACCCACTCTGTGCTTTTATAGCCAGATTTATTATTTTGACTGGAGAACTAATGTGAAGTTTTCAGCATCTTTAAAAAAAGGCATTTTATTGCGTAAGCTTTGTCTTCCACAGGTGCGTTTTTTGCTGTGTCCCTGTGGTTGGTTGGTTTGCTTGTCAGTCTGAGGTCACTTTCCTGTCAAAAGAAGTTATTTGTCACCAGCTCCACACTCTCTGATGACGAGAAGAATCCTGGCTTGTGAGACTCTACAAAAACTGGCCAGAAACATGAATAGGGTTAATATGTGCCTGAACATGCAAACAGTCTAGATGCCAGAGAGACAGATTTGACTGTCTTTGGGCCAGTCATTGTGCTGGTTTGAATGTATCTACCAAGTTGAGGTTGAGGAAAAGTGTGTGTTGGAGGAAGTGTGTGTGTGTGTGTGTAGATTAATATTGACTTCAATCCTCTTTGAGCTGGGGCAGCACTAATACTAAACCCTTTGTTTCCTCAAAAACAGGATCAAGTTTATGTGTATATCAACTTTAAGTATATACACCACTCAGGCATACATTTAAACTACTAGCCTAATAGATGGGTCCCCTTTGTGCCATCAAAATAGGTCTGAGCTGTGGACACTTAAAGACCGCAGAAGGTGTGTTGATATCTCTGGAGTTAGGAGGCCTATTCAACACCTCAAACTCTGTCATGTCTGTCAGACCATTCCTGAACAATTTTTGGAGTGTTGTGGGGCACATTGTCCTGCTCAAAAAGGTTGCTGATTTAAGGGAATACTGGAATATAGTAGGTCCGCAACAATGTTTAGGTTAGGGGTATGTGTTAAAAGAACATGAGTGCCAGTACTCAAGGTTTCCTAGCAGAGCATCGCACTGCCATGTCTCATCAGATACGCCACTCACACCCAACCCTGTAGAAAGTTGGTTGCCCTTCGCTAAACATTTACATTACATTTACATTTATGGCATTTATCAGACGCTTTTATCCAAAGCGACTTCCATTCTCTCACTACAGGGGACAGTCTCCCTGGAGCAACCTGGAGCAGGTTAAGGGTCTTGCTCAGGGACCCAGTAGTGGTGTGCTGGAGGTAGGATTCGAACCTGTGACCTTTTGGTTGGGAGGCAAGTATCCTACCACTAGGCCACCACCAAACCACTTTCAGTAGATGGAAACCACTACATAATGGGTAAACCCCAATACTCAACAAGAAGGCCTGCTGTTTTGGAGGTGGTCTGACTCAATTTGCCAATCAAAGTTGGCCCTTGTCAAAGTTACGCAGATTGTTTTTCCTGCTTCCAACACATCAACTTCAAGAACTGACTGTTGACTTGCTGAATAATCCTACCACTTTTGACAGCTGCAAGATAATCAATATTATTCATTTAATCCGTCAGTGTTTGTTGTGGCTGATTGGTGTATTTTGTCTACTCCAGACCGCTAATCAAAAGTGTATTCATGTGAGGGACACAGAACATAAAAATGTTTTTTGAATCCAAGTGCCTTCAGTTTTTGGTGTATTTGAATGCTACTGTAGTCTGTGTGAGGAATTTGAGTTATGAGTATCAGATGCACTCCAAAATATTTCGCTATGGCTCACTTTCTGGTTGTATTGGTAGGATGTTTTAGACAATGTATGTTTTGCCATTAAGGATCATATTCCCCCTGAGAGACTCAACACTGGTATTGAGCATGTGTTTTTTCCGCAGAGTAAAATTCGTTTCATTTGCAGCCGTTTCTAATGCAATGTTAACAGAACAGACCTCTCATTGTACCTCACTGTTGACGCATGTGTTTCCCATCACGACGGCAGCAAGCATTAACCCTCCTCTTTTTTCTCCCCTCTCCTTTTCTACATTTTTGTGAACTTTATCCAGATGACGAGGATGATGGCAAAGCTCCCACACAGCCCCTGTTGAAAAAAGGCAGGCAGTTCTCTCTCTCTCTCTCTCTTTCTCTCTGTCTCTCTCTCTTTCTCTCTGTCTCTCTTTCTTTCTCTCTCTCTCTCTCTCACTATTGGTATTCACTCTAAATAACTGACATTTCAGAATAACTGTTCTCTCTCTTCAGTTTTCGTGCAGTTTTTTTCTGCTGGCTTTCTTCTAACCTCTCCTCATGGCTTCCTGTAACCTCAAGCCTACCTGTGTGGTACTGTGTGCTCTATCATAGTTGGGGAAAATGTGTGTGTATGTGCACGTACACGTGTGTATGGGTGTTTGTGTGGTCTGATAATATGCCTTTCTTTCTCCTCTCTCCTGGACTTCTCCTCCTTCTAGTGGTAATTTTTTTTTTTTTTTTTTAATTACTTCCTCCTTAATGGTAGTTCATCTAATTTTATGTGGTGCAACTCATAATGACCACTAAAGAAAGTATGTGTTAATTTAGTGGGGAGTAGCCTAAACATTTTGCAAGGAAGCTTGGCTTACCCTCAGACTGCTCTTCAGAGACTTCATTGTTGTGCAGCTATGGATAAAACCCTTATAATAAAACTTTAGAATTTTCCTTTCTATTTGATGTGCACCACCCTGCAGTCAGATTTAGATAAGGGAGAGTAGCTTTTTGAGCGATCTTTGCTGTTTGTTGATGAAGTGCCTTCCTGAATTGTGTCTATGTGTGTCCTTAGATAAAACCAGCCCGACTGTGCCACTGAATGTGGCTGATCAGAAGCTGTTGGAGGCCAGTCAGCAGTTTCAGAAGAAGCAGGGAAAAGGCACAGTAGACGTCTGGTGGCTGTTTGATGACGGCGGTGTGTAAAAAAACAAAACAAAACATGCATGCATATATATATGTGTGTGTGTGTGTGTGTGTGTGTGTGTGTGTGTGTGTGTGTGTGTGTGTGTGTGTGTGTGTGTGT